>OZ024797.1:2500-602500 GCA_964017045.1 Omphiscola glabra | reverse complement strand
ATACCGGCATGTGCAGTGCAATCAAAAAGATTTCCACTTATTTGGATCAATAAAATAATTTTATACAGACTGTTCATTCAATTTATATGAAACAAAATCAATTGTTAATTAGTTCTAACCTTGTTAATTAGTTCTAAACATTAGTGTTGATAAATAGCGTCACATTTATACAAAGCTTAACTTCTTTTTTTTTGATGAATTCATCCAGGTTTGTCGTTTTATTCATTAAGTACTCCCTGTATTATGCTCATTTTTTTATATTTTATATACCCCAGTAGTGAAACAGTAGCAGTATGCAAATTTGCTGAAATAATGAGATGCTTGTAATCTCTAATTTAACATAAAGGTTGAAGACGGAAGACTTACATAAAAAGATATCATTAGTTAACATAGTAAATTAAATATCGAACTGCAACATTGTGATTTTTGTTTACATTAAACAGTTATTCAGTACACAATTGATGCAGTCTCAAGTTAAAAGCTATTTCTTTCACAGCAACAAACTCAAGGGCTTTGATGTTATAAATCAGTCTCAAGTTCAAAGCTATTTCTTTCACAGCAACAAACTCAAAGGCTTTGATGTTTTTCTAGAACAAAAGCAGGCAGCATTCTTGAACTCCTACAAGGCAACATCCAGTCTGACCATGTACTTATTGAATGCACTAGAAGACTTAGAGATCACTACACTTGAATTAAATAGGACAAAATATTTTACAGAATTTTTGCAGGTTTGTCAAATAAATTAACATAAGTAAGTAGTTGTCCATGAAAGAGATGAGCTGTTTATATCAGGAACAAGATATATAGAAGCTTGAAATATTAACCAATAACACTGACCTCTCAGCTGAATACCTTCTACCCCAAACAAAACAAGAAATACAAAATAATTGGAAAAAGAGCTTAGCTTGTAAGCCTTGAAATGTAAACACTATAAGGTAATACACAAAATATAAGAATTATGGGAAGGGTTAGGATGTTAGTGTTAGGATGTTAGTGTTAGGATGTTAATATTAGGATGTTAGCATTAGGATCTTACTCAGAAGTGCTAATTGTCCTTGTCTGTAGATACAAATGGCAGACAATTAAAAATCACTGGCAGTAATGTACTTTGTTGATACTACTATTATCATTACCTACACTCTGGTTTATGAAATTGGTGCTGTGAAGGATAAATCCGACATGTCTTTATATGTGCTTCCATTAAAATTATATGGGTGATATATCCTGTTCCTAATCTTACCTTTAGAATTTATAATGCCTCATTGCAGTCTCCACAATATTATCCTTGCATTTTCTAGAACACACACTCTTATTATCTTTATTTTTTCTACATTAACTTTACTGAAAAATATTTTTTCTTTAGGTTTCTTTATGGGGCAATAAATGTGATTTGTCCATCTCAGCTGGCAATGATAACCACCAGGAACACTGCCCACTTGAACAACTGACTAAACTCAAGCCAAATTTGCTTATAGACAATTCAGATGCTGTGTATCAGGTCTTAAGTAAGGCATTAGAGAAACGCAATGGACAGCCAGGTCCGTTAACTTAATTGATTTAATCTGTCTTTTTTTATTAATTAAATTACAGTATTACTATTTGGAATGTTTTAAAAATATTTTGTTTGTATTATGTTATGAAATACTCAAAAATATATTAAATTTAAAAAGAATTGGAAGTTAATTATGATCCAAGTAAAAGTCCTTGACAAAGTCCTTGACCTTAAATTACACTTTAATGGCACTTATGTTTGATCCTTGAAATGTTTTTTTAAAACTTTATTTTTCATTTCAAGATAATTTCATATTATCATCTTAATAATCTTGTGACATTTTCTAAGTGAGATATACAATTTGACCCTCTCAGAATATTTTTAATTCAAATCTCTTGGCTAATAGATTTTTAAAATTAAAATTTATAAATTATATCCAGGTAGAGTGGACATCATCTTGGACAATGCGGGGTTTGAACTTGTAACTGATCTGTGCTTAGCTGAATTCTTAATTGCTTCAGGCCTTGTAGCTAAGATTCACTTCCATGTCAAAGCCATCCCATGGTTTGTGTCTGATGTCACAGAACAAGATTTCACGTGGACACTAAAGCAGATGTCTGCCATGAATCACCTGGCTATCAGCAGGCTTAGCCAGAAGTGGAAGAATTACCTGCAGCACGGCTCCTGGGTCATTGAAGTAAGTGATTTTTGGACCTTGCCGAATGACTACAGTCAGATGAAAGAACTTTATCCCGATTTGTACAGTGACTTAAGCACGGCAGATTTAATTATATTCAAAGGAGACCTCAACTACCGGAAACTTGTTGGGGATCTGCAGTGGAGCTCAACCACAGACTTTTCATTCAGCCTTAGGGGATTTCATCCAGCTCCATTGTGTGTTTTACGCACTTTAAAATCTGATGTGGTAGTCGGTATGCAATTAGGGCAAGCTGAAGAAGTTGAAATAAAAGACAAGAACTGGATGACGACAGGTGCATGGGCTGTCATTTCTGTTGATTCAGGTGTGGTAATTGACTCTTAGCCACGGTGCTGTAAGTGACTCTTAGCCACGGTGTTTTAAGTGACTCTTAGCCATGGTGTTCTAAGTGACTCTTAGCCATGGTGTTCTAAGTGACTCTCCCTTAGCAACGATGTTTAAAAAAACAATAGTGATGTCTTTCTTATTTTACTACTCAGAATTTTTATATTTTGTTGAATAGTTTTTTTTTAACTTGAGTGTATGCATTTACTCCAAAGAGTTGATAATCTGGAGAGCAATGAAGAGTTGTTTTAACTTCTCAAAACCTGCTACTAATTCGTGAGAAATAAAATGTTTCCTGATTATCGATTAACCAGTTAATTTATACACAGATTTTAAAATTATTTCTTGAAATTAAATTTGTCAGTTTTTGTATTTCAACTAACGTATCCGTACCAGATTAAAGCAATGGTGTGAGGCTATCTGTACCAGATAAAAGCAATGGTGTGAGGCTATCTGTACCAGATAAAAGCAATGGTGTGAGGCTATCTGTACCAGATAAAAGCAATGGTGTGAGGCTATCTGTACCAGATAAAAGCAATGGTGTGAGACTATCTGTACCAGATAAAAGCAATGGTTTAAGGATAAGTCGTGTAGGTTATTATTCTGTAAATCATTGAAATTTTGAGAAATAATTTTTTTTGTTATTATTTATTTACCGTATTTATGTTTTTGTTTTCATTCTCTCAGAATCAGCCATTGGATTTTTACTAACTTTATATTCATTAGTTTTGACAGAATAACTCAAATTACTACTTCCAGCTTATGTCTTTGGGTTTTATGCTCCTTATCATCACAAGCTAGTGACATTTTCTTTTCTGTAAAGCCACACAACACTGCATTTATCTCAGGGTTACATAAACACAGAGACAATAAATTGTATGTATCCTTATGCGGGGCTTCATGCCAGTAAACTTGGATGATTGTGGCAAAAGCAAACATAAAACCTCTTCTGAAATGTTTTATTTCTTTATAAATTGACGAGCTTTAGTAATAAGAAACCAATAAATTGTCTATTTTCTTTATGTGAATTTTCCATCTTTATTGAAAAGGATCATTCAGTGTCAATTGTTTAGTCAGTAATATAGTTTCAGTCTCATATGTAATGTTTTTAATATACATAGATGAATGAGAAAACTGTTGCTAATGACATGAGATGACCGACAGTGTAACTTTTGCTAATGACATGAGATGACCGACAGTGTAACTTTTGCTAATGTTTCCCAACATCATTTGTATTAGAACTGTTATTTTAAACAAGTTTATGCATTTATTTAATTGGTCTACATTTATTTGTCACTTTCCTGTCGAATATCAAAGATTGGATTAAAGCAAATATTTTTTTCTTACATTTATGTCTTTTGCATAATCATTTATTTTTGTTTTGCATATTCATATTTGTTTAATAACTTTTTGCTATAAATTTTCTATGAATAAAAAGTTGCACATTTTTATTATACTTTTTGAAACAAATGTGATCAACAAATTGTGTTTTAAAATGAATTTTCAATTTAAAAACTTTTTGCAAATATTTGCCTATTAATTTATAGTAAAAAAATTTTTACCAATGAACATTGTATTTTTCATTTAACTTCAATCAACTAAATGTGTTTCTTGCTACATTAATTAAATGTAAAACATTAAAAACACCATTACGAGGTTTCAAACATTATTTAAACAAAATATTTTATTTAAAAGATAGATTAGATACAACAATAGTGTTGTAAAAATAAGTTGTGCATTCATACTGCTGGAAAAAAACATTACAATGGCTTTGTAAGTTTTGTATATTTACAAATTAAAAATATAAAACAACAAATAGAAATAAGGCATTTATGGAACAGGCTTAATGTAAATAATGCACACAAATGATAGACATTTTGCAAAATATAGCATAGACATTTTGCAAAATATAGCATAGACAGTTGCAAAATAGCATAGACAGTTGCAAAATTGGTAAGGAAATAATGAGCTAAGGAGAGCAGACATTTTCACAATTATAATACAAGTGATACATCCAGTAGTAGATCTATCCACTTGAAATCTAACAAACAGTTGCCTTGTTCAAAAAGATTCATTTAATTCATATTATGATATTTATAAACTGCCTTTCTAAAACTAACATTATTTAGGCTTTTTATTATTAAAATGCAAATTTATACTTTACCGTTAAACCAATCAAATATTGAATGAAACTTGTCAACATAATTATTTTATTCCAGTGCTGTTCTGTTCTTTCTAACAAAAGCAAATAAATATGAAAACTCTCTTGAAAGTATCAAAAGTTACTTGAATTGTAGATAGCGTGTAGCTTGAAAGAAGCAAATTTAAGATGAGCATTTTATGCATAGAAATAATTTCATTGAAAGTGAGCATTTATTCCTTGATATAATTCACAATTATTTGTAATCCAGCCCGACTTGGTTTACCAAGGAAACATTTACTTAAGTTTGTCGAGGATTGTTTCTTCTGTCAAATCATCCAAACTCCGCAATTCTATGACCTGAAAAAACAAGACAATAAAAACAACATTTATTTGACAGCCAAAAAAATATTCATAAAAAATCGTAACATACTTCTTTCTGACCCAGAACTAACAAGGTATTCTCATCCCCTCCACTTATTGTCTTCAGACGGGACAAAAATTTAGGTGACCTTCTGGTTCCTAGTCACCTTCAAGCTGACCCGTCTTACATTGGGACTAAACCATGCTCAAGAAGCCGATGTAGGACGTGTCCCTATACACTCCAAACAAAAACATTAGCCTCCCTAACGGTACCTTTACCATCAAAGAGGGTCTCACATGCGTTAGTCGGAATTTGATATATGTCATTGTGTGCCATAGATCATTCTAGACATATAGGCAAAACAGGAAGAATGTTGTCAGATAGGTTCACAGAACGTCTTCGGGATATTGAACTAGGTAAACTTTCCCCAGTCTCTTCAGACTTCAAGGGAGGGCAACATTAGGATGCATTAGATGTATCCATTACGGCACTAATTTCGTGCACAAACACAAAGGAAATGAAAAACAAATTTATTCAGCTTTTCTGTACCATATCTCCACATGGTATGAATCAAATACTCTTACACTAGGTGACACTATGTTTCTAACTTTCCCTGTATTTCTTCTTTTTTTCTTATTCCTTAGATTTTGTGTATCCCTAAATATTTTGGTCTGTTAAGACTCTCTACCTTATTTTTCACAGTACCATTATTTACATTTTTTCACTTCATGTAATCCTACTTCCCGCAACAAAAAGGAAATCTCTAAAAAAAATTTTACTGTCATCTGATACTTGTTAAACTTCTTTTTGTCTTGTTTTCTAATGGAGGCTCTAAGCTGAAATGTCAAAATCTTTTGTCCTATCTATGAAATCAAGTTTAACATACCTTGTCCTTAAACTTCATTGTTATAGGCTAAATCTGATATTGAATCAGTTTATTGAAGCTATTTGTTCTCTTTACTTTTAATCTACATATAAAACTATAAGTCATAAATACATTTCAAAAGGAAATTCTCTTATTTTGTACAATGATTATTCAAATCTAACCTTTGTGAAATCCCCATCTTTAACAGCTTTTGTCTTAGAACCAGCATACATCATTTGTTGTTCAGGACTGCAGCCTTAAACAAGAGGGTAGATTTATTACTGCTATTTATTTTGGCTACTCATGCTGATGATGTCACATTAAACATACAATATTAACAACTATTTTAAAAAGGACTTGATGAGTTTAACACCGCACTAAAAGGTGGCAGATAATTTAAATTTCTTAAAATGCATTTGGTTAAGTCTGTGCAGAAGGGTAGTAAGGCACTCTATGAAGCCAAAGGATTTAAATGTAGAATAAACTAAAATATTTTTTAATATTAATTTATGAAAATATTTTCTACGCTCCCTGTTGACGCCTGCTCCAACTGACTTTAAATGTCAGTTGGAGACAGGTGCAGGCTGACACTGGCATAAGGGTCAAGTGGGACGGAAAAGTTTTTGTTCGATATACGGACAAGAAAATCTGGCGGATTTGTGAGTGGAGACAAAGTCATTTAAAAAATGTAGATTAATTACTTCTAAACAGTGGTGTAGCTAGGGTTAGTGCCAACCAAGATTTCTGCCGCCCCCTTCCATGAAAAATCTTTGCAGTTGGCAGAAATTGCCACCCTCCATTTAAAGGAGGCACATTCCCGTCTACCCCCCCCCCCCAACCCATCCCCCTTTCTACAGCACTCCTGCTAAATATTTTGACCCACATATTTTTTAAAAAATGAAGATTTATTACTGCTTGTGATTTTGGGTACTTAGGCTGACCGAAAGTGCAGGAAATGTGATGTGAAGATTCAATGGTTGTACCACAGAGTAATTATGTCATTGCTTAAAGGACCTACAAATAAAGTAATCATTTTTTTAAAGTTATATCTACTTACCCTGTGGAGAAATGAAAATAAAGACAAGAGGATAAGAGACCCTGCCGTCAGCATGTTTTAGCACATAGCTCAGGCATACATATCTGGGCTGCTGTGGTGGTAATTCATCTTGTAACTCAGATATTGAAATGTTCTGTGAAAATATTTGGACTAGTATCATAAATTACAAAATAAGTTATAGCAGGCATTTTCATCATGGAATGGTTGAATATGATTTGTCAAAAATCCTCTAACAAGTGATCAATAAAAAAAATGGAATTTTTAAATAATAATTTTAATTTATCAATATTGAAAAACTTTTTTTTTAAATATATATATTATAGACCTTTAGAACTTCAAAATTGGTAGTCTGTGTAATAATAATCCACAAAATGAGATTCAGAACTGAAGTTATTCATAAGATAAAGAGAAAACATTAAAGTCATAAATTGTCTCACACTTCAGTGACACTTCTAACCTATCTCTCCTTAGTCATACTCTAATTATATACAATCTTTGAAGCCTTCTGATCATTTTTAAATCTTACGTCATATTCTTCATCCAGTACAATCTTCAGAGATGCTTTGTCAATTTTCACTAAAAAAATATTGAAAAAGAATAAATTAAAACAAAAACATCTGCTCATTAATATTATAGCTATAGCTAATATTTTGATTTTCATTGGCTGTCTCAACTGGAAAAGTAGATTGAAATTTGATCAAAAATGGAATCGCTATTCTAAATATAATGGTACCTCGGGTTATGAACGCCTCAGGTCATGAACAATTAGGGTTACCAACAACAACTTTGAAACTTTTTGTCTCAGTTAACGAACAGTGCCTCGGGTTACAAACAAAGGCAAGAGAGCAAGGTTTAAGGTTGGAGACAAATGACCGTGTACAGTACAAATGAAGGCCACACAGTACTAGCATCGCTTAGATTCCCGGTTGGCCACACAGTACTACCATCGCTTAGATTCCACGTTGGCCACACAGTACTAGCATCGCTTAGATTCCCGGTTGGCCACACAGTACTAGCATCGCTTAGATTCCCGGTTGGCCACACAGTACTAGCATCGCTTAGATTCCCGGTTGGCCCTACAGTACTAGCAATGCTTAGATTCCCGGTTAGCCACACAGTACTAGCATCACTTAGATTCCCGGTTGGCCACACAGTACTAGCATCGCTTACATTCCCGGTTGGCCACACAGTACTAGCATCACTTAGATTCCCGGTTGGCTGCCAAGAAACAGCAATAAGAAACTCCTGAAACAAATGATTCAGAATAGCAAGGAAACTGACCAATTTCCCATGGTCGTTTTCTTGGTAAGAAACATAAATAAATCTTTTTTTATTTTACATTTAATTCCTTGGGTTGTTTGCTTTCTCTTCATTTAACACGCAAAGTACGGCAAAGTACGCATATTTTTTGCCTTTTGTCTGGTAAACGACAGGATGTTAATAAAAAAAGAAATATTCTTTCGTCTTGAAACAGATTGTCTCTGTTTCAATGTTTTGGGTTACGAACAGAGTTCTGGAACAAATTAAATTCCTAACCCGAGGTGCCACTGTATAGCAATTCAGTGTTTCTAAAACTGTGTTTATGGCAGATGCTAATTTGAATGACAGCAAACTACAGCTTATCCAACAATATATTACTCTTGTTATCATTCATTAGATTTTATTAAGTTGAAACTAAATACATCTCTTATGATATACAAATTATGCCTCAATCCACTTAACTTGATAATTCATATTGTAAAAATTATTAAAGCTGTTGTATAGAAAAGTTTAAATTTAATATTGAGTTTGCACCTAACATTAAAAACTTAAGTGTTGTTAAGTGTGCGCCTGTCATTACTAGGATCTGCTATGAGTTTTGATTTACATTCCCTTCAGTTTTTGCATGTCATTTTTAATTAGATAATTAATTGTTTTCCTAACTATTAAGTCAATTCTGTTCACCAGTGTTTATAAATGATATCACGGGTCTAAGGAAGGCATGTCACGAATTTGTGGTGATTTGTGATAAAGGTGTTTCATTTGAGTTGATTGGGGGAGGGTGGGGGTGTAATACAATCTAAGTCCGTTATGAATTTATTGATATTAAAATATTACTATTGCATAAATAAAGCTACATATATAATAAATGGTAACAATGACAGATTAAATATAGTTCTACTTACATACAATAGCTGCAACATTCTTTTCTTTTCGAAGTTTAAATTTCTTTAGCAGATCAATAACCTCTTGAGACATGTCACATACACTTACATTAGTTGACTGAAAATTACAGTAAAAAAAATCAGTAATGCTAAAATTATTTAGGCTCTTGAAAATGTAAAGAGGCCTAACAAGCGTCCTTTAAAAAAAATTAACATTTGATTTAAAAAATAAACACTTAATACTATTACTTTATTACTAAACTTTATTTTGTTTTAATCATAGGATCTTTGTTCCTGCAAAGATAATGATGACTATGTGATCCGTTGACATACAATATTTATTGACATTAAATTAATTATAATAAAAACATTCAATTTTCAGTTGTCCCTTTCTCATAGGTTGGTATGAATGACAAGCAATCACTCATAGGGTGGTATGAATGACAAGCAATCACTTATAGGTTAGTATGAATGACAAGCAATCACTCATAGGTTGGTATGAATTACAAGCAATCACTCATAGGTTGGTATGAATGACAAGCAATCACTCATTTTATTAATTTTTAAGCAATGATATATATGCTTATATTAATAATTTAATAAACACCAAAATAATTTTAAAAAACAACTAGTTCCCTACCCCTAGAGAGGGTAGGCCCTATCTACTAAATTATTTAATACCATTTCAATTACTCCAATGTTAAAATCAGTAATTTCAGAAGGCCTTCATTCAAAATTCTAATTGAAAAAATGTTTAATATAATCTTAGAATTTGTAAAATATCAACTCTCTTGTGACAAAGTCTTTTTGGACTTTCAGTGCCAAGAAGCCCTTTTCATAAGATTTATAAAAAATTAATTAATTACTTTACAAATATTAAAATGTATATATTCTTGTTGGCAATTGAATGAACTAATACTATCTTTATGAAACAAACAGAAATCTCAACATTTATGCCAATGAGATATTCTGATTTGCTTAATTTATGCATGCATTTTTCATAAAATATTCCACTAAGGGTGCGTTTGCCTTTAACTTGTTTCAAGGTGACACTATTTTTTAAGCATTTATAGAATGACAGAACACTGTAAACTATCAATGGAAGCAGTCATTAAAATGCCAAGAAATGGGAGAATCAATCTGAATAACTGACACAAAGACCAGCCTGCCAATCTCAATTGTTGTATTATTGAGCCTATGTTCTGCCATCAGTCTCTTTCATTATTCGACTCATCGGCCAATCCATCTCAAGAGGGTTAATAAATAGCCTAAGAATAATCTGTGAATAAATCATTAATCACCTAAAAATATTTTTTATTTTAATTTGGACTATCAAGGTCATCCATATATTATGAAAAAAATGACACATTTTCAAACACCCTACCCACCACTCTGTTGCCCCCGTACATTTTTAATAAGCCCCCGCCTCCCCAATCACTTGTTCCATTTTATTTTAAGACCATTTTCATGATGTACATGGCACTGCAATTAAAAAACATAGTCTCTGTAAGCTCTGCTAAAAAAATTAGTCACACATTTTCTCTGCTGTTTGGCCCAGACCAGTGGTTCTTAAACTGTGTGGTGTGGAGATGAAATCCAGGCTAGTTATATGCTGTCTTTATTCCAACCTTTACTTACCAATGTCAGACCTGAATTAAACTCTTAAGTAAAAAAAATCTTCAACCAGAATATGAGATGTTTAAGTTAGGCCTGTTGGCATTAGTAAAACAAGAAGGGGCCACATTCGGAACCAGGAAATAAGACAAATACCTGTTTGGTGCCATACCATTCTTCAGCCAGTATATGAATATGATATATGTCCCAACAGCAAATTAATTAACAGGACATTTGGCCATCTGGTCAGATTCAGAATGCCTGTCAATCAACCTGTAACTGTATTGCCACCTTACTTACTACTATTGCACTACCCAGGCACTCCAGTTTCTTTCAGTGGATTCCGACCCCCCCACCCCACATTTTTTTACACACAAAATTTCCCAAATCAGCAACACACCTCTCAGTGCATGCCTTGTATAAACTATAATATTATTTATATTAATTAAAATATTAATAGGCTAAGTTATGGTAAATGCGATAAGATAGCATCCACGTTTTTTACCATGGATGCCAACTTGATTGCTGTGACCCGTAAAATTAAAGAATAAAACGTTTAAAAATAATGAAAAAATTTCCTTGATGTATCCCTAAACATAACGTGAACCATAAATCTATCCCTTAACCTAACCTGAACCCTAAAATCACTGTGCTATCTCTTCGCATTAGGCTAAGCCTAAGTTAATATTAGCGATATTATATGCATATTGGATGGCCTCTCGCACTCACTGTAAGTTATTAAGACTATGGCTAATAGTCTAAATATAAGTCTACGACATTTGACGATTTGTTTCATATTGATTGGAAGCTGAAGACACTGACAGTGAATGAGTGAAGAAAATAAATAAGTCTTTAAATTACTCCTACTCTTTACCAAAGTATTTACTAACTAAAATTAAACTAAAATACTAAATAGCAACGACAAACCATTTGTATAAATTATATATAGTTATCAGGGTATATATATTGTCCACCAAAGTATCAAATTATTTTTAAGCAATTGTTTAATCTAGTATGGAATTATTAAATTATTAGAAAAACGTCACATCTCAGCAATGGACAATAGGTTGAGAGACACTCCCCCCGGAAGTGTATTCTCAGCAACAATTCAACTTAGATGTAGAATTTTTTCAATTTAAAAAATGTACCGGAATACAATTCAATAAATATATATATATTAAAAATCAATAAATATATATATTCGGTTTGAAATAGAATTATCCTGTTAGGATATTTAAATTTAGGGTATCATATTATTATAATAAATCAATTCGCAAAGGCCATTAAATTTCATCATCATCATCATGTCCCTTAGTCCTTCGACCGTTGGGGCGCCACAGATGACATGCAAACTATTCTTCTCCATTCCTCTCGGTCTTCTGCACTACGCATAGCATCGCCTAGTTTTAATCCCGACCATTCTTTGATATTATCTTCCCATCTTTTTTATGTCTTCCTCTTCTTCTTCTTCCTCCTCTAGTAGTGCCTTGCAAGATTTCTTTTGCGAGCCCTTGTTTTCTGGTCAAGTGGCCATACAATTCAAGTTTGCGCTTTTTTATAGACACCAGGAGGTCATCGTACTGACCAGTAGCTTAACGAATCCTTTCTTTCACTTGTTCATTGGTGATATGGTCTCTATAGCAGATGCCAATAATGCCTCTGAAACATCTCATCTCTATCGCCTTTATTTTCCTTTCAAGTTCTGCTGTCAATGTCCAGAACTTACAGGCATATAAGAAAATGGAGAGGATTAATGAGCGCATCAGCCTGATTTTGGTGCTGGGGGCTATATTTTTGTCGTTCCATATTTCTTGAGCCTCTTTAGTGCTGTTGTGGTCTGCGCAATCCTGGCCATCAATTCGGGCTAGGAGCAAGTGGTGCTATTCGTCATCATTTTTGTCTTTTCTGCACCGATTTTTTTTTCATTCATAGATACCGGTACTTTTATTCTGGGTTTATATAACCACATCCCCACTATCCATGTAGCCTACATCTCTCTTGATAATGAAATCTCTCACATTTGTCGCTCTGCACACACCGCTATCCGTCAGATCAGCTCCATCCGCCACTACCTCACAGTTAGCGCAACAAAAACCCTAGTCTATGCTCTTGTTCTATCTCGTCTTGACTTTTGCAACTCTCTTCTGTCAGGTTCACCAAAACACTTCTTAGAGAAACTAAAAAAGGTTCAAAACTCAGCTGCTAGGTAGTTCTAAGGGCAATTAAAACGTAACATTTAAAAAGTTATGGAATGGTTGGATCGAAACACATTTGTTTCAGTTTATTTAATTAATGTATTTTAATGTTTAAGTTCATGATTATGTTTGTTAAATTGTATGTACAGCGTGGTGAGCCCAGCCCTAGATTGGGGTACTACACTATAGAAAACTTCTAATAATAATAAACAACCACCCTTTTCGTATACATCCAAACACCATCGTACCTCCTACCCAGGGCCGGATTAAGCCATTTTAGTGCCCAATGCACAAACCCACATGGGTGCCCCCAGGGCCGGATTAAGCCATTTTAGTGCCCAAGGCACAAACCCACATTGGTGCCCCCTTCTGCCCGTGGACCTTATTCTTTCACTGACCGTGATATGTTCAATATTATGCAAAGAAAACAGTTGTTAAAAAATATGTTTGTAGTTTGTATTACTATCACTTATATAAAACCTACAATAAAGTATTTCTGTATTAAAATTAATAGTTAATAAATTTTGAAATAATAATAGACAAAAATAATTTATTTTTTATTAGATGAAAAAAATCAAAAAGATATTGTCATTTACATTTTAAAGTGTTTTTTTCCCTAGATTTACATCTAGCAAAGCTTTTGAGTATATCGTCAAAGTTAATTTTGCGCAACACATCTGCCTCGATCATGAGCAGAGATAAGGAATCGAGCCTTTCTTGTTTCATTGTTGATCTATTTGGATTTTTTTGTAAGTTTCAACTGAGAAAAAGAGCGCTCAGTTGAACAGTTAGTAACCATTAATGTTAAAAATATGCGCAAGGCGATTTCAACATTTGGAAAGGCACACTCGATGTTGTCTCTAACTATTCCTTTGTATAATTCTCCATGATTGAACGTGTTGTTTTCCGATTTTGATGCAGGAAACTTGTGGCGAATATATGAATGAAACTGTTGCAGTTCAGTATAGGCCCTATAAATTATTGTTCAGATCTTTAGGATAAGCATTTATTAGTTCTTCACAACACTGAGATGTTTGTGCTAGTGATACATCGACCAAACAAGAAAATCGAACTGCTACATCATTATTTACTTGTCCTCGTCTACTCATTTCTGTCTCAAGTTTGTCAACAATGGCGTAGAATGCAGATATACGAAATTTGTCTATGGCATTCAGAGATACCTCAGGGGCATCACCATCAATGACCACTGTCGTTCGTTTACGATTACGGGTCAAAGTTGACTTTGACCTGGTGTTATTATGTTTGCAGCTTCTTCAAATCTTTCAAATTCATTACTAGATTTATGTAAGTGATCTGCTAGTGAAGAATACAAATCAGCTCACGTTTTCAACTTCACATGCTCATTTTGTGTCTATTACTAAGGGGTTCCCGGTCGAATTAATTAATTAATGTTATTATTTTAATGTTATTTATTGAAAATATAAAAATGGTTTAAATTTTTGTATAAAACTTCCCAAAATGTTTACAATTCGAATACGACCGCATTATTTATTTACAAGCTGAGTCCGCATTTTACTCATTACCATTTGCCAGGAGTTTTAAAACATTTTTATGCGCTTAATTTTTAAGCATTCAAGATGGTACCAAACTTGAATGTGAATTTTTATTATAATGTATTTCTTCATTTTCATAGCGCTTGTTCAATTTACAGTTGTTTCTGGACTTAAATTTGTAAAAAAAAAATATTTCTTGAAGACTTGTGGTGCCCCCAAACGCTTGGTGCCCAAGGCACATGCCTTATTTGCCTAATGGTTAATCCGGCCCTGCTCATACCCCTTCTATAAACATACCACCCTCCACATTTTTCTCCCATCCCATCGTTCCACCTACCACCCCTTCATCCATCTTCTACACCCTTCAATCCTTCAAAGGGAAGAGCGGTAGGGCCCTATAAGTGGTACTGGAAGTTCTTGACTTACGAAGATTTGCTCAACGAATAGCACAATTTTCAGATTTAATTAATTAATTATATAATTTTGCTCATTAATTATATAATTTTGTTCACAATGAAAATGAACAATTTACTATTGTATCTTTGTTTTCTCCAAGTATTTCTCCAATTTATTTTGTGTTTACAGATTATTGTTAATACTTAAATAAAAAATGTTTTTGAATTTTCTTTTAAATTCAATACAATTACAATGCTTTCACAGACGTAAAAATTAAAAATGATAGCAAACATATTAGGTAAAATCATGTATGGAAAACGTGCATATTTGCACAGAGACCGAGAAAGCTACATTGGGATTTTTTTCAATTTCAAATTAATTTCTTTTTCTTGTTTTGTATTGCTTTGTTTTGTATTGCTTTGTTTTGTATTGCTTTGTTTTGTATTGCTTTGTTTTGTATTGCTTTGTTTTGTAGTGCTTTGTTTTGTATTGCTTTGTTTTGTATTGCTTTGTTTTGTAGTGCTTTGTTTTGTAGTGCTTTTTGTATTGCTTTGTTTTGTATTGCTTTGTTTTGTAGTGCTTTGTTTTGTATTGCTTTGTTTTGTATTGCTTTGTTTTGTATTGCTTTGTTTTGTATTGCTTTGTTTTGTATTGCTTTGTTTTGTATTGCTTTGTATTGCTTTGTTTTGTATTGCTTTGTTTTGTATTGCTTTGTTTTGTATTGCTTTGTTTTGTATTGCTTTGTTTTGTATTGCTTTGTTTTGTATTGCTTTGTTTTGTATTGCTTTGTTTTGTATTGCTTTGTTTTGTATTGCTTTGTTTTGTATTGCTTTGTATCTGTTGATGAAGGAACTGAAACTCCTTTAATTGTTTTGTCTTTTTTTTGAAGCCTAAAAATGTTATTTATTTAGAATCTGAGCAAGACTAGAATCTTTGTTTGTGAACAAATTGGTTTTATTTGAACATGTTGGTGAACAAATAGGTTTTATTTGAACATGTTTGTGAACAAATTGGTTTTATTTGAACATGTTGGTGAACAAATAGGTTTTATTTGAACATGTTGGTGAACAAATTGGTTTTATTTGAACATGTTGGTGAACAAATAGGTTTTATTTGAACATGTTTGTGAACAAATTGGTTTTATTTGAACATGTTGGTGAACAAATAGGTTTTATTTGAACATGTTGGTGAACAAATTGGTTTTATTTGAACATGTTGGTGAACAAATAGGTTTTATTTGAACATGTTTGTGAACAAATTGGTTTTATTTGAACATGTTGGTGAACAAATAGGTTTTATTTGAACATGTTGGTGAACAAATTGGTTTTATTTGAACATGTTGGTGAACAAATAGGTTTTATTTGAACATGTTTGTGAACAAATTGGTTTTATTTGAACATGTTGGTGAACAAATAGGTTTTATTTGAACATGTTGGTGAACAAATTGGTTTTATTTGAACATGTTTGTGAACAAATTGGTTTTATTTGAACATGTTGGTGAACAAATAGGTTTTATTTGAACATGTTGGCAAACAAATAGGTTTTATTTGAAAATATCTGATGGAACACATGAGATAAATGAACTAGTTTACCAGTTATAGAAAGTAAAATAATTCCTTTTAAAGAAAAACATATTTATTAAAAAAATTAAAGGGTTCACTCTGCAGACACATTATTAACCCAGCACTAAAAATGCATCTAAAAGTTCAAAAGTTCTGAAATGGAAGCAGATTAAATCTAATAAAAATATTACAAATTACGCTCTTCAAACATAGTTTCAAATGGTAGATTTTGGATTTTGATTTAAAATGACAGCTGATGATTTTTGAAATGTTGGACTAGTAGAACTATCTATTTCATTTTCTGAATAACTTGATAGTATCATGTCATGTTTAGGGGTAATATTATTTGCAGTTAGAATCTTGGGAGAATGACCTCTAGTTGAAAGTATTTCATTCTCATAGTAATCTTTCAATTCTGACAAGTTATCTTCCATCATCTGAAACACTTGTTTGGATGAAGTCATGGAGGCTTTAAACTTGACCTCTTGATCATTCAGGCCTTGCTGAGCTTGAATTAAACAATGATTGGGTGAAAGATGTGGCAGTCTCAGAGTCTCATTTTCAAAACTTTCTTGTGACATGGAAGACAGGCTTCCAACTCTGGACAACTCACCTGTAGATGACAGACTACTGACTCTGGACAACTCACCTGTAGATGACAGACTACTGACTCTGGACAACTCACCTATAGACAGAGAAATTTTTGGTAAACTTTTACCATGATCACCAGGTTTCTTTGAATATGTGATTTCACTGGCAGATTTTTTCACTGTACTGATGTGGCCACGTCTGTCTGCGTGAAATGAACTAAAAGGACTAGGAGAAGAGTCAGAGGAATCGTGAACACTGTCAAATAAATATGTTTCACTGCTAGAGCATGGTGAAAAGTCTGCAGCATTATTTGAAGACTTGTCCTTCTCAAGGTTGTATAAGGATTTGTCTGTTGACTTGACTTGTTTGCTGGCAACAATTGTGTCTTCTTCATCCGAATCACTGTCTATTTCTCCACCAGGCTTAGTGTCTTTTATGGCTTTCCATGTTTCTGCTCGTATTGTCTCAACATCACCCTCTTCTGCAAGACAACAAAGCAATATACTATTCAAGTCATAATTAATTTCAATAATCAATCGATTGGCTGGGCTGGGTTATAACAGTTATAGTGATGATAAGAATTATGGGGATTCTTATGTAATAATTAAGGTAATTGAACTCAGTATTAATGGCATTTAAATTTTCTAATTAACATTTATCTAAAACATTAAAATCCATTTTTTAGTAGTTGGAAAAAATAAAAAGAATAAGTTTTTAATAAATGAATTTAAAAACGAAAAAATATCTGATATGTCAAAGTTTTTGTATTACTCTTGATATCAAATCTCTACAGTATACAAAGTTTTTGTATTACTCTTGATATCAGATCTCTACAGTATACAAAGTTTTTGTATTACTCTTGATATCAGATCTCTACAGTATACAAAGTTATTGTATTACTCTTGATATCAGATCGCCACAGTATACAAAGTTTTTGTATTACTCTTGATATCAGATCTCTACAGTATACAAAGTTTTTGTATTACTCTTGATATCAGATCTCTACAGTATACAAAGTTTTTGTATTACTCTTGATATCAGATCTCTATAGTATACAAAGTTTTTGTATTACTCTTGATATCAGATCTCTACAGTATACAAAGTTTTTGTATTACTCTTGATATCAGATCTCTATAGTATACAAAGTTTTTGTATTACTCTTGATATCAGATCTCTACAGTATACAAAGTTTTTGTATTACTCTTGATATCAGATCTCTATAGTATACAAAGTTTTTGTATTACTCTTGATATCAGATCTCTACAGTAAACAAAACTCAATATTAAAGATCAGTGACGAAATAATCATATTTCATTATCATCCACACAAGGAATTCAGCTTTTCACTGGACAATGAACATTGTCTTTACCTTCAAGAATCTTTTCATCATCTTCCCTGAGTGCTAACAGTTTACTGCTCAGTGGGAAATGAGCCTCAGATAAAAGTTTCTGTAACTGCTCTTCACTAAGAAGTGGTGGATTCTCCATGAGATACTGGCGTGAGGACAACTGGGACCTGACAGATAGAAACAATACAAACAGTATAGACACATACACAAATCTAACAATCACAGAGTTATTACAACCTGAAGAATTTGCTGTAGTTATTTTATTTTTGACACCCTCTGTAAGTAAATGAATACTTAGATCTAATCAAAATCCAATACTTAGGCCTAATAGTACTATTAACCAAGTTAGAAGAAGAAGGTTCTAATAAGTAAGTGTTTACTGGTAAGTAGAAATGCCATGTACAGAAGATGAGCTAATAACAAGAAATAACATTATTAATATTTGGTGACCTGGGTGTGGAGTCTGGAGTTTCCAGATAAGAAGTTCTGGACAAGTTTCTAACACATTCATCTAGAAGCTTCTCCAACTGCTCATCTGTCAGATGTTTTTCCTCCTCATCCTTGGACAGATGAATGGTAAGAATTTAAATTATTAAAACAAGTCTAAAATTCATTGATTTGTATATTTTAATTAAAATTTAAATAACATTTCTGTAACATACCAAATTTATAGGTTCCAATATTATCTATTACTATTTCAAATACCAGTAAAATAACAGTAGTATTTAAAGTGAGAGGGAAAAAATAATAAAGTCAAACCATTGATGTGAATCAACACTGTCAGCAATGGAAGTAAAAAGGATTTACTCAAAATAAATATGTTATCAAGCTCAAAGCTAAGCACACATTTTTACAACATTGAAAATTTAAGAAAAAAGTAATAAACAATATAATCTCTACCTCCATCTCTTGGGGAATTTTAAATTTTTCAAGTTCTTTTTCAATGGTCTGCAACCTGACACTGAGTTCTCTTTCTTCCTTTGTCTCAAAAAGAGTACGTTCCCCTGGCTCCTCTACAGCAGGAGTTTTGATCCCAACTCGAGTGAAAAGTTGCTAGTCACAGGTGAGAACAAAAACATGTTGCTAGTGATAGGTGAGAACAAAAACAGGTTGCTAGTGACAGGTGAGGACAAAAACAGGTTGCTAGTGACAGGTGAGAACAAAAACAGGTTGCTAGTGATAGGTGAGAACAAAAACAGGTTGCTAGTGACAGGTGAGGACAAAACATGTTACTAGTGACAGGTGTGAATAAAAACATGTTGCCAATGATAGGCAAGAACAAAAACATGTTGCTAGTGACAGTTGAGAAAGGCATGTAGCTAATGACAGGTAAGAACAAAATCATGTTGCTAGTGACAGATGAGGACAAAAACATGTAACTAGTGACAGGTGAGAAAAAAAACATGTTGCTAGTTACAATGATGAGAACAAAAACAAGCACAAACAAATAAATACAAAATTGAAATAAAGCACAGAAAACAATTTAATTGCGCAAGTTATTTATAAAAATCATGTGAAACAAAAATTGAAAAATCATATTTGAAATATGATACAAAAATAAATAAAAAATGAAAATCTTTCCATAAAGTATTTTTTATCTATGAATTTTGTCAACTTAATTTTTTCAACTGAACCAATCCACCTTTTCCTTTCTCCACTTGACCTGTAAAAAATGTTAAATATATATTTTAGTGTCATTGAACTTATTAACATACATGCGACACCGCATTGCTTTTCATAGTGTTTACGATCATGGCATTGAATTCTTCTTCGGGCATGATTTGTTTCAGTTGTTCATTGATGTTAGTCAAACTCATTCTTTCAGTTGTGTCTGGACAGAAACCTTCCCCTGGATGAACTGCAAGTTGATAAGGTCCTGCTGTCACAGGCTAAAATGTTAAAAATAACAAGAGAAAATCTCATGCCTCAATTATGGTGATTTTATAACACACATAACATGACAGTATTCTAGAAGTGAAATCAATGTCTGAGTTTCAGGTAACATATGTGCCCGAATGAAAGAATAAAATCTGTTGTTCCAACATTAACTAATTTGAAAGGTAGCCTATGAAAAGTCTAAATTTTACTTTGGTTATACATCATTTACATAGGACACAAGACAAGATTTTTTTCAGATTTAACTAACATTAACATTATTTATATATATTGTAATAAATAAAATGTTGAAATTGTGCCCCTTGTATGTCCTTTATGAAGTAAATTTGTTCAAGAAATGTAACTGATTAAGACAATATGATTATGAAATATTCTCAGAGTAAAGAGAATCGCAATGAAGCAAGGCAATTATTGAATTGTAATACATGATAGAAGTCACCAAAAGTGACTAAATACACTGGAGAGTGCATAATTCCATGTAGTGACTAAATACACTGGAGAGTGCATAATTCATGTAGTGACTAAATACACCGGAGAGTGCACAATTCCATGTAGTGACTAAATACACTGGAGAGTGCATAATTCCATGTAGTGACTAAATACACTAGAGAGTGCATAATTCCATGTAGTGAATAAATACACTGAAGAGTGCATAATTCCATGTAGTGAATAAATAATAATAATAATAATAAAGTTCATTTGAAAAATCACGCTTCATCCCCAAAGGCTCGAAGAGCGGTACAAAAACTAAGCTGGGAGATAATAACAAGCTGGAAAAGATTGTAGACGTCATCATTCCAGCAGGTGTTTGCAAAATAGATGAGTTTTTAAATTTGTTTTGAAGGACTCCAGCGTCTGGCTGTTTTTGAGAGCGTCAGGAAGGGTGTTCCAAATGGTTGGGCCAGCAAATGCGAACGTGCGCTTTCCATAAGTTTCAAGGCGAACACGCGGTATCGTGAGTTTGCCACTATCGGATGAGCGATGTTGTCTAGTGGGTACATAAGGCGTCATGAGCACTTGGAGATAGGACGGCGCCAGGTCATTCAAGCAGCGGTAGCACAGAGTTGTGATTTTGTTCTCTATACGAGCGCGGACCGGCAGCCAATGCAATTCTATCAGAAGAGTTTTAGCATGGTCGAATTTGCGTTTACGAAGAACAATTCGAGCCGCATTATTCTGTGCTTTTTGAATTTTATCAAGGAGCGTAGCTGGAAGACCCACCATGAGAGCATTGCAGTAGTCCATGCGTGATAGCACGAATGCAGACATCAGCCTCTTTGATGCATCCAACGTTAAGAAGGGTCTGATATGACTAATTCTGCGCAGCTCTAGAAAAATCGCCTTGCAAATCATGTTAATGTGATTTTCCATAGTTAGTGTTCTGTCTAAGTAGACACCCAGGTTTCGCACTGTTTGAGCAAACTCAATCTGCACGCCTGAGAGAGTAAAGGATGGTGTATCTTTTAAAGATTTTAATTTTTGAGCGGTAGCAATGGGGATCACCTGTCTTTTCATCATTCAATTTGAGCTTGTTTATTGTCATCCAGTGCTTAACTGACTCCACTGTCTTCTGTGTCATATTAAGAAGCTGAGGGAGCTGAGAGGGGATCACGGATTTCTGAAGTTGGGTATCATCCGCGAACATGTGATATACCATGTCAAACTGCTTGATCACTGCACCCAGGGGCTGAACGTACATAGTGAAAAGCACCGGGCCTAAGACCGAGCCTTGGGGTACTCCGAATTCAATAATGGATTTCTTGGAGGTCAAGCCGTTTGTGATAACTGATTGGACCCGATTTGTCAGATATGAGTGGAACCATCTCAGGACGGTATCGGTGAAACCGAACGTATATTGCAGACGTTGGAGAAGTATGCCGTGGTCAAGCGTATCGAACGCTGCCGATAGATCAAGTAACGAAAAAAGGGATACCTGGCCCTCACCACAAGACGACAGAAGGTCATTTACGACGCGCAACAGGGCTGTCTCAGTAGAGTGATGCGTTCTGTATGCTGACTGAAAAGGCTCAAAAAAGTCACACCGAGTGAGGTGATCCAGGAGCTGTCGAAGAACGACCCTCTCTAATTCCATGTAGTGACTAAATACACTGGAGAGTACATAATTCCATGAACAGTTGCTTTACCTCGGCAGGATTTTCAACATCGGGTAGGTCATCCACACCTTCAAGCAGTTCCTCTAACCTTTTCTTCTCATCATCTGTCATTGCTATTGGATCATTGCCTTGAGCAGCTAACTGTGGAAGAAGATACAATACAATAAATAAGTTATGAACAATCTTTATGTAATGTAAATCAATGACATTCAAAGCCATATTATTATTATTTGTTTCTGTTTTTGAAGGAAATGAAGCAAATATACAGAAGCAAAAACATTTGAATTGAAATTATCATTTTTTTTTTCAAATCTATATTATTTTGAGTTTTTATTTTATTTGTTACAATGAAAATAGAAAATATTAGATATAATTACCTTTTTGTTTCTTTTGATAAAGTTTTTAGACGTATTTCCTTTTCCAGAAGGTCTAGACATGCTGGAGGCAGTTTTTCTAGTTTCACCCATGGGAGTGTTAATCTCTGATCTGGACTTTTGATTTTCTATTGCAGTCGGAGTTTTCAAGTAATTGAGATATTTTAATTTTTAAAATAGTTTTGAAGAAAATAAAATTTAAGTCTCCAATATAATTAAAACTGCAGTACTGAAATAATATTATTGCATTTATCAAAATCAATTGCATATTAATTTTGTTATTTATTAAGGTAGTAGCAAGATGTGCATATTAAAACATTTATAAATCACCTTATCCAACTATTTCCTAGAACATCCAGTGAAAAACATCAGTTATCATAAAATCATACATTAACTGCTGTTTATGAAACAAAAATGTTACAGTGTAATTTTAAAATCCTATTCACCCTGAGTGTGATCCCCCCCTGCCTTGTTTTTACTGTTAATATTTGTCTTGATCTCAGCCTCGTCAATCTGTGTTTGAAACACGGGGGAAATGTTGTCCTCATTGTCCAGAATAATACCTACAACAAACAATAAATACGCTCATTAATCAAAATTTATTTTAAAGAAAAATGTCATAAATGTGGCCCTTAAAATGCTAATCACAACTTTGAAGCTATGTGACAGAGCAAGTATTTAACCGCATAACCATGTTATTGTATGATATTCCATTATCTTTGGTTAATTTCAAGTATTTTTTCTCCCTTCAAAATGTGTAAATATATAATAAAAAATTTTTAAACTGGATGGTTCTGTGTAAAGTAATCAGAGGATGAGAATTTAACCTCTTTTCGTTTTTGGCAAACAGCAAATAAATTAAATAATAATTGATACCAAATTGTCTTGGCTAGGTGCAGTTCATTACCAATTAGACATTTTTACAATATTTCTTGAGTTACGCAACTGATTTTTTTCACCCCTAAGATAGTATCTGGTAAAAGAATTTCAATTCATGTTAAGGTAAATGGAATCCTGAAAAAGCACAGTGATTGTTTACATAAGAATTTATAGGTAAAAAACAAAATAATTTGGAGAAAGGAAGGTTGAGAAATGTTTTCAAATGCTGATAAAATATAAGAATCCCTGGATTGAGCAGTGTAAGCTCAAACACTTTAGTTACAGCACAAGCAAACTGCGGAGTTACTGACCACACAAACTGAGGGGTTGCTGACCACACAAACTGAGGAGTTGCTGACCACAAAAACTGAAGGTTTGCTGACCACACAAATATTCCTTTTTAATTATTACAGGTTTCAAGGTTTAAGAAAACTTTTTTTTATTTAAGAAACATTTTGTTGTTGGGCTTCACGTAATAGTTGAACAAGTTGTCAACATTTCAGGGTAGAGAACCTGTCCCCACTAGCAAAGAGGAAAGTATGCATTAGACATTGACCTCAGTGCTTGAGGACCTGGACTATGCCTATAGAAAGGATTATTGTCCTGAACTATGCCATAGAAAGGATTATTGTCCTGAACTATGCCATAGAAAGGATTATTGTCCTGGACAATGCCTATAGAAAAGATTATTGTCCTGGACTATGCCCATAGAAAGGATTATTGTCCTGGACTATGCCCATAGAAAGGATTATTGTCCTGAACTATGCCATAGAAATGATTATTGTCCTGGACAATGCCCATAGAAAAGATTATTGTCCTGGACTATGCCCATAGAAAGGATTATTGTCCTGGACTATGCCCATAGAAAGGATTATTGTCCTGGACTATGCCCATAGAAAGGATTATTGTCCTGGACTATGCCCATAGAAAGGATTATTGTCCTGGACTATGCCCATAGAAAGAATTATTGTCCTGGACTATGCCCATAGAAATGATTATTGTCCTGGACTATGCCCATAGAAAGGATTATTGTCCTGGACTATGCCCATAAAAAGGATTATTGTCCTGGACTATGCCCATAGAAAGGATTGTTATCCTCCAAAAGCCAAGATACACAGGTCAAAATAATGAAGCTAACTGGTACTGCCTCTGCCATAGGACTTAAAGCAAAGTCACAAAAAAAACAGATGTGGTGAGAAAATAGACCACAGCGGAGGACACAATCACTGTATACAATAGCCCACTGGATGATTGGACAGCGTTTGAGTACCTGGTCAAAGCCCACTGGATTATTGGACAGCATTTGAGTACCTAGTCAAAGCCCACTGGATGATTGGGCAGTGTTTGAGTATCTAGTCAAAGCCCACTGGATGATTGTGCAGCATTTGAGTACCTAGTCAAAGCCCACTGGATGATTGGGCAGCATTTGAGTACCTAGTCAAAGCCCACTGGATGATTGGGCAGCGTTTGAGTACTAGTCAAAGCCCACTGGATGATTGGACAGCATTTGAGTACCTATAGTCAAAGTCCACTGGATGATTGGGCAGCGTTTGAGTACCTAGTCAAAGACCACTGGATGATTGGACAGCGTTTGAGTACCTGGTCAAAGTTCACTGGATGATTGGACAGCATTTGAGTACCTAGTCAAAGCCCACTGGATGATTGGACAGCATTTGAGTACCTAGTCAAAGCCCACTGGATGATTGGACAGCATTTGAGTACCTAGTCAAACAGCTGGTGATTGTAAAATAACTCTTACAGGCTAAAGATAATCTCCATTGAAGGGCTGAGATGTCAATCCAGAGTGACAAACATTGTAAAAACCATTAAGGCAAGTCACTACACTCCAGATGGATTTGTCATCTTTACAGAAGGTCAACAAGATGAGGGTCATCTTTACAGAAGGCCAACACTATGAGGGTCATGTTTACAGAAGGCCAACAGGCTGAGGGTCATGTTTACAGAAGGCCAACAGGATGAGGGTCATGTTTACAGAAGGCCAACACTATGAGGGTCATGTTTACAGAAGGCCAACACTATGAGAGTCATGTTTACAGAAGGCCGACAGGCTGAGGGTCATGTTTACAGAAGGCCAACAAGCTGAGGGTCATGTTTACAGAAGGCCAACAAGATGAGGGTCATGTTTACAGAAGGCCAACAAGCTGACGGTCATGTTTACAGAAGGCCAACACTATGAGGGTCATGTTTACAGAAGGCCAACAAGCTGAGGGTCATGTTTACAGAAGGCCAACAAGCTGACGGTCATGTTTACAGAAGGCCAACAAGCTGAGGGTCATGTTTACAGAAGGCCAACAGGATAAGAGTCATGTTTACAGAAGGCCAACACTATGAGGGTCATGTTTACAGAAGGCCAACAGGCTGAGGGTCATGTTTACAGAAGGCCAACAAGATGAGGGTCATGTTTACAGAAGGCCAACACTATGAGGGTCATGTTTACAGAAGGCCAACACTATGATGGTCATGTTTACAGAAGGCCAACAAGATGAGGGTCATGTTTACAGAAGGCCAACAAGATGAGGGTCATGTTTACAGAAGGCCAACAAGATGAGGGTCATGTTTACAGAAGGCCAACACTATCAGGGTCATGTTTACAGAAGGCCAACAGGCTGAGAGTCATGTTTACAGAAGGCCAACAAGCTGACGGTCATGTTTACAGAAGGCCAACAAGATGAGGGTCATGTTTACAGAAGGCCAACAAGATGAGGGTCATGTTTACAGAAGGCCAACAAGCTGAGGGTCATGTTTACAGAAGGCCAACAAGATGAGGGTCATGTTTACAGAAGGCCAACAGGCTGAGGTTCATGTTTACAGAAGGCCAACAAGCTGAGGGTCATGTTTATAGAAGGCCAACAAGATGAGGGTCATGTTTACAGAAGGCCAACACTATGATGGTCATGTTTAAAGAAGGCCAACAAGCTGATGGTCATGTTTACAGAAGGCCAAAAAGCTGAGGGTCATTTTTACAGAAGGCCAACACTATGAGGGACATGTTTACAGAAGGCCAACAAGATCAGGGTCATGTTTACAGAAGGCCAACAAGCTGAAGGTCATGTTTACAGAAGGCCAACTAGCTGAGGGTCATGTTTGCAGAAGGCTAACAAGCTGAGGGTCATATTAACAGAAGGCCAACAAGATGAGGGTCATGTTTACAGAAGGCCAACAAGCTGAGGGTCATGTTTACAGAAGGCCAACAGGATAAGAGTCATGTTTACAGGAGGCCAACAAGCTGAGGGTCATGTTTACAGAAGGCCAACAAGCTGAGGGTCATGTTTACAAAAGGCCAACAAGCTGAGGGTCATGTTTACAGAAGGCCAACAAGATGAGGGTCATGTTTACAGAAGGCCAACACTATGAGGGTCATGTTTACAGAAGGCCAACACTATGAGGGTCATGTTTACAGAAGGCCAACAAGCTGACGGTCATGTTTCAGAAGGCCAACAAGCTGACGGTCATGTTTACAGAAGGCCAACAAGCTGAGGGTCATGTTTGAAGAAGGCCAAAAAGCTGACGGTCATGTTTACAGAAGGCCAACAAGATGAGGGTCATGTTTACAGAAGGCCAACAAGCTGAGGGGCATGTTTACATAAGACCAACAAGCTGAGAGTCATCTTTACAGAAGGCCAACAAGCTAAGGGTCATGTTTACAGAAGGCCAACAAGATGATTTTCTAGAAACAAAACTAAAGATAAAAAACCAGGGAAGATAAAAATTCATAGGAGCTTGTTTCAAACCCTTTAGAACATGAGGAGTGAATGATAGAACATAAAGAGTGAATGATAGAACATGAGGAATGAATGATAGAACATGAGGAGTGAATGATAGAACATGAAGAGTAAATGATAGAAATGAAGAGTGAATGATAGAACATGAGCAATGAATGATAGAACATGAGAAACGAATGATAGAGCATGAGGAATGAATGATAGAACATGAGCATTGAATGATAGAACATGAGAAATAAATGATAGAACATGAGGAATGAATGATAAAACATGAGGAATGAATGAAAGAACATGAGGAATGAATGATAGAACATGAGGAATGAATTATATAACATGAGGAATGAATGATAGAACATGAGCAATTAATGATAGAACATGAGCAATGAATGATAGAGCATGAGGAACGAATGATAGAGCATGAGGAATGAATGATAGCACATGAGTAGTGAATGATAGAACATGAGAAATGAATGATAGAACATGAGGAATGAATGATAGAACATGAGTGTCACGGTCAGATTGTGTGTTCAATTTTTTGTGTGTATGTTTGGGGGACGGAAAGGGAGTGCTCGTGGTATTGGTTGTATTTTCCCACGAGTATGACCGTCTTGGCAGGGGGGGGGGGGGACCCCAGGGGAGAAAGTGTTTGTTGTGAGTTGGGAAAACATTAGAGTGGTGAATGAATGTGAACATTTTTCTTGTTATCACGAGTGCATGGTCAATAAGGGTATAAAAGAATAGAGAAATTATTATTAGGGGGATAACGATTATTATTGAGTGTGGATTCGACAGAGTGTTTTTGGAGTGAGAACTTAGTATAACTTTATAATGCTGTTTTGTGTTTACATTGGATTTTGAGTCACTTTACATGGCTATCGAGTAGAAAGTGATGTGTTTGAACACTTATATCATAACCAGAAATAAAACTATATTTGATATCTCTTAGACGACGTTACGTGTTTTCCCTTATAAACTATCGGCTTTATAGGAGCCAGGAAACCTTACAAGCACCAGCTTTCCAGGAGCTGAATATCCAGAGTCTTTTTAGACTCTGAAACTATTGTCTGTGGCTACAGAAAGGACCTCATCCTCTAGACGACGTACTTTTCGCCACAATGAGGAATGAATGATATAACATGAGGAATGAATGATAGACCATGAGCAATTAATGATAGAACATGAGCAATTAATGATAGACCATGAGCAATTAATGATAGAACATGAGCAATGAATGATAGAACATGATGAATGAATGATAGAACATGATGAATGAATGATAGAACATGAAGAGTAAATGATAGAAATGAAGAGTGAATGATAGAAATGAAGAGTGAATGATAGAACATGAGGAATGAATGATAGAACATGAGGAATGAATGATAGAACATGAGGAATTAATGATAGAACATCAGCAATGAATGATAGAACATGAGCAATGTATGATAGAACATGAGCAATGTATGATAGAACATGAGCAATGTATGATAGAATGTAAGGAATGAATTGTAGAACATGAGGAATCAATGATAGGAATGAATGATAGAACATGAGGAATGAATTATAGAACATGAGTAGTGAATGATAGAACATGAGAAATGAATGAAAGAACATGAGGAATGAATGATAGAACATGAGGAATGAATGATAGAGCATGAGGAATGAATGATAGAGCATGAGGAATGAATTATATAACATGAGGAATGAATGATAGAACATGAGCAATTAATGATAGAACATGAGCAATGAATGATAGAACATGAGGAATGAATGATAGAACACGAGGAGTGAATGATAGAACATGAGGAATGAATGATAGAACATGAGGAATGAATGATAGAGCATGAGAAATGAATTATATAACATGAGGAATGAATGATAGAACATGAGCAATTAATGATAGAACATGAGCAATGAATGATAGAACATGAGGAATGAATGATAGAACACGATGAGTGAATTATAGAACATGAAGAGTAAATGATAGAAATGAAGAGTGAATGATAGAACATGAGGAATGAATGATAGAACATGAGGAATGAATGATAGAACATGAGGAATTAATGATAGAACATCAGCAATGAATGATAGAACATGAGCAATGAATGATAGAAATTAGCAATGAATGATAGAACATGAGCAATGAATGATAGAACATGAGCAATGAATGATAGAACATGAGCAATGTATGATAGAAAGTAAGGAATGAATTGTAGAACATGAGGAATTAATGATAGGAATGAATGATAGAACATGAGGAATGAATTATAGAACATGAGGAGTGAATGATAGAACATCAGCAATAAATGATAGAACATGAGCAATGAATGATAGAACATGAGCAATGAATGATAGAACATGAGCAATGAATGATAGAACATGAGCAATGAATGATAGAACAAGAGCAATGAATGATAGAACATGAGCAATGAATGACAGAACATGAGAAATGAATGATAGAACATGAGCAATGTATGATAGAACATGAGCAATGTATGATAGAACATGAGCAATGTATGATAGAACATGAGCAATGTATGATAGAATGTAAGGAATGAATGATAGAACCCTGTAATGTTCACACTTATTCTGTTATAAACTGGTTTGATTTTCCTCTGTATTACCTGCATTCAATAAAGTTCTTATTTTTGTGAGTTGTTACAAGCAAATAGTAGCTATAAACTACTTCTACATAGTAAGTCTATAGATCCTTGTAAGATGACCATAATAGTAGGGTAGAAACAGTAAGTCTATAGATACTTGTAAGATGCCCATAATAGTAGGGTAGAAAGGAACTCAACCTTGAAGCTAAAAGTCACATAAATGGACTGATTACATAAACATCCTTGACCTTCATTATAAGAGCTACATATCACATAGATGGACTGATTCCATAAAGATCCTTGACCTTTATTATGAGAGCTACATATCACAAAAATAGACCAATTACATAAAGATCCTTGACCTTCATTATACGAGCTACATGGTACATAAATAGACTGATTACATAAAGATCCTTGACCTTCATTATGTGTAGATGGAAGCTCCAAAGATAAAAACTTTTCAGTGTTGAACTTGATCTCACGATAAAATGGTGTTCCTTGATCCATCTCAGCAATCTCTTTGCGCATTCTAGAACAGCAAATAAAACTACCAGTAATTGGGAAATTCTTTATAAAATTGTATACTGTACAAGATGAAAATGCCAGATCTAATAAACCCATTCTCCCTTTGTAAATTGTGACAAATTTGTCATGCTCATTGTGAAACGTGTGGAAGATTAATTTTGTTACTTAACATAACAGTATTTAGTATTGGTCGGTAATGAACTAATCTACCTTCTTTCTAAGAGAAGTCTTTCTTTTTTGACCTCTCTTTCTATTTTGAGTTTCTTTTTCAGAATTTTATCAAGCTTGTTCATTTTGATGATGGCCTCTTTAAGTCGTGGGTCCATGTTCTCATCCATTCTTAGCGAGCCATCAACATCTTTGTTCACATCTTGTTCTCCGGAAGTGTGGCCAGATTCAATGGCTTTCAGGCGACTCTGGAAGCCAGCCAGCTCATCTTTCATCTCATCTCGAACCTGAATGAGGGTGAATTTTAATTCAATAGACTGAAATTTCAGAGATCAGTTATAATTTCTAAACTTACCAGTTTTACTGTAAACAAGAAAGGATGCCGAGATGATTAACTTAACATCAAATCTGTGGGAAATCTAAATTTGGTACATGTAAACAGATAAATCAAAGTCTATTAATGTACACTTTTTAATACTGAATAGTTCTAGAAAATTTAAGTTTAACTTTGAATAAATCAGTACAGTTATGATAAATTGAATCAAGAAATGGAATTTTCCCTTTATTAGTATTACTTTGTTGATAAACATGGCTTAAAGATCCTGATAAAGTTGACAGTCATTTCTGGATTAATTAATGAAAATAACATGAAATTTGATTATTTAATTATGCACCTTTATTTCAATCTCCTCTCTGATTTCTTTCATAATATCTCTCTCTTCCTCGCTGTCTATGTCATCACCATTATCATCTTCATCTGCTTCATTTCCTTTCAAAACAGACATAAATATAATAAATCGGTGACAACGATATCATTGAACATGTGGAAAATAACAGTATATAGATAATTTTGCAGAACACACTTGCAGTTCTTGCTCTTACAGGCATTCTATTTACAAAAACTTGCTGCCGGCATAAAAAGTTCACCCTCCCCATCCAACACTCGATGCACAAAATGGAAAAAAAAAAAGAATAGCTTATATTCTCCTCTATCAAGTTCACCAGCAGTATTAACTGTTAAAATTAAAATACTGTTACTGTATTGTTCCGAGTATATGCCAAACTTTTCAACTCACTAATTAAAGTATTTTAACTTAACTAGGGATGCGACCCACAATTGAGATTTTAAGAAAGAAAAAAAAATTATGATAAAAATTGTTTAAAAAATAGCACCAAACTTTAAGTTTGCTTCCTACAAACAAGAGTGGCCTATACTCAAAACAATACTGATAATAAGTTACCTGCAAATACCAAGGCATTTTTATTTTGCTCTGCTGTGTGGTGATCATTGTTGAACATTCTCATCCTGGAAGTTCCCGACTCTTGATTATAAAGAATAGAGTTCATAACCGCTAAGCCTTCCTCATCAAGATCTTTCATTTCTAAGTCTCCAAATATATCAGGAGAGTAATCATCATCAGTTTCTTCATTGTCATCATCATCATCATCATCCTCATCACTATAAACTTCTTGACTTGGTAATAAGTCTGCAAATCTTGCACTTTTCTTTTGAATACAATTATCAATAAATTAAACAATGTAAATCACTGCTACACTAGTTTTTTTTTAAACTATAATTTCAAAAATATTTCAATTCATTGCATTAACCCTTTCATTACCACTGAGTTTTGACATCGATTTTTGCCTACTCAGCAATAAATTTTTAAATTTTTTTTTTAAAATTCCGGTATTTTCATTCTCTATCCAATTCGCTTTTTAACTTCTCTATAGATAAAGGAATAAAGAAATATATAGCATTGAAATATGACGTCAATGTGACGTCCTTGGTATTTCAGAAAAGTTCTTTGCCTTTTTGTTATGACGACTATGTGACATCCTAGGTAATTGGAAGTGGGTTATCGTGACGCCGCTTCGACGTCATCGGTAGCGAAAAGGTTAAAAAATCTTTTTATAAATTTTTTCATTCCAAGTATTTTGATAATTAGAGTGAGATTAAGCAACTTTAAACCGAAAATTGTTTCATAAGTACGGTAAAAAATAAAACTAAAATAAGTTTTATTATTATTAAAGCAGTCTTATAATTTACAGTTCCCCAGCCTAGGGCTATGCTCACCAGGCTTTACATAAAAGTTAGCAGTTACAGAAAATGATACATTTAAAAACAGCTTTGTAAAAAGATTGACCTCACCAACCCAAGTTTTATCTACCTCTGTCTAACCATGATAATTTCTAAGATTTTATGCCATACCTTTATCTCATTGATTTCATGCAGATTTAATTCTTTAGCCATTGCTGTACTATTAGAAGCTATCTTAAAAAATATCTCAAAGGTAAATGATGAGGCTTATGATGTCTATTTCAGTTAATAAGTTTTCAAAACAGCAGTAAATATTTCAACATTGCAGTCTTGTTTATGGCTTTGCTTGATTTCACACTGAAAGAAAGAGTACTACTGGTTAAAAGAAAGAGTAATACTGGTTAAAGCTACAGTAAAATGTTATGAGTGATTCAAATTCAATGAGAAATTTCTAAATTATGAAAGGTTACTAGGCCTATACATACCGGTAATATATTAATACATTAAGACATCTGTAATTAGAACTAATGGTGGACAAATCCCTATGTATATATTATAGTATAAAAATGTGTTGTAAATATTGAGGTCACGGTTTACCACCTGACTTGTGAAAGGTTATTTTGTTGTTATTTGTTTGGTTATGTTTAGAAATGTGAAAGCGTTCACTTTAATTCACGTTGTGATTCTTTCTTTGAATACATTCTTTTAACAACATAATCTGAATTTCTGATGCTCTGGATTTTGGACTCACTTGATTTTCAACACTCCGGATTTTGGATGCTTAATTATAGTTATGTTCTTCAATTTGACTTATTTTAGTAAATAAGCCTATATATTATTTAGGCCTACCCTAGCTAAACTACTTGTGTCTTGTTATGTAAGTTATTCCATTGTAAATGTAAGTAGTTAGTAGATGAGTAGACCGGTCCTGTTCCGCAAGTCTTACGTGGTCGGGCAGCACAAAATGATTATTTATTTTCAAATAAATAGAAAATATAATTTAAAAATCTGGCACTAGTCTTTGTTCCAGTTTCCAAACTTGTCCATCAGTCTGCCAAACTTAAAAGTTTAGGAAACGCTGTAGAGCATTAAAATTAAAAGATTAATTTTTTTAAATAATATCGTCCACTTTATTTTAATAAGGCTATTGGTCTTAAATAATACTAAGTAAGTAAATTTAAATATGAGTTGTTCATTTAAAGTATTTAAACTTATTTTAGTCCAAAATTTACGTCAATAAAACAGGGGAGATTTTGGGGGGGGGGGGGGGGGGTGTTTACAATTGTTGACAAGGAGTCAAAATAAAATGACAACAATATCTTTTAAATCACTATCATGAAATAGAGTCTTATTCTTATAATTTTAAATATTCATAAGATCACTGAAGACAATGTATTTTTGGGACTAAGATATTTACCACCTGCTCCTCAACCCAACAAATAAAATGCTGACAATTCCAGTGGCTGCAAAAAGACAGAAAAAGTTGATGACAATTATTGCATGTGCTGCACGCATAGAAAATTCTTATATTTTATATGGGCTGAATGGTTAGCGTTAGACTGGACAAGGAAGATGTCAGCCAGTTCAATAATTGTAAGAATTTCACTATGATAAATTAATCAGACAAGCATTAGGCTTTGGCTTGTCATTCAATCATCAATGTAAATGTTTTTAAATGTAAAGAATACAAATAAATAACAACAATGTTTAAACTTTATTATTATTCATCAATTCTTACACTTACACTTTTATTTTAGTCATTATTGATTAATGATAATTAATCATGCAATAAATTAAAATTGACTGTAGTCATACTCATAGTCACAGATTCTAATTTTTACAAATGGCAAATGAAAATACTTATAAGTTATAATATAAGTATAGGCCTAAGTCTTATTTTTATGTAGGTAGGTTAGACGGTTAGAATATATAATATATTAAATAAGAAACAAGCATACAAAAAGATACATATTTATTAATTTTTTAGGGTAAGGGGTACATAATTTTTTACATATTTATTAAGGAGATATTGATTTACACTTGTTGACAAAAATGGTCTCACTTCAAGCCGCACGAGCGGAAAGGCGGAAGGAAAGCGTAAAAATTGCCGAAAAAAGTAAAAGTCTAACTAAGAAAGAGCAACAAATTGTTGAAATAATTTAGTTTTTAAGTGTAGTAAACTAATGGTGTTAATTTATTTTTTAAATAATTGATCTTGCAGAGCTTATATTAGGTCTTTGATACTAGCTCTAGGACTTCAGACATCGTTATGATTACTCTACCTTTTCACTCAATTTGCACAGCATTGCCCGTCACAATTATCCTAGCAACATGACGCAGACGCCATATTTGAACGATTCCGTAACTAATTTCGACTTTTTAAAATATCTAAAAATTCATTGCCCGTTAAATTAGGTTTAATATCTCTTAATTTTTACAACTATCAATTAATCTGTTACAATAAGTATACAAATAATCAAGATTATTTTTCCTTTTACTTTAGTGATGTTTTAGTATTTTAAAGCATGCACTTATGACGTTAAAAAAAATAATAATGCCACAATTATGCCTAAGCCTAAAGTTTTAAAATTTAATTAGTTTATGAAATAAAAAATATTGTAAAAAATATTGTTGGAGTTGGGGGCATCAATAAGTGACGTCACTCTATTTTGGCCGAATTTTCCCTCATCGTATATCGTTAAAAAATGTGTCACACAATTTGAACACTCATAATGCGTCGTCATAAATTCGTTTACCCCCGCGCCCCCCCCCCCCCCCCCAAAAAAAAATCAAAACTAGATTGCTAGATTTAGATGCGTTACATCTTTTATGGATGGCTCCTAACAATGGTTGTCAACCCAATATAATTTTTTACAGATAATTAATTCAAAATCTCTGTTTTAAAAAACAAACAACTACGGATAAAGTTATTTCAACAAGATTTTTTGAAAATCTGAAGATTTCATTTATCGGTAGGCCTATGTCATGTTCTATGTCAGAATGCTTCATTTGACATCCTTCACTTTGAGTCCAAGTAAACCTTTGGTTAAATACAACGATTGAGGAGTGTAAAAAATTTATCTCCCCCCTCCCTCACATTTTCGGGCGCTTATTCACTGACCAATTTAGCTGACATTGAATTTTTCAATTCATCTCTGCTATCACTATCATCTAAAGAAGACAGTCTCTCAGAATCCAATATTTGATGCTTACCGTTTTTTGATGTTTCGATTACCTTTTCTGCTCTTCTTTTTTTCTCATGACATATTATGGAAATGACAGAGATGCCCTTAAGTACACTGCATTACGTCATTTCAAGCACATTCAATATCAAATTCTCACCTCCCTAACAAATTGAGTCCCCTTTCGATGGGCTCCTAAAAGGCTTAAAAGGGTAAAGGAACACAAGGGGCAACTTAGGCAAGTGCTCCATTTTCGTTTAACCTTTAGGTTAATCCACTACTTACCTCATATATATATATTAAAAACTCCTTAGATACAATGAAATTTGTTACATATAAAGCTAACAAGAAATATTATACTTATATCTATAGGGCTACACTGAAGCATTGGAATTTGAATTGCAAACCTTGAAATAGCGCTGCCTCTGGCAAAAAACGCAGGAAGTTGGTTAACTGTACCTCTGGCACAGATCAATTTCTTAACAAAATACCTTGAAATAACACAATACATGTCACACTTGATATGCGCAAGGGTTTCCGTGGGACAAAAAAGTTCAATTTTGACTTGAATCATGCGTGGCACGCAAACCCTTGCTTAGCTAATCAGTCTGCAGTCTTCTATTTCTATAGTGCTACCGACTACCGGTGTTTAATTCTTAATAAATTCATTATTAACCCTAAAAGAATCACCCTTGTTTTATAGTCTCATATTTTATTTATTGATTTTATATTTAAAATAAAAATTATTGTATTATACATTCGACATCTTTGTAAAATGACTCCGAATTTAATGACAATCCCGCATTTACGAGAAATCTTTAAAACGTGCCATTTCGTAAATATTTCGGGTTTATGTATATATCGGTTATGAGCATGACCTAAGCCTAACAAACTCAACGGTTGTAAATATATCAATAGTGTTAGCAACAATTCGCAATTTTAATTACTCTTAGTCTCATCTTAGGAGATTCATATAGTAGGTAAATAATTTTAGAAAGCTCATTTAACACAATATCTGCAGGAACTTATTTATTTTGTCAGTAATTTTCATTTATTGAACTAAAAAATGTAAAGAACTGCAACGCGGCAAGCTAGACCAGGCCCCGCATAGCCGCGCCAGTATTCGTACAGCATTCGTGAGTAGAATTGAAGAATATGATGTTATGATAATGTGATAAATAATACTACTATTATTGGCAATTGCATTGAGTGAGTTGAGAAGAATGAAGGGCTAATGTGCTTCTGTGGTCCCTCATTGGGAGTCACTGCCCTTTTTTATGATAGATTTAGGGTGAGCGATAGAGGTACCAGTAGCGTGCAATTACCGAATGAAGAATTCAGAATAGGCGAGTGAAATTGAATGAGATAATGGCAATGATTTTTAACTTATTTAGGCGCGCCGGACTTTTCATCCCCTGCACTAAACGTCCGGCGCGCCGGACTTTTTAGTGCGGGAGCTATACGTCCGGCGACCAAGTCACATGACCGCCGTAACAAACCCTATTTCTCAGTACTGACCTAGTTTTAAGATAAGGCTGTTCATTATGAACCAATGTGGTCTTGTGGTAGATTAGACGCTTAGCGACCTTACGATATGTGATAGGTTACTGGATCGGGATCGAATTTTACCCTTTTTTTCTTATTATTTTAATTCAAAGTATATTTTATATTTAATTTATTATGTTTCTTTGTAACAGTAGTCAGAGCTTTATGAGATGTTTAACCAATTTAAAGGACTTTTTTTTTGTTGAGTCGGAATTAGCCAGTAATGCTAGTACGTCTACTAATCTACTACGACTACTAGTTAGTTAAGTATAGCCTATGCCTATACTATACACCAACTAGTTTAATATTCACAGTCAAATGCTTACAGTTTATGTATCTCATAGTCATAGCATATGAATATATTAACATGTTCAGTATTTATTTATTATCTAGGGATCGGCTGACTAATATATGTAATTACTGTACACAATATTGGAATATCATATGCAATGCAACTATTTTGCCGGCGACCTCTTGTCACATGACCTGACGGAATAATAACACCTACTAGTCGTCCGGCGGTCCCATGACATATCTTCCACTAGCGGTCACTAGCTCGCCGGAAAAATTTCTCTAACTAGGCGTCCGGCCGTCATGTGACTTGGTCGCCGGACTTTTTATCTCCCGCACTAAACGTCCGGCGCGCCGGACGTGTAGACACTGCCAATTAAGAATGGTTGAATGAAACTGAATCCCACACCCCTGCCTTCATTATCAACTCTCTTTGTAATACTTACTAATACTTCTACTAACTACTACTAGTACTATGTAAGTTTAATGTAAGTATTGATGATTGCAAGGCGTTACTTCAGCATTATTTTCAGTGGATAAATACCAATTAATGGTTAACTACCGCCAGAAATTAAAATAAAAAAGAAGGCCGGCACTACGTACACCGCGGCGGTGTACCTAGCAAAACCATGGACTTTGGCCTGCGTACACCGCGGCGGTGTACCTAGCAAAACCATGGTCTTTGGCCTGCGTACACCGCGGCGGTAAAAGCAGCAAAACCTTGGTCTTTGCCAGTCTTTAACTTTATGCTTGCGGTTCTTGTAAAATTAAGGGCAGGTTAAACCCATAAAATCTTAATTTTTCGGTAAAAAACGTAATATTAGAAAATCATTTATCTTTGAAGTATATTCACTTCCAAACATAACGATCTTTTTATTTTTTAAATAAAAGCAATATAAGTATTTTATTTTATTTTTTAAAGTTGGTAAGGTATAAACAAAATTACCTAATTAATTATGCAGAAATTTTAAAATGTTTATAACTTTTCTTCTAATTATCCGATTTTAATAATTTTTTCACCCATGTCATTAAAATTTAACGATACACCGTTTATACTTTTAACTTTTAAAGGAAAAAAAACTATTATATTACATCAAATTTCATTGGTTGCTAGAACAGGATATCCCTTGCCCTAATAGATTTCAGCCAATCACAGCGCTTCTCTTAAAACCCTCTGCCTTCGCTTGTCCACACAAAAATTATCCTACTGTACTAGCCACACGCGGTGTAAAGTGACGCTAAACTCTGTTGGCAGTGTTGGATTTTCTGTTTTAAAAGGACCTGCTAATTTTAATTAATATTTAAATAAACTTAAAATAAAAATGGATAAAGTTAAAGTGAAAAAGAATGGGAATAAATATCGTACTAAAAAGCGTAAATTTTATGGAAATAGATATACCGGTACTAAAAAAGATAAGCTTAGTCTTAGCACTCTTCTTAGTGACAATGAACCTCAAAATCAAGTAAGCGAAGATATTGCTATGGACAAAATTGATAATAATTTAAACTCAGTACCCACATCTTCCTCCTTTCAGAAACTTAATGAATCTTTAAATATCTCTAGTCCTAAATTTCCAGAAATTAGTGGTTATCGTTTAGTGGATGTGGGATTAATTATTTCATTAGTCCAGTCATTTTCTTGTTTATTTTGTGAGCAGTTTGCAATGGATAGGACAAATTATACTGTTAGAGAAGTGCTAAATGGGGTGATTAGTACTTTATATTTTAAATGTATTAAGTGTAGGCACGAAATAGAATTTAAGACATGCACCGAGAATGTCAACCTGCGATTGCAGTTAGCGATGAACAGCATTGGCTGTCATCAAGAGAAAACCAAGAGATTTCTTGGGAATATGGACATGCCTCCTCCTGTAAGTGCTCCTATTGTTACTAAATACAAGGAGAGAATTCATATTGCTACTAATGAAGTAGCAAAACAGTGCATGTCTCAGGCTGCATTGGAATTGAAAGAAGCCCAGGGTACTAATGTTACAGTTTCCTGCGATGGGACCTGGCAGCGCCGTGGCTTCGTTTCAAAGAACGGAGTAGCTACTGTGTTATCAGTAAATGCTAATAAAGGGCCCTCTAAAGTAGTTGATACTCATGTGAGTAGCAACTACTGTGATAAATGTGCTAAGGCCAAGAAGAGATTTCCTGATATTTCTGAATATCAGGAGTGGTTTATAAACCATATGGATGCCGGTGAATGCGAATCAAATCACCAAGGTACATCTGGTCAGATGGAACCGAAAGGCATTTTAAAAATCTTTCGCCGTTCAATTGAAAAGTATAACCTCACTTATACTGGCTATTTAAGGGATGGGGATTCTAAGAGTTTTAAAAATGTAGCTGAAGCTAATCCTCCAGTTTATGAAGGAGTTACTATATCAAAATTAGAATGTTGCGGTCATGTCCAGAAGCGGATGGGGAAACGCTTGTTGGATAAAGTAAATGAATATAAAGGGATAACATTTGTGGAGGGTGGTAGAAAGTTTAAAGGAATAGGTGGGGCAGGCAGATTAACAAAATCTGCTATAAAGCGCATTCAAGGGCATTATGGCGCAGCGATTAGAAAAAATTCAGGGGACATGAGTAAAATGAAAAAAAGTATTTGGGCAATATTTCATCACCGTGAGGGTAAACATAGCGATTGCGGTAGTTGGTGTCCCAAAGAGAAAGACTTAATAACTGCGAATAAGAATGTTCTTCCTTCTTTCGTGATGAACAATATTAAGAAAGTATTTGAGGAGCTTTCATCGGATGCTCTTTTAGCCAAATGCGTTCACGGGGGGACTCAGAACGCAAATGAGGCTTTTCATAATTTAATTTGGTATCGCTGTCCCAAGACCTCATTTGTTGGGAGAAAGAGGCTAGAAATAGCTGTAGATGATGCCACCATAGTTTATAACAATGGGGAATTAAAGAGGGGGGAAATATTTACCAATTTAGGTTTAAATTTTGGAAAATATTGTTTTCAAACATTTTCTAAAATTGATAATAAGCGTGTATCATCCTCGCTTATTCAAAATTTAGATAAAAGTAAAGCTAAAAGAGCTAAAAAATCTATATTATCTAGTAAGGAATTGGATCAGGAAGAGTTTTATGCTGCAGGGGGGTTTTAAACTTTTAAAATGTTCCTGAAAAATGTTAATTTGTGTGTTTTCTTACATTTTCTCAAAATTTCATTTTCCCTAAAATGTATGTGTATAAAACACTATAACTTCTAAATTACTTAATGAATATCACTATAAATTGGCAGGAATGTTCCTTATATATCTGTGGTTTGGACTGTCTAAGGATATTTAGATTGTTTAAAAAACTTATGAAATATTTAGGAAAATTATAACTGGTACCCCCAAATTTTTTCATCGAACAACATGGATAACGCATAAATTCAGGTAAATTACCATTTTTTACTTTACTAACAATATTTTAGACGACATATATAACACTATTGAGTACTACAAATTGTAAAAGTTTTAAGGTACTGGGTCTATCTGTACTATGGATATCATGTTTTTAATAGATGTTCATTTTTGAAATTTTCGCAACGATTTACCCTATAATTTATCAAAATCATTATTTTTCACTAATATAGATTTTTAAAATATTTTTTTTATTGATTTTTAAGATGATTACTAACAAATGAAACCAAAAAAATTGTCAAATTCCCTTATTTCAATTTTGGTGTTTAACCTGGTGTGTAGACACTGCCAATTAAGAATGGTTGAATGAAACTGAATCCCACACCCCTGCCTTCATTATCAACTCTCTTTGTAATACTTACTAATACTTCTACTAACTACTACTAGTACTATGTAAGTTTAATGTAAGTATTGATGATTGCAAGGCGTTACTTCAGCATTATTTTCAGTGGATAAATACCAATTAATGGTTAACTACCGCCAGAAATTAAAATAAAAAAGAAGGCCGGCACTACGTACACCGCGGCGGTGTACCTAGCAAAACCATGGACTTTGGCCTGCGTACACCGCGGCGGTGTACCTAGCAAAACCATGGTCTTTGGCCTGCGTACACCGCGGCGGTAAAAGCAGCAAAACCTTGGTCTTTGCCAGTCTTTAACTTTATGCTTGCGGTTCTTGTAAAATTAATGTTAAATTCTTAAAAACTATTTATTCAAACATTATTTAATACCTGCAAGATTAAACAAAAGTAGAACTGATATTTTCATTGTGCGCATGGGCTTGCATGAACGCAAGGGAACAACGTTTCTGTAAAACTGTAACTGTAATTTTTTTTTTTTTAATGGGTAATATACATTTTTTTGTGTTGTATTTTGGGGGTTGGGAGGAAGATATTTGGGTAAGTTCCACACTTTTGTAAAGAGCAAGCATTTCTTAGTATTTTATTGGTCGTATCTGGCCTCTTCGTAAGTGAAACGCATTTTCCTAACCTGTGGCGTACCCTCCACAAATATTATTGATTGCACAGATTTGTAGGTTAAAGTTGGCTTTAATAGATGTATTTGAGTGTCAGAAATTCCAGATAATTATTAAATGTACGTTCTTTGATTGATTTATTTGAGTACTTATATAGCGCTCATTTCCATTCATATGTTAACATGCTCACGGCGCTCCGATGTCCTAAAATGTCCTGTCAAGAAATTACACACTGTTAAACAACTGAGTTTGTTTTGAGTGAAAAAAGTTCAGCTTCTAAACAGTCCAAGAAACTTTCAGATCCAAAAATATCCAACTATCCAGGAACATAATATGAAGAAAACATGTAAAAAATGTGCGAGAGATTTCACTGCTGCCTGCTAGGTGCACTTGAACACTCATCACTGTTATAGCACGCAACAAGACATTGGATCTGCGGCACATTAGGTAAAGGAGCCAAGTATCAAGTGAACTGGGTATAATGTCAGAAGAAGGAGCTGGTTAGCTTCAATTTATCATCATACGAAAGGAAAAATATGTATCTCCCCTCCGACAATCGCTATACGCAGCAGTATGCACATTATCAAAAATAAACAACGTCCTCCTTCTTCCATAGTGCGTAAATGGATGGACCTATAATCATAATGCCTATATATCATATGTTCTATATTTGTTTTCTCATTTCTTATTATTTTCAAATTCAACATATAGGCCTACTTAAAATATTTCAGTTGCTACAAAATATTTTTAAAATTATAATCCACAAGACCACACAAGTTCACATCCAACGTCAGTATCTTAAAACCAGGTCAATGGTATATGTTTGCCGCGGTGTACGCAGGCATAGTCCATGGTTTCACTAGATACACCGCCGCAGTGTACGCAGGCCTATGTCTATGGTTTTGTTAGGTACACCGCCACGGTGTACGCATCCACTTCGAAAAAAGAATGGAGCAGAATTATGGGCTGTACTGTATTAGTATTGAATCTATAATATTTGTTTTAATTTTAATGGTTTACTATCGCTTGCTCAACGTTTTATGTTAGTCCAAGCCAACTGTGAATAACCACTCTGTAGTGAATTAGTATTGGCCCATCTTAGGAGTGGCAGTTTCGGCTGCACTTCTTGCAGGAGAACCTTAGGCTTGGTTCCTGGTTAAACTTAGCCTGCCCTAATGCTCTTTTTGTTGCAAGGGCTTTGTTTTTATTAGTATTATTATTATAATTATTATAAGAAGAATTATACTTATACCATTAGTAGTAGGTTTGGCAAGGAAATTCATGAGCATAGGCGAATGAAATTGAAAATACAGAATCAGAATGATGAGAATGACAATTGATTTTTACTTATTTAGGCCAAGCTAAAGAATGGGCTAATGAAATTGGTTGAATGAAATAATTTTTTTCTCATTAGTGTGTGACAATAATATTCAACAAAGTGTCTACACGTCCGGCGACCAAGTCACATGACCGCCAGACGAATACTTTATCAAGATATTCGTCCGTCGACCAAGTCACATAACCGCCGTAACAAAGCCTACTTCTCACACAATACTAATTCTAAAATACAACTTTATTGACATAGGTTTACTGACTTATTTTATTTGGTTCATATTTTAAATTTAGGCTTCAAGGTAGAGCTTTATAATATGTTTAACCAAGATAACTGACTTTTTTTTTTTTTTTTTGAAGAGTCGGAATCAAATAGTAATAGTACTACTAGTTAGTATATATAATATAGTATAGGCCGACTGGTTTAATATTCAATCAAAATCAAATGCTTACGGTACACTTTATCTATCTCAGAGCATATGAATGTATTAACATGTTCAGTATTTATTTATTATCTAGGGATCGGCTGACTAATATATGTAATTATTGTACACAATATTAGTATTAGAATATCATATGCAATGCAACTGTTTTGCCGGCGACCTTTTGTCACGTGGCTGCCGGAAGAATATCTCCCACTAGTCGTCCGGCGGTCACATGACAGGCCCGCTGGACGTATATCTCCCGCACTATTTGTCCGGTCTCCGGACATGTAGACACTGCCAATATACAAACCCGATCACTTTGAATATTATTTCAATTTTTAAAATGAAAGGTGGTATAAATGCAAACTTTTCAAAACCTGAAATTTCTGAACGTTTCAAGTGAGCTATGGCATATTGTCAGGTCACCCTCAATAGAGGTGTTCTTCTTAAAGGAAACATCAACATCCAGTTGCAATCAGACTCTGATTCAGAGTAATCAATATCAATAACCCATTTATTTATTTCAAATTTTTCACCGACAGTCACTTTAAAAAGCAAATGATACTAAATAATGATCAGACTAAATAAACTATGCTTGTATTTTGTTATTGCAACCACCAAAGAGTTTTATACTTATGTCTGAAGGAGAGATGAAAAGTACTTAATTAAATGCTATAAAATATGATCATTAGTCACTGGTACATAAATTTAATTTACGACGCTAAAATACAAGATTACCTAAAATCCTGGATTCTCCCCTTTTACGCTCTCAGGGAAGACTTAAAACTAAAACACATGGTTGGTAGGCTTTACAAAAATGCAACCTGGCATATTCCGTTTAGTAATATTTTATTCTAAAAATGAATGCTAAAAAGATATACAAATATGAAGTAAAACAAAATGAATTAATGGGGATGAGCATAAGAACTTAATTGTATGGCTCAGATATAGGGCAAGAGCCCAGATGACCTGCGGTCACCTTCTTCTTATGTGTAGTCCCATATGTTATATACTGCGCACTGAACTGCAACTGTAGACATTTATTAAATACATCAATATGTTATTTGAAGCTGCTCCACTCTTTTGTCTTCCGTGTTCCTTGTTTTAGGTTGTTAGTTAATAGGTCTTTACTTCAGATTTTCTGTTAGGTTTTACTAACTTAACATTTGTCTGTTAATATAAAAATGCTCAACCATATCTTTTTGTCCTTTGCTATTCATTGATTGTGGAGCCTACTTTTTAGATTTTAAAATGTTTTCTTTTTTTACAAATTTAAATTAATTTATTTATAAAAGCATTTAAATTTATTGCAAAAATATCTAGGATATCTTTCATTATAAGGTGGGAGAAAAAGCACATTAGTCAAATTCTTTGTGGTAAGACATTGTAAACTTCATAATTATTCAGATTTTTAAAAATGTATTCAAAACATGTTTCTTTTAAATTTTGGTGAAATTATTTTTTGATAAATTCTTGTATATTTTTGTGTACTGGTGTTTAAATTTAGGACATAATATGAATTTAAATAATTGTAGTTTTGACTATAAATTTTTTGGAAATGCTGTTGACTTAATTCAACTTTATTTCAGGAAACATGTTTTTATGATTTAATCAAATATCAGATCATCATTGCACAAAATTTTAATTTACAGACACTCTGCCTTTTAAATAGAACAAATACATTTCTACACCTTTTAAAATGGGATATCTAGAAAAGATGTATTTGATATGATGCCCTCTATGAATCAGGTATTGGTTATTCAAACTCAAGGATGTAGATCAGTTGATATCACTTGAGTAATTCTATTAGTCGGCTGCTAATAGTTAAATGTGAACAATTGTTCCAAGATTTAGAAATCTGCCTAATAAGAATTTCTTGCTGTATCTTCCTTAAAATGTGCAAAGCGACCTTTTGATTTCAGTAATAAATGTGACTTCAATAACATGAAAAGATCATATTTAATTTTCAGAATGAAAAAGATTTTGTTGGTTAACAGATTGTGGTAGCATGAATTCATTTGATTATAATATTAAGGAGGTAAAGAGAAAAAGAAGAAACTATTTCTTTTAAATGTTTTGTTAACACTAGGCCATGCAGGAATTATTTCTATTAAATGTTTTGTTAACACTAGGCCATGCAGGAATTATTTCTTTTAAATGTTTTGTTAACACTAGGCCAAACAGGAATTATTTCTTTTAAATGTTTTGTTAACACTAGGCCATGCAGGAATTATTTCTTTTAAATGTTTTGTTAACACTAGGCCAAACAGGAATTATTTCTTTTAAAAGCTTTGTAAACACTAGGCCTTGCAGGAATTTGGCATGAATAAATGTCCTACTTTATTCTATTATCCTTCGACTGGGACATTAAAACTAAAATCTTCTGAAAGTGTTTCAGCTGCACAGAGCTTATCTTCACATTCTCATAAAGTGAATCTTCAAGGGATGGACATTTCTTTGCTAAAGAATTATTTGGATTTCTTGAACCAATGCAAGATTATGTAACAAAATAAAGCAAAAATATGCGACTTGTGGCAATTAGGGGACGAAGCAGTATCAAAGAGCAGCTCATTTGAATTATAGGTATATTTGGTGGTGGTATCATGTTGCTAAATTTGTGTTGCTCTTAAGCAAGCAGTGTAATTTACGGGAGAAACAATCCTGCATACGTTTCTGAACTTTGACGTATCCAACATAAGTCTGCTTATGCCCTTTGTTGTCTTAAATCTTTCTGAGATGCTTTTTAAAAAGTTATTGGCTTGTTGGCTTTCTCTGAAAATGTATTTCAATATTTTTTATGTCAAGACTTGAATAATTTTTCTCTAATTCTGGTGTTTAACTTCTACCAGAACACATTAACTCATTTCAAGCATAGGCCATGTCCTATGATACCAATGAGCTTGAAAAGGCAAAGGACATTCTACTCAAAGACCGCAATTCGGGGATGATAGGCAGGTCCATACCTAGGCGTCACTTGACGGGCACAGCCTCTACTGTACCCAATATGTGGGAAGGTGGTGAAGGCATGATGGAACATATTGGACACAGTTTCCCCATGCCTCAGTTGTGTCCTAAAGATTCACATGTGTATGAGGGCAAAGACAATAAACTTTCTGGGAAAAATGAGGAAGCTGTGGAGATATGTAGCCAGAAGAAGAAAGCTAAGAAAAAGTCTTTGCAATAGAAACAAAGCCAATGGAAACTTTTAGAATCTTATTGTTTTATTCATAAAACTTTAAAATTGCATTTATTTTACAAGTAAAATTTGAGTATTTACTGTAATTTAATTAATATTTTGTGTCAGTGTATAAGATTTTAAAATTAATCATGAAGTGCTGTAATTTTCTGGAGTACTTTATGTAAAATGTGTCTTTTTATGAAATAATGTTCTTTCATAGAGAGAGCAAGATACTAAAATACTTTTCTTACCAAGTCAAGACAGTTTAAAATAAAACTACAATTATAAATATTTTAATGTCAAATAATTGATGTTATTTGTATTGTTACTAACCAATACATTTAACCCCTTTATGATATATATTTCATTATATTTCACATACAAAATGTAAATTTATATATATTTTATTCTCTATCATTAAAATGTTTCATGAAAAATAAGATATATTGATAGGTACATTATAGAAGTTTACATTTGTGAGTTGTTACAGGCAAATGTGCTTGTAGCTATAAACTAAACAGTGATATGCCATTACTACATGCAGTATAATAAGTCGCTAAAAACCAAAATTAAAAAAAAAATATTTAAGAAATTTGCTTAAAAGTTTATTTCTATTCAAATTTCTTCCTTTTAGCACAAAGCCCGAGATCAGGGGGTCTTCAGTTTTTTTTAGAGAAGGGCCCTTAACTGCTAAGAAAATATTTTGGGAGCCGCAGGTAGGGGCGGATTGTTTAATGTCATAGATTAGTACAAATAAAAGAGCAGCATCTTTTGCTTCATTATGTTTGTTTTGTTTCATTATGTTTGTTTTGTTTCATTATGTTTGTTTTGTTTCATTATGTTTGTTTTGTTTCATTATGTTTGTTTTGTTTCATTATGTTTGTTTTGTTTCATTATGTTTGTTTTGTTTCATTATGTTTGTTTTGTTTCATTATGTTTGTTTTGTTTCATTATGTTTGTTTTGTTTCATTATGTTTGTTTTGTTTCATTATGTTTGTTTTGTTTCATTATGTTTGTTTTGTTTCATTATGTTTGTTTTGTTTCATTATGTTTGTTTTGTTTCATTATGTTTGTTTTGTTTCATTATGTTTGTTTTGTTTCATTATGTTTGTTTTGTTTCATTATGTTTGTTTTGTTTTTCAGATTTTTCCCATAACTTGTTTCACTTATTTCCAACACTGCAACCGCGGGTTGCAGACCACTGTCATAGGTGACAAAAGTTAATTTTAACCACCTTGTTTGGTATTTTCTTCACCCATTTTTAAATTTTGTTAAAACACCTGGCGAAGTTAGCAATCTTTAAAGTCCCCCCCCCCCCCAAATGCACACAATAGCCACAATACACACAATAGGAAGGGCATCCTTAGCAAACAAAAACAGGACTGGTATTTGATACATTATTTAGTTTTTAGACTGTAATTACATTGAATATGATCCCTGTCCTACTAGCAGAATAAATGTAAATGTCCAATGTTTATAGGGGATAGTTTTGATTCATTTCTATAAAATGGAAGTGAATGGCTTACCCAGGCCACCTTAACTATTTTCTTCCAAATGAGAAACAAACGTTTTTAACTTTTGATTTTACTGTACATTGAAACTGAACATTATGGTGAATGTCATAAACCAAATTTTACAATCATTTTAATTTTTAAAATAATTTTACTGGAGTGAAATATTTGTTAATCTACAAGGTGCAAGCTAGTTACAAATTAATCTTTCAGAATCAGTACTAATAAATTATTTTAAAGGTTCTTATGCCCATAGCTAGCTATAAACTATTTTGGATTGCTGTAAAGCATTTTAAAAGAATTTTATGATAGATCTGTAAATAAATGTTCACTTGTATTTCTTTGATTCACATCAGAACTTGACTCAGAAAAAAACTACTTTTAATTTTAGTTTTAATGTATCTTGTACCAGAGATTTTATTGTATCAATTTATGAATGATAAGATATCTTCCATTTAAATTTTATGCTAAACAATTGTACATTTTCTTACCAGGTTATCAAAACAAATATTAAAAATGGTTTTGGTTTTACCGTTTTCTGATAAAGTTTTGCTGTTTTCTGATAAAGTTTTGCTGTTTTCTGATAAAGTTTTGCTGTTTTCTAAAATTGTTTGGTAACTATTACCATGTTAAAGATGATTAAAATAACATAAAATATTAAGTTTTGCTTGTTTATTAAAAGATGTACTCATTGTATGTGTTACATTCAAAGTGTGTAATCCATGCATTCTATATAATGCCTGCCTGACTGGATATAGTTAAAGTGTCAAATACATTACAAACATTGCCTAGTCATTCTGTAGAATGCCTGACTGGACTTAAGTATATAATGACATGAAAAGGATTTTTGGAGTTTTTAATAAACAAAAGGAAGATCAAACATATTTTAAAATCTAATTGTCTATCACACGTTTTTTTAATATATTTATGACAGCATTTGGAATAAGAACTATATTTTACACAAAAGCATTTTATACTTAGACACTTGGTGCTAAACATGCACTTAACAAATGTTTGCCCATGAAGACTGTTGTGTTGCCACTGATCTCAGTGACATTTGTTTGTCCATCAGGAATTTTCCAATCTTATTGTTTCTAGCGTTAAAGACTATTGAGTTAAAGACTATTGAGTTAAAGACTATTGAGTTAAAGACTATTGAGTTAAAGGCTATTGAGTTAAAGACTATTGAGTTAAAGACTATTGAGTTAAAGACTATTGAGTTAAAGACTATTGAGTTAAAGACTATTGAGTTAAAGACTATTGAGTTAAAGGCTATTGAGTTAAAGACTATTGAGTTAAAGACTATTCAGTTAAAGACTATTGACCACTGCTTAAGATTGTGTAAGGTAATTCTTGCCAAAGTCAAAGGACCGTATAATATGACAATCAAGATTTTGAAATTATTCTGACAAGAAGAGAACAGCAGTCACTGAAGTTTGTTCAGTCTATGAAAAACCAGGGCTATCATGCTGAGCAGTCACTGGAGTTTGTTCAGTCTATGAAAACCCAGGGCTATCATGCTGGTATCATGTCTGTAAGGCTCTTTTGGATGCAAAGTAAAGATTGGGTTAAACCAGGGGTGGGCAAACTTTTTGTGCGGAGGGCCACATTGACAAAGTTAAAGCTATTGGGGGGCAGCATGTATATTATGTCCAATTTTTAAATATCGATAAACATTTCCCTATATTAAAATCGGTAGTTTCGCATTTTAACATTACATGACAAAGGTCAAGGACTGTTTTAAAAAATAGAAAATTAGAAAGAAATTTGATCAAAAATGTTTTAAAAATCATAACGGTGCATGAAATTCTGTAATATTCAACAAAATAACTTAAAAACATAGTAATTTTTTTAAATTTCTAAATGCCTTCGAGGGCCACATAATATCAGTTGCCGGGCCGCATGCGGCCCGCGGGCCGTAGTTTGCCCACCCCTGGGTTAAACACATCAAAGATTGGGTTAAACACATCAAATATACCTCAAGGAGTTGTAGAGAATATCCTGAGGAAGACTTGTATGATAATGTTGAGTCAGTTTCAGAATTTACTATTACTGCTCTTTCAACAGCAGCTCAAGTCTCTACAGATATTTCTTCCTTACAAGGTCAGGATACAGATTTGCAGACTCGATCTCAAAACCTAAAGTATCTACATATACTACTAATGCTGCTGCCAGACCACCCTTTTCAATTACACTAGTTGAATGATCTTAACACAAATATCTACATATACTTCTAATGCTGCTGCTGCTAGCAGCTAGACCACCTTTTTCAATTACACTAGTGGAATGATCTTACCACAAATATCTACATATGCTACTGCTAGACCGCCTTAATCAACTACACTAGTTGAATGATCTTACCACAAATATCTACATATGCTACTGCTAGACTGCCTTAATCAACTACACTAGTTGAATGATCTACAGATCAAAGATAAACATGAAAAGATTCTTTATGTTCTGTTGGTTGGAGCTCATCTGTGACATCAGTGTCCAAACCCTAAACTAAATGCAATAATAACATTGTTTGTGGTCATTGTTCTTACAGCGAAGAGAGATGCCATGCTGTGTTGTGACCAACCTGCTTTTAAAAATATTTTTAAAACTTGAAAAGCTTCCAAAGGTAATCCAGCTAGTAAAAAGATGGCAATATCTGATTGTGGTTATACAGTGCGAATATTTTTTTCTGATTGTGGAAAAGGACGTGATGACAAATGCAATATTTTGGCTGTCATCATAGACGTGTAGTGCAATGTCTATAGCTTGGGCACAACAAAAAGGTTCATTAAAATAGCTTTATCCCAGATCTCAGCTTTCTGTAAAAGAAGTTTATTGACATTAGAAGACATGCTGATGGAGAAACAAATCTCTCTCACCTGTAACACAATATTTTACTGGAAATATCTCACCCAGATCACCTGTAACACAATATTTTACTGGAACTGTATTACCCAGATCACCTGTAATACAATATTTTACTGGAACTGTATCACTCAGATCACCTGTAACACAATATTTTACTGGAACTGTATCACCCAGATCACCTGTAATACAATATTTTACTGGAACTGTATTACCCAGATCACCTGTAACACGATATTTTACTGGAACTGTATCACCCAGATCACCTGTAACACAATATTTTACTGGAACTGTATTACCCAGATCACCTGTAACACAATATTTTACTGGAACTGTATCACCCAGATCACCTGTAACACAATATTTTACTGGAACTGTATCACCCAGATCACCTGTAACACAATATTTTACTGGAACTTTATCACCCAGATCACCTGTAACACAATATTTTACTGGAACTGGGTAAAAATGTGTTAAATGCATGTGTAACACTAAACTCCTAAATAGAAAATGCTTTTGTGTTAAAAAAAATAATAATTTGTGATTCAAAATGCCACTCAAATTCAGTTTTTTTTATGGCATTTGTTTATTTATCTGTCTAATCTCTTTGTGTGTCAATATTAACTTTGCCTTAGTCCTGGCCGGCATTCTATTAAATGCCTAGATGAACTATAGAAGGCCTTACAATTCTAGTCAAAGTGTGAAATATATTAGACATTATATACACTGTTATATAGCAATGCCTGGATTTCACACTTTGCCTGTAACATATAGATTTAATTTTTTTTCCTTATGCGGCATTAGAATCTTTTTTGACCCAAGTTCTCAAATTCCTTTATTGCATAGTGAATTTAAATTTAAATATAAAATACATGTACACATTTTTACAACACAATGGTCTGGAGCAGGATTTTATTGTAAGGAATTATCAAAGATAGAGGTCCTAACAAATCAATAAGTTTATTAGTAGATATATAACTATAACATTAGCTGACTTTTTAATGAGGAGTTCACATTTATTTTCAAAATAATCAAAGTCACAGTTTAGAACTAGAACAAAATAATCAAAGTCACAGTTTAGAACTAGAACAAAATAATCAAAGTCACAGTTTAGAACTAGAACAAAATAATATATTAGATTTTATTTCTTCTTTGTTTCTTTGGCTTTAAGAAAGTTTAATTTAAAATGTACTTTTCTCTTAAAACTAAATGTTCTTTAATGAATTTGCTGATTTGAGCAGTACAATAATTAGGCCAGAGGCAGAAGAAAATAGATATAAGAAATCTGTGTTCTTGTGACACCCAACCCCACCCACCCATAAAACAACATAACATTGTATGTGTGGAAACTTGACAGAGTGAAATTGTACCTATGTACACAAATACAGAGTCAATGAGTGCAAAATAATGATAAATGGCATAAAGTGAAAAACAAAATGTTTTTGTAGTTTATTATGCTTAGAAGTTATGTAACCTAAGCAGAGGCGTAACTGGGTTTTTGACGCCCTTGGCTAATTATTTTTGGCGTCCTTGATAAATTGACAAATTAAAAATTTTAGAGATTTAGCGGCGCCCTTTTGAACTGGCGCAGGCCGGCAACCTTGGCAACTGCCCCAATGCCAAGCCATTGTTACGCCACTGAACCTAAGTCGTGGCATCAGTAACCTATTTACTATTATTATTATTTGTTGTCTTATATAGCGCGGTTCCCCAGCCTAGGGCTAGGCTCACTGCGCTGTACAAAAAAATATTAGAAAAAGAGACATAATCGTGACAATAACATAAAATACATATATGTAATAAAGAACAGCTGTATAGAGACAAAACAAAAACTAATGCATATTCACCCATCCACACCAGAACTTTTACATGTCAAGCCATGGACGGCGGCCAGCAGCAGCGTTATCGGTCAGATGTTGGGAATCAGTCGGGGTAGTAGAGTTTAAAGAGATGTGTTTTGAGTGCAGTTTTGAAGGCTGTGATAGTTGATATATTGCGGATGTGTAGTGGAAGAGAATTCCATTGTTTGGGGGCACATAAGAGAAAGATCTTTCACCGTATGTTTTTGTGCAAGTCTTGGGGACAGAAAGAATACGCGCGTCTGCGGAGGAGCGAAGCTGTCGAAGGGGTGAATAGACAGAGAAGTTTGGTTAGATAGGAAGGGCAGGAATTCAAGAAAAAGTTGTGGCAGAGAACAGAGAGTTTATAGTCAATCCGTGCTTGTATAGGTAGCCAATGAAGTAGTGGTGTGACCTGGTCATGTTTTTTTGCCTTTAAAACTAGCCTAGCAGCTGAGTTTTGAACCTTTTGTAGTTTTTCTAAGAAGTGTTATCACCATATCATTACACTTTATCAGAAGTCAATGGTGTTATATACTGTACTTATAATAGACAGGATTCAAAGAGTGTTAACAAGTTGACATTAAGTAATGGAGGGATGATTAAATGATCCCATAGTGAGTGAAAGCATTAGAACTATATTTTAAAAGATCTTCCTGTACAAGTGTATCAGGTGGTCAAATTGATCTCATGTGATAAAGTGTCAAATAGTCATGTTTCAATGATGAGTATAAGAAATAATTGTCGTACGTCTTTTGTCTCCTGTACCCAACTATTGATGTAAACACAAAAATAGCCATATTTCCTACAAACTGTTTACTTTTACTTTCAGGTACTTTCAATGGTTTGATAATTCCCGTAAAAAACATTTCCTGAACACACAATGAGTTACAACCTACACGAACTTTATGCGGCCAGAACAAATTTAAAACTAGGAGTTTCAGCCAGCACTCGTAAGATGAAACCTTTGCCACTTGATGTCCCCAACTTCTGGGAAGGAGAAATGGGCATGATGGAACACGTGCTACAAAAGTTTCCAGAACCAATCAGATTCATTGATGAATCAGTTGTTACCCCCTCAACATCGGATACCGGTACATTGACTGGTGTGACGCAAGGGAAATCACATGAACCCACTGTGTTTGGACATCAGAGTGAACAGGTTTGTTCTACCGGCCCTGTGATGAAAAATAGGACCATTCAAACTGATACAGTCAGCTTATTTAATCAGTCAAAAACCCAGAAAGATGACTTTGAATTTAGGTCATTGATGCCATCTCAGGTTGAGAACAGGCAAGATGGTCAAATTAATTCTATGCCACTCACAAAATCTCAGGGAAAGGAAACTCAAGACAGCAACATGAATTGTGTGTCGTACATTGTAATTAGTGATGATGAGGACTCTGTTATTGAAATAGACGTTCATGTCAATGAGGAAGGTCATTTGAAAAATGATCGACGCAAAGAGAAAAGACGGTGTAATACAAAAACAAGTGCGGGCACTGAGAATAATTTAAATGTGCAATCATTGGCGGAAAACAACAAACACCTTAGAAATGCAGAGCACACTGACATACAATGGGATACATTGCGCCATAGGGGAAAATTTCTCAGCTGTAAACAGAATATAAAAAGATTTGACAATAGCAAAAATGCCGATGCAACAAGGGAGGCTAGTCGTATCCGCTCTGGTTCGTCAGATGTTGGCCAAAGTTCATCAAACATGACCCATCGAGGGATTGTGTTGTCCTCACTTCACCATTCTGACTCCAGCCACCGGCCATCCAAAGCAGACAATGGTGGACATTTAATCTGTGAGATCAGAGAAAACAAAGCAAAGTTAAAAATCCTCTCCAAAAGGTTAAAATTATCCAAAAGATGGGTGGAGAGTGCAGACTATAATGAGTTTACCAGTTTTCACTCGTGGATCAAGGAAGCTGATTTCAAGATCAATGACAAGTTAAAAGTGACCACAGGCTCAAAAAGTAAGAATAGATTTCCCAGAACTGTTGATGATGAGAGGGACCAATGGGTAACTGCCAAGAAGGCATTACAAGATTTCAAAAATATGTATGAAACCATTAGGAAGAACAGACTTGATCTGTTCCCCAATCTCTAAACTGCAGATGATTTATGACAGAAAGCAGACGTGTTTCAAATAATTCAGTGTTGACAGTTGAACTCTCCTCACACATCATTTGTTAAATAAATAGTGATTATTTATTATATTCTAAGTTAGCATTTGCTTAATTAATTAAACAATTCAACATTTGAATCATTGGCAAAATGAAGCATTTGTTTCCAACCATAGATCACAATCAAGTATTTATAACATTTTTTCATACAACTAAACTCTGGGCATAAGGAATAATATACAGCCAAATTTTTTTTAAGAAAGTGAGTCACAATTTTTAATTGAATAACAAGTAGGTGATTTAAATAAGCCATCAAGTTCTCCTTACAAAATCATTTCATGTTTTTTATATTTTTATTAGCCATATCTCCAGATTCTTCTCACTTTGCCTTTTCAAAAACGGTGGATTTTATGAAAATAAGTTATGACTTTTCATAAAATCCACCGTTTTTGAAAAGTCATACTTATTTTATATTTATATTATTTACTATTTGATTTTGGAAAAAATAACACTTTACATTTTATAATATATATTGTGTACTGGTACCAGGTAAAGTTTTTAAAAAAATGTTGCCATCAGGGACATGAACAAAATCAGTATTTTTTTTTAATTGTCACCTTTTGTAATTTTTTTTATTAATGCTCTTAAACTATTTTGTTTACACTATAAATTTAATAAAAGTCTGGTTTAAATTTATTTTAAACTTTTTGTCTCTGTCAATTTCATTATTTATTTTCCTCTGTTGACATCATAAAAAATTATATTGTTATATAACAATAGTGTAAATCTTAACCACTTTTAACTCATGACCATTTTCAAAATGAAATTATGTAGACTTCAAAACATTTTAGATTTAATTAATTTGATATCAATATAATGGCATCCTTCTGTACCAGTTTATTGACACTGTATCAAATGGCTGAGGAGACAGTTCCTGAATGGCTGAGGAGACAGTTCCTGAATGGCTGAGGAGACAGTTCCTGAATGGCTGAGGAGACAGTTCCTGAATGGCTGAGGAGACAGTTCCTGAATGGCTGAGGAGACAGTTCCTGAATGTCAGTCTCAGCTGCACTTCTCAATTTCTGGTTGACTTTTTGCTATTTTTGTTGCCAGATCTTCATTTCTTTGTTGTGGTCCAAAATTATAGACTACTATTTTTTGCCCAATATCCTCATTCCTCTTGTTCTTTGTTAGTCATGATTAAATCATCCTCTTAATCTTGTTTGAATCGTCCTGTTAATCTTGATTGAATCATCTTATTAATCTTGATTGAATCATCCTGTTAATCTTGATTGAATCATCCTGTTAATCATGATTGAATCGTCCTGTTAATCTTGATTGAATCATCCAGTTAATCTTGATTGAATCATCCTGTTAATCTTGATTGAATCATCCTGTTAATCATGATTGAATCATCCTATTAATCTTGATTAAATCATCCTGTTAATCTTGATTGAATCATCTTATTAATCTTGATTGAATCATCCTGTTAATCTTGATTGAATCATCCTGTTAATCATGATTGAATCATCCTGTTAATCTTGATTGAATCATCCTGTTAATCATGATTGAATCATCCTGTTAATCTTGATTGAATCATCCTGTTAATCTTGATTGAATCTTGATTAAATTGTCCAGTTAATCTTGATTAAATCGTCCAGTTAATCTTGATTAAATCGTCCAGTTAATCTTGATTGAATCGTCCAGTTAATCTTGATTGAATCGTCCAGTTAATCATGATTGAATCGTCCTGTTAATCATGATTGAATTATCCAGTTAATCATGATTGAATCGTCCAGTTAATCATGATCGAATCATCCAGTTAATCTTGATTGAATCGTCTAGTTAATCATGATTGAATCGTCCAGTTAATCATGATTGAATCGTCCAGTTAATCATGATTGAATTATCCAGTTAATCATGATTGAAGCATCCGGTTAATCATGATTGAATCGTCCAGTTAATCATGATTGAATCGTCCAGTTAATCATGATTGAATCGTCCAGTTAATCATGATTGAATCGTCCAGTTAATCATGATTGAATCATCCAGTTAATCATGATTGAATCATCCTGTTAATCATGATTGAATCGTCCAACTTAAGTTAGTTTGTTGGCTGTTAAAAGTATACACACGAAGTAAGTCTATTTATAGCTTATAGGGACAGACTAGTTGGTTCAGTGGTGCTGGGTGGCCGAGTGGTCGAAACCCCCAGCCTGTCATGCAAAAACAATACTGGCACCCTGGGTGGATAGGACTAGAAAGCCTGACATGACACCGGCACCCTGGGTGGATGAGACTAGAAAGCCTGACCAGCATCCTGGGTGGATGGGACTAGAAAGCCTGACATGACACCGGCACCCTGGGTGGATGAGACTAGAAAGCCTGACCGGCACCCTGTGTGGATGGGACTAGAAAGCCTGACATGACAGTGGCACCCTGGGTGGATGGGACTATAAAGCCTGAAATGACACTGGCACCCTGGGTGGATGGGACTAGAAAGCCTGACCGGCACCCTGGGTGGATGGGACGAGAAAGCCTGACATGACACTGGCACCCTGGGTGGATGGGACTATAAAGCCTGACATGACACCGGCACCCTGGGTGGATGGGACTATTTAACCTTGGATTTCTCTTTTAGATGGGAACACATCTAATAGAAGGAAACTGAAATCAAACCCGGAGTTGTAGTCCCCTAGTGGTATGTTGTTGACCCAGTGAAAATTGTGACAACTTATAACGCATAAGATCACAGACACAAGAAACACTGCTGGTTATCTACTTCATCCTGGTCTATTTCCAGTTCTGATGAAGTCTTGCCAATGGAACAATTAGGCAAGGATGAGAGAGTGAGGCTGATGAATTGAGCTACTCTCCCTCATTTTTAACAAAATGCAGCTCAAGTCAAGGCTGCTACCGTATTTTGGCGCATATAAGACGCACCCTTGTTAAAAAGCGCAAACTTGAGTGGTATGGCCACGTGACCAGAAAACAAGGGCTCGCCAATGAGATCTTGAAGGGCACTACTAGAGGAGGGAGAAGAAGAGGAAGACAAAGAAAAAGATGGGAAGATAATATCAAAGAATGGACGGGTTTACAACTAGGCGATGCTATGCGTAGGGCAGAAGACCGAGAAGAATGGAGAAGAATAGTGTACATGTCATCTGTGGCGCCCCAACGGTCGAAGGACTACGGGACCTGATGATGATGATGATGAAGACGCACCCGTACATAAGACTAAGTATTCAAAACCGCTGAAAAGCAGTGTACACAACTTCCACTAACATACTTTCTTACAATCGTAACATTTATACAGATAAAAATTATACAATTTAAAAGATCGATTCAAGCACTTTAATACTATAACGTTTGTTTTTCTATTGGTTTCAGTAAAATAAACTTTTTTGTAGCTAGAGAAATATCACCCCATCGAGTTTTAGCGGCATCTTAGATAATCGTTTTTTACCCCCCCCCCCTTCCTCCCCCCCCCCCTCCTTTTTTTTTCTGATTCAATCGCGTGGCGCATTTACGCTATTTATAGAATGACCTCAGAATGTTGTCTAAAGCATGCAGCAGTGAATAACCTTTAACCTAGTATTTTTTAAATTGTATTTAATACACTAGAAATTATCTCTAAACAATGGCACTGTGGTACATTTAGCATTTAATCCCGCTTCGTCAGAAGATGCCAGTACCATGTTGGACGTCACCATCAACCTCTTTAAGTCACTGGCCAATTTATATGCCAATATTCTAAATAATGCTCTTTAGAAGTTTTAAAGAGCTTGATTAAAAAAATAAATAGCACCCTAATTGATAGGGCTGCTTCTATGAGGGCTTCTACTATGAAGCTGTTCAGTCAAAAGCTAAAAAGTTTTCTTAGTACAGAGCTAGGACATGAGGTGCAAGTGCATTTCCTACATTGTAATGCCTATTTCTTGTTAGGGCTCAGCAGTGCTTGTGAAAAAGCACTTGTTAAAGTTGACCATGACTTGAAGTTAGAAACTGGAAATCCTCTTGGTTGAGACAAGCGACCATTTTACAAAAGTTTCTCTGGCAGAGCTGAGTCTTCAGCTTGTCGTTTGATAAGGACAACATGTGATGTCTTAGACAGCTTGTCGTTTGATGACAACATGTGATGTCTTAGGCAGCTTGTCGTTTGATAAGGACAACATATGATGTCTTAGGCAGCTTGTCGTTTGATAAGGACAACAGTGATGTCTTAGGCAGCTTGTCCTTTGATTTGTTTTAATTTTACCCGGTTACCAGAATTGAGAGCTTGGGATTAAAAAGCGATTTAAAATATTATTGTTGGGTTTGTAAGACAAAAGTTGGTATCAAATGAAAGATAATTGAATTTACTATACGTTTGTAATTTTAATTCTTCAGTTTAACTAAAATAAACTACCAAAAAATGACATCCGAATAGCAATGAGTCTAATAGTACCCGGGTGCGAATGGCGGCGCTGCGTGTCTGTGTCCATTTTGACTAATGTATTCGGATGTCATTTGTAGTAGTTTATTTTAGTTAAAATGAAGAATTCAGTTTAAAAACGTATATAACATTCAATTATCTTTCATTTGATACATCATTTGGTCTTAGAAACCCAACAATAATATTTTAAATATTTTTTTAATCCCAACCTCTCAATTCTGGTACCCGGGTACCAATAGCCACTTCGAAACAGATTTTCATAGATTCATAGGTATGTTAAAATGCTGTTAAAGTGTTTTAGAGAATGGCATAAAAATCCTTCATTTTTACTAGATGGCAATTTTTTATGTTTTTGAAAATTAATTTCAAAGCCCTGTAGATAGTTTGATTTCAATTAATTCCTTTGTAACAGCCTGTGACAACAATTTGCCAGGTTAAAAAAAAAACCTCTGTCGTTCATGTCAAAAGAGTCTGCCATTGCAACCAAGCGACAACTTGCAGATTTTCTTTGTTTTGGTTTCACAGAAGAAACAATTGTGGCACTTTCACATGTCCTATTACCAATTTGATTGGAGAAAGTGCTTTTGGAGACATAGATTACGACATCCAGAAAAGACGAAATTGTTCATTGCAAAATAGGTCAGCAATCCACACAACAAAAAAATAAAACGGCAGCTTTTATTAAAAGCCAGTCTCTGGCAAAAGGCTCAAAAGGTGCAAGGCTATTTTCTTTAGGTCGTCAGCAGGCTGTTAGATTCAGACAGCAGGCAAGATGACAAGAAATTGATGTTCAGCTTCAAATGAATATGAAGCAACAAATGGTTAAAAACCAAGAGATTAAAATAAATAAAGTAGTGAAGAAAATCACTAAAAACACCCAACTAATGGCTGTAGTCAAAGGACACGGTGGTCCCTGCAGCAATGCAGAGGATGGTTGATTTTCTTTGCCAAAGGAGGCAAAACTTTGTTACTAGCCTTAAAAAATGAAATAAGGCTACAGAAGCTCATTACAGGCACTAAATCTAACTTAAAATTAACTGGTAATATTATCCATTTATCCAACTTAATTAAAATTAAAAGGCATTTTCAAAATGAATGTGATATGTCAATTATTATTTTTTTAAAGTAATGTTTACAAATAACCAACCAGTCCATATTTAAAAATGTCCACATTTCTATTTTTTTTTTACTTTGCTGTTGAAATATTTTTTTTTCGCACAGTGTATTTGATAATGATAAATCAAAGAGTTGTAAAAACTAAAATATATATTATTATCTTGTTTTGTGTGTTGGGCCGTTTGGAGTTTAAGGTGGTCCATGGGTCAAAAAAAAATTTTCTATGTCTCTTGAATTAAAAATTTTTTTTTTAGTACATACTAACTATACACCAATAGAAAGACAAAAAAACTTAGTAGTTTATTTTAAAAAATTTTTTTTTGACTTTTATTGCAAAAAATATAAAATTGTATACCAATATTGACCGTTACTCAAAATGTATCAACACCAAAAGGTTTCTCAATATCATAATGAAACTTTGCACACTCATTAATAATACAGTTGTTAAAAAAATTACACCCAGCTTACTGCATTAAAATGATTGGAACATCTACAAATGACATATATGTGGGGTCACATAAATTTTTGGCAAAATACAGGGGGTAGCATATGTAAAAAAATTATTTAAAAAGTTCTGCTGGACAGATCTAAAAGAAGAAGGTGTCACTATGTAGATAATATCAATGGTAAGAGGCATGGAAAGTTTAAAGCCTGTACCTATAAAACTTTGCCTCCTGATACATTTGGCATACCTAAAAAATCTGAAAAACATGAAGTTGAGAAAATCGAAGAAGAAGTTTAAAAATGTTTGTTCTTTTAATTTAAGACTACTTGAACAATACAGGGTGCATATATCATGTACATGTACCATTCATAAATGAAAAAACAATATAAAAACACAGATATAAAAGATAGAAAATTAATAGTCGTGTTTTCAAAATATCAACCCCCGACCCAAAAAATTATATAATAATAATAAAAAAATTATATAAAAATTTCTCTTGGACAGATCTTATGGAAGGAGGTGTTATTGTGTAGATAATATCAATGGTAAGAAGCATGGAAAGTTTGAAGCCTGTATCTGTAATACTTTTCTTCCTGATACATTTCGCATTCCTGAAAAATCTGAAAAACGCAAAGTTGAGAAAAACAAAAAAGAATTTTTTTTTAAATTAAAGACTACTTGAACAATACAGGATGCATATACCATGGACATGAACCATTCACGAATGAAAAAACAATATAAAAACACAGGTATAAAAAGATTTAAAATTAACAAAGCCGTGTTTTCAAAATGTCAACCTGCGTCCCAAATAAAAATATTATAATAAACAAAAAATAATTTTGAAAGTTCTATTGGACTGATCTTATAGTAGGAGGTGTTATTATGTAGATAATACCAATGGTAAGAAGCATGGAAATTTTGAAGCCTGTAACCATAATACTTTTCCCCGTGATGCATTTGGCATACTTGAAAAATCTGAAAAACGCAAAGTTGAGAAAACCAAAATAATATATTTTTTAAAATCAAAGACTACTTGAACAATATAGGATTCTTATACCATGTGCATATACTATTCATAAATGAAAAATACAATATAAAAACACAGATATAAAATTAATAAAGCCATGTTTTTAAAACCAACCCCTTTTCGTAAATAATATTATGATAATAATATAGAAAATTCTGGAATCATGTGAGGTACGGTATGCAGATATAACACTTTCCCTCCTGAGTGAGCGTACTCCCATCATAGGACACATCAATGTCTACTACCTCTGCAAGTTATCCTTGTAGTTTGGTAGTGATTGATGCAGGGTGATAGTGTAGCATTCTGGTCAAATGTCTTTTGGTGAATGTTTGGTACATTGATTATTTGAAAAAACTTCCCCATACCAGCAAGCCCCAATCCAGTCACTAATGATGCTGCCACAGCTCTTTTGTTGACAACAGTTTTGCCAGTGCATAAAACTGATGTATAAGAAGATGAGATGACAAAGTCACATATATTACAAACCACCTCTAAGAATAATGCAAGTCCAGAACGTTTCTTGTCGTCGCTGCGGAGAATAAAGTGTCCCTCTCTGCATTCAGGGCATGTAAACTTTAAAAAAAGTGGCTGGAGGGCATCTACCTGAATGATGGATGAGGCAGAGAGGCCTAAGGTGTGCTGACATTCAAAAGCATGAAGTTTGGTTTTTGACGCAGATGATGCCACAGAATCTTCACATCTAGAAGCGGGTGGTGGAGCTGGCGACGAAGCTGGTGGTGGAGCTGGCGACGAAGCGGGTGGTGGAGCTGGCGACAAAGCTGGTGGTGGAGCTGGCGACGAAGCTGGTGGTGGAGCTGGTGACGAAGCTGGTGGTGGAGCTGGCGACGAAGCTGGTGGTGGAGCTGGCGACGAAGCTGGTGGTGAAGCGGGCGACGAAGCTGGTTGTGGAGCTGGTTACGAAGCTGGTGGTGATGTGTGGCCCCTCTTCTGTTTTTCCTGTTCCACTAGTCTCATCATCTGCATTTTCTTGGACTTCTTGGACATGTGTGCCATTATTTTCTATTTAGAACAAAAAAAATTATTATTTATTAGTAGTATTACTAGCATTATAAAAAATAGCATAGGCTTAGGCATTGGTAATACTGGTAAATGTTGTGGAACAAAACACTAAAAAATGGTATATTCGTCAATTTCTATTATTATTTAAAATAAAAAAATAAAAGGGAAACCTTGGCTTATTCCATCCATTCGTTGAAATTCATTTTGATTTATATTATTACCGGTATAACACTAAATAAATGACTGAAATGTTGTCATTGACAACGCAATAAATCAATAAAATTTTAAAACATAAAAACCTAATTTGTCACTCACGTGTATGGACACAAAGGTAATGAACGATAATATTGAACTAGTAGTTATATTAAAATACAATTATCTATCTCAATTTCGTATAATTAGGCATAAAGAACCTTTATTTCTAATCAAAAGCGTACACATGTGCGTTACTCCGTTACTGGCGTAACCGTTAGTAATTATTATTATATGTAGTAAGCCTACTGTACTACTATCTGACTAAACCTAGCTCAAAATTCGCTGGAACACCTAAAAATATTTATTATACATTACATTATACAATAATAAGTTCAACTTACCTTTTCAAAGCAAGAAAATAAGTTCAAATTTGAATTTATTTGACGATAGCAAAAGTAAGGTCGATCGATGGAAACGGGTAACGCTAACTGCACGGAATGATCCGAAGTGAAAAAAATGGGAGTCGGGCAATGCATTGTGGGATAGATTTGTTCAACTACGTCAAATCTTAATTTAGCCGACCAATGATAATTGGTGTTATCTGAAAAATTTAAATCTCGACCAATGAGAAAATTTGTTTGAACGAAAAATGATTCAAAATGTGTAGGGTTTGCAGAACAAAGAGAATCCGCCAGGCTTATTTCTGGACCTTTTAGTGGGCGATACCATTACCGAGTAGATAGGCTAAGCTTTCGATCGATACCAAATATGTCTACATTGCGTTGTAATTATATTATAAAAGCGAAGGGGCGCGTCAGGGGTTTACAGAGCCTGAATTTTGCCCCCGAGGTCAAAATTTGCTCTTACCATCCTACTTTTAATTACATTTTTAACAACTTTAAATTATTTTTTTATGAAAATAGTAAAAACCAAAATGTTCCTAAGATGTTTATCTAGTAAAATTCACCAAAATCTCATTTTTGATAAAAATTATATAAATATCGATATTTTCCCCCGTGGACCACCTTAAGTCAGATTCAAAGAAATATAAAAAAAAAAAAAACATTTTTGTACTCTACTTTTGTCATATGTATATAATATTCATTTCTATTTTGTGGTGTCGAGTATGCTTATTTTATATGAAGACTACTATTGTCTTCACTTCAAACATATTTCAAACATATAGAATATTATTTCTTTTTTTGTGTGTATATTTTGAGAAATTTGTAAAAAGTGTGAAGTAAATAACCACCATAGTCTATGATAACCACCCGTTGACTATATTGCTATTTGTTAAATAAGTATTGTCTAAAGAGCTTCTTGTATGCATACTTGTATAGATATTTCATTCTCTTTTAAATTGATAAATAAATGATGATGATTAAATTACATAATTTTTTGTAAATTTTTAAAAATAGGTCATTTTTGTGATTTTTTTTTTATATCCCTTGGTTAATTTTGAAAATTGTACAAAATGCTATCTTTACGACAATAAATTACAAAAGTTTGATTTCCCAAACTCGTGAAAAATAATTGTGTTTGTTTTCTGTATAGTAGTGTGTAAATATTGTAAAGGAAATGAGTGCACGTGACATACATTTTAAGATAATGACTCATAGGTGTGGGTCTTGGTCATTTCATAAAAGGTAACCAGATTAAAAAAATAAAATTTAAAATAGGATAACTTTCTTATTAATGGTCATAAATTCTTCATTGAGATGCAAAACATTGAAACGAAAGGATTTTAAATTTGAAGTGGCCTGCATTGGTTTGGTACGCGTAGTATACTGAAAACTTAACCAATATTTTTTATAACTAGGAATGAAAATCGTGAAATGTGAATATCGACCGAAATAATCGTCCTTCAATATCACTATCACACACTGTACTGTTCGTTCGTGTTAAAAAATACTTACCGTATTTTTGCGCACATAATACACACCTAATTATAAGGTTCACCCATGTATAAGCTGCTGGTTTTGACGATTTGTGTAAAAAATATTATTCATAAGACGTACCCTGGGTGCGGGGTATGTAAAACTTTGTATAAGATGCGTCTTATATACGCACACAAAAATACGGTACAACTCAATTCGAAGCCTTGGTCAACCTTTCATGCAAAGGACAAACAATATTTTAGGAAACTGTAACATATGTGGTGGGATAAGGGTTGTGTTGTTGTTAGTGGGATAAGGGTTGTGTTGTTAGTGGGATAACATCAAGATGGCTGCCTTAGAAATTTTTGTGTATTGAATTTGATGACAAAAAACAGGAAAGCGTTTCTTTCATTATTGTTTTAATAATAACAAATTCAATGCAGGACACTAGGTTCTGTCTTGAGAACGAGACTACGCCTTACAGGCATGTATAGGCTCGTGCTCTTGATCACATTTGATTTTAATTAGTGCAGCTCTGTGAACATTGCCACCATCTTTGTCAAGATGGCTGCCTTAGAAATTTTTGTGTACTGAATTTGTTAACAAAAAACAGGAAAGCGTTCTGTCATTATTGTTTCGATAATAAAAATTCAATTCTGGACAATAAGTTCTGTCTTGAGAACGAGACCACGCCTTACAGGCATGTATAGGCTCGTGCTCTTGATCACATGCAATTTTAATTGGTGAAGCTCTGTGAAAATTGCCACCATCTTTTTTGACCGGACGATGATATACACACGTGATCGCCTATTGTCAATGAATGCCCAGCATACGCACTTGACCGCTGACCTCGTATGTCGCCTGAAGGAACTGTCCATTGGTCGAGGCCTGCCCCGGAAGCGTATCCATCGTGGTGGTAGACGTAAAATAGAAATAAAACAACTTGGCACTCCTTCGTCGAGGCTTACTCTACGCTATTCTGACCCAGCCAACTTCATTCGCATTAACACCTCTCCACCTTCCGGCAGATTGACACTATGTTTATGCAGGAGACCTGGTTTCGACAGACAAGTGATGAATGGAAGTGCGCCGATCTCGCTCCACCTGGTTATTCTGCCCAGTCATTTCCTCGTCCATCTAGTGGTGGTGGCCTTGCTGTCATCTACAAGGACACTTTGTGCCGTTAGCTAGCCTTTGTCATCATGATCATGTTTACTAAATTATATGTACAGCGTGGTGAGCCCAGCCCTAGGTTGGGGTACTACGCTTTATAAAACTTCGTATAATAATAATAAGGGTTGTGTTGTTAGTGGGATAAGGGTTGTGTTGTTAGTGGGATAAGGGTTGTGTTGTTAGTGGGATAAGGGTTGTGTTGTTAGTGGGATAAAACATAAGCTGCAATAAGATAGGGGAGGATGAGGTGGGAGCGTTGAAAGTGAACCTATAAAACAGCTCTTTATGATTATGATACTCCAACTTGTATTGCACATATCAGTATTTTTTTATCAGATAATTAACCCCCCAAAAAGTTACTAAATTTTTAAAAATTCACTACCAGTATGTCAACTATTTGGACTGTGTACTCACAATTCATACTGGTAACTAAACAGGAAAGTGGAGAAAGTTTCATAGGGACATAAAGATCTTCATCTTCAACTCTTTTAGTTAAAAAGATTTAAACAGCCTCTCAGGTTTGTGGGGAAAGCTCTGAGACTTTTAATTGAAAGCTTTAATTACTTTAATGAAGTACTTTAATGAAGATAGGCACTCTAGTGTCTAAAGCATGGGTCAAGAATAATTTATTGCAATGAAATCTTGCATATTAAAACAAACTGTGTGCATGCAATCCCAGTTTGAAGTACAAGTTGAGCAAAATGCTTTTATCACTTGATAAATAATAGGCCACAGCACTGAATTAACTCTGGCTTAGGTCAGGGATGGGCAAACTTTGTGTGCGTAGGGCCACATGAACAAATGAAAAGTTATTGGAGGGCGGTGGGCCGTAGTTTGCCCACCCCTGGCTTAGGTTGAGAAAAATAACTTTTAAATACCGGTAAAATGACAAAGGCAGTGAAGCTGTTGATTGATTCAGAAGCTATTGATTGATTCAATGTTGATTTTATAGAATTAAAATGAGTTGATGGCTTTGCTAGAATGAGTTAGCTGCTATAGATATATTTTTAGAATTCAGTTCACTATGGTGTAAGTGTACGTTTTACTCAGTGCTGTGTCATGGTTGTGTCAAAAGAGAAAACATTAAAAAAAATGAATGCATACTCTGTGGCTTTGAAACAAATCTTTATTATATTTCCAACATGGACATTGTTTAAATGCATACCAGTACTTTGCAGGAAGAAAGTTAAAAATACATCAATATAATGTACAAAGTTAGGAATCTCAATAACCACATCAACACTGAACACAAGATAATTTTAAAATCAAAATCAGTTGATAAAATAAATGCCAGCTTTTAGCTTTTATCAAGATAAAAACTATTAATTGAGCAAGTGACAACAAGTGACAACATTTAAAAATTTTGAATTCCTCCCTGAGAAAGAATTTCTGAAAACAATTGTTTTCTCAAATCTGATAAAGGCACTGAAATCTAGTATCTTAAAAAGTTGGAATAGATTTTTAGATATAAACAATCTGTGTACTTGTACTTTTAAGTTGGTTGAGGTTTTAGTCTTACTTTGCATTGAATCTTTATTTGATCAACTTCACTCTACTTGTATGAAAGTGCAGAGAAAGTTTGTATCTTTAAATCTTGTTTTTTAACAACAATACTCTATGGACATTTAGTCTTATTGGTAAGTATGATTATCAATGATAGTATGGACATTTAGTCTTATTGGTAAGTATGATTATCAATGATAGTATGAATAATTTTAGTATAGGAAATGAGTGAAACAAAGTAAGGTTAAACCTGAACAACAGAAAAAACAGAATAAAATTTGTAATATATATATATTTTAATTTTATTGTTTATCTGTTGTTTGTTCACCGACGAAGGCTTCCTGCCGACACGTTGGTTTCTTTCCTTGTTGCGTTCCTTTTTTCAGGTTTAACCTTACTTTGTTTCACTCATTTCCTATTTTGTTTGCTAACCTGATTGCATTCTCTCCCCTTATAATAATTTCATTGCAGTTGATTTTCTTTTTAGTTAATTTCCTAGTTAATTAATTAAAAAAAATTTTGAGATATATTTTTTTGTTTTAATTGAATTATATTAATTTAGATGAACACAAAATTATTATACAATATATTTTAAGTGGAAAGAAATGAATTGCAGGTATAGTAAGAAATGATACTGTGCCCCCAAACAATGGAATTCTCTTCCACTACACATCAGAAATATATCAACCATCACAGCCTTCAAAACTGCACTCAAAACACACCTCTTTAAACTTTACTATCCTGACTGATTCCCCCTCTGAAAGTTAAACGATGCTGCGGAGTGCCGTCCATGGCTTCACATGTTAATTGATATGGAATGGTTGGTTTTTAATTTATATTTTTTAAGTTCATTTTAATTTGTATGTACAGCGTGGTGAGCCCAGCCCTAGGCTGGGGTACCACGCTATAGAAAACTACCCATAATAATAATAATAATTTATCAAAAGAAACATCCCGGTATTTAAAAGATCAATTAAATTACACTGCACTCAACCATCAATATTCTTAAGTAACTTTTTAAAAATAAAACTTATCACAGGCAGCTATAGAAATATATATCAGCTCAATTTGTATTTAACATGGTGCAGACCTCAACTCAAACACTATAAAATTGCAAAATAAAATCATTTTAAAAGGAAGGATTTTCTGAAAATTTGTAGATGTGTTAAAAGATTTGTATATGTAATTTTCCCCGGAGGCCGTAGACCAAAATAATGAATAAGCTTGAATTTCAACTTTTTAAAATAGAAAAAACATCGGCAGATGTAAAGATTTTATAATTTTGCACAAAACTGCCCTTTTGTATATTTCTTGAGTTATCTATTTTTTTGTTCCATAAAAAATGCAAACAAATTTCTACCTTTTAAATTTACTCATGAGATCCACAATAGACCTTTGTCCTGGTGACTTTTCTATATTTTTCTTTGTGGACTTGGGTTTATTGTTTTTATTACGAGACAAACCAGAAACTCTGCAAACTTGTGAACCTGTTTAAAATGAAACAAATTTTCATTGGAATGTCAAAATAACAAGAGAATCTTAAAAACAATATTCTCAAAGAGTAAAAATTCTTGCCAATAAAATGTTGATGATGAAAGTCTGAAAATCCTGATCAATATTAAATGAATTCATTCATTACCAGTAATGCATAGAAATAGAAGATGAGGTTTACGAAATGCTTGAACATAATTATTTTTTATTCAGTAACTGAACTGTTTTGGAAATAAAGAGATATTTTTACTTTTCTTACATTTGACAGGATTAAAATGGGTTGGTCATTTGTTTAGACCATTGGCTGACTTTCTTTAAGGTTTGTTGGCCAACTTTCTATAAGGTTTGTCAGCCGACCCTTTTAAGCTTAAAGTGTACTACAAACCACATTTTTACAACATTGATCTCAGGTTAAATGAACAGCCATTTTGTCATAACCAGCCAACTTGACATGGGATACAAATCGGCAGTCTAGGGTATTCAGAAAAAAAATAACAGTGCTTGTAAAGTTAACCCAGGAACCATGTTGACAACGCCTGTACACCATTTCTGACCAGAAATAACAGCAGTAGGAATTAAACTCTGAGACAATGCCTGAACTTCAATTAGACTGATGACCTCCTGATGGCCAGTAGTGTTGTCAAAAAGTCATTCAGATTACACCAAAGAACTGTGCAAGATATCACACTTGTGATAACTTAATATTAATAGCTGCTTTGGGAAGCTGTCTCAAACACAATGTTTTCACAAACTGCATGACTCAACTAAAATGGTGAAGAAAAGATATTATTGAATAAAAGAAATTACTTACGTGAAGTACCGGTACTAGATTGCCTGGACAGAGATGAGGTACAAGAATTCTGTGGAAAAGTGTTCAAAGTTTTGTTAAAACTCTATAGTAATGGATCATTTAAAAGAAGCAGATGAAATAGTAAGAAACCGATCTAAACATGTTTAAGCATACAAGAGGGTTTACATCAAAAGCAGTTTGGGCATGAGTGGGTTACATAACTATCAGATGACAAACCTGACTTTCTATATCAGCATCAGTAAGATCAACAACATCTTGGCTAGTTGGCATACAACTGGAATCAATGCTGGATAAGTTGTATCTTTGACTCCCCATAAGGGAATCGTCTTGAACTAAAGACAGTGGTGTGCCCAAGGCACTGGAACTGCTTCTATGACTGCTGTCATTACATTGACTGAACGAATCACTTTTTTTTTCTGCAAGGTGAAGAAGGCAAGGATTAGTGTGACTGTACACTTCAGAAATTGTTTTGAAAAAATCTTACATTTTGACTTACACATCACCAAGTATTTTCTTATATAAAAATAAATTTAAATAAAAGAACAATTTGAGAACCAGTTCAGCTGTCAAACACAAGAGACTGTCCATAAATGAGATTGGGGAGAGGATATATTTATTAAGAGTGAAAAACCAAATCACTTACCGCATCACGATACCACTACAGCCATTCAGGCATCACTAACCTCATAACGATACCACTACAGCTATTCAGGCATCACTTACCTCATCACGATACCACTACAGCTATTCAGGCATCACTAACCTTATCACGATACCACTACAGCTATTCAGGCATCACTTACCTCATCACGATACCACTACAGCTATTCAGGCATCACTTACCTCATCACGATACCACTGCAGCTGTTCAGGCTTATATATAATGTTGTAATTTATAACTGCATTAAATTAAGTCTTTTGTATAGCAATTGGCATACAGCATAAATGAACTTAATCGAGTCAATGAAGAATGGGTGTTGTAAGGGGGGAATCAATCAAGATGTCATTAAGGCCATGTCTTGATTATCAACTTATATAAAAATATTGATATTGATATAGTTCATAATCATTTGTTATTGAATAACTAGAAAAGAAAAACAACAGAAAAAAAATACCCTGGTTAAAACCTACAAAATATGGCTGCAGCTTACAGACTGTATTTCAAATCACACAAGTGAGCTACAGCCTGTAGACTGTATTTCAAATCACACAAGTGTGCTACATGGAATTATTTGTGGGACAAGTCTTTCACTGCTTATTTAATCTCAAACAACTTTTATAGATCAACACTCCCTATATGTACTCCTTATATCACTCCCTATATATACCCCCTACATACACTCCCTTAATATAAACATATTTTGTACCTGAAACTTAAATGTTGAGTCCCTGTTTACCACCTGACATGTGTAATATTACTTTCATGGTGGTGCCCACGAAGATGATTTTTCTTAAGTTTTTAATCATATTTAGAGATGAGAAAGCATTCACCTTCAACCACATCGCAAACATTTTTTTTTGATTAGGCAATGCAGATTTTCAACATCCGGATTACCAACATCCAGATAAAATTAATGATATGAAAAATATCTTGATAAAAAAACATTAAAATGATAAATAACTAACTTTTAAGTACCGGTTTATTAGTAGAAGTAGAACCTGAAGGTTGGTAAAAATTCACAGAGTTGCTTCCATCCCCTGGGTTACTGTTGGCACTAAGTACGCATGTACTAGCGCAAATTTTAAAGTCTGATTCAAGGTTATCTTTGATCAATATCTTTTTCTGCATCAGTTTCAATAGATTCTACATCGTGTTGATTCAATAGTTTCATCATGTGAGCTTGCTAACAAATTCCCAAGAGTTTGGAAAGCCACGAAGATTCAGATTTCTCCATAAAGAGAGATGCTCTCTTGAGAATACCAGTAAATGTTATCAGAAGTGTGTATGGTAATTAGATAGCTCGGTGTCTTGAAGAGAACACAGCAAAGGGAAGCTCATGGGATCTGGGCAGCTCATGGGATCGGGGCAGCTCATGGGATTTGGGCAGACCTTGTAGGAAAATTGACATATGCTTTATTACAGGAATGGGTGGATTTAAATACCGGTAGTTAAGTTTTCTTTATCATGTTATCTGGGTAATAATGTCATCTGGGTTATCATGTCATCGGAGTTATCATGTCATCTGGGTACTAAAACAGGATTTTTACTAATCTTAGATTCTCTGGGTAAACACAATGGTAAGGGCCCACTTACTATTTACATGGGTAAACAAAATGGTTAAGGTGTACTTACCATTAACAATGTTAAAATATGGAGATTCATCTTCCTCACTGGCTGATTGACCATTGTGGTTTAGAGAGTTTAAATAGGTCTCATAGGAATATGATTTCAGTTCAGTCACTTCCCCTTCATCATCTTGAGACATCAGTAGTTCAGACGTTTTCTCAACAACATTTCCTGAATACAGCAACTTAGCTGCTGACTTTTGAGATGGTCCAAAGAAATGTTTTAATTTTGTTGACTTTTCCTTGGGAGATTCACTATAAGAGTTCTTAGATAAAATTATAGTTCTCATACTTTCTGACGTCTGAGTTTCTTCCAAACCATTTCTGTCACCACACACACTCTGTTTGTTGACACCTGGACTTTGACTGTCATTTGGTAAGACTTTGTGTTTATTTGACTCTGTTTCATTTGGCTGGATGTTAGAACTGGACCAAGTGAATACTGACCTTGACCTCACCTTGCTTTTTTCACTTTCAGCTTTACAAAAAGTGGACTGAAATTTGTTTAAAACTGAGATGGGATTTTTCGCCTGTTTCAAGAATCCTTGACCTTCTATTTCACATTGAGGTTCCTCCTTAATAACTACAGCGGGTGATTCTTCTTTCAAATGTTTAAAAAAGTCTTGAGCACTATGACTTTCTTTCCTAGTGAAATGGTTAGTTTCCAATTTTTTTTTGCTTTCAATTGTCTCCATTTTCACAAGAGGTGCACGTTTGAACATTTCCTGAATTGATTTCTGAGGCTCTATTTTCCTTATCTTTTGTAGGGAAGAACGTGATTTCTGTACACTTGGTGAAACTTTTTGTTTGGCTGGACTTGAGTTTTTGTTAATGCTGTGAAAATATCTGAAATAATAGAAAGACCCAATTTACTATTCCATAAGAAAAAATACCAGTGGACAGCTTCAATGTGTCTAAGCATAGATTTCCAATTCAAATGTGTACATTAAGTCAGCATAGATTTCCAATTCAAATGTGTACATGAAGACAGCATAGATTTCCTATTCAAATGTGTACAAGAAGACATAATAGATTTCCTATTCAAATGTGTACATGAAGACAGCATATATTTCATATTCAAATGTGTACATGAAGACAGCATAGATTTCCTATTCAAATGTGTACATTAAGTCAGCATAGATTTCCTATTCAGTGTTCCTTATTTACCCGATTTTTAAACAATTTTTTAAAAAATCTTGGTACCAGTAGTTTTAATATTTATAAACTCAAATTTTCTGTAGGTTGGACTTAAATAATTGAGACTTAATAGAAATGAAAACCAATAGTTATATCAGCAACCATTAAGCTTGAACTTAAATAAATATTATAATTATAAGATATAATGGGAACATTTCTTTCACCTGCTTTTAACCTCAACAGGGAAGCTATCAAGACAAAACTTCTGAGTTCTCTCTTCATTAGGAGATACTGCAAAAATGTTTCTGGCCTTTGTTGGAGATAGTAAAGAATTCTCTGCAGTGTTATCTTGAGATCCTTTAAAAGCTTCTTCCCCAATGTCTGCTGCAGACATAGTCTGAGATAGATGATGCCTAGGTGGGTCTTTATCAGACACTGAACTTGTTTCTTCATAGGAGTCCTGTTCATCGTCGCTGTCTTCAGCAAGACTCTCTATGTCCTGTTGTTCTTCACATGTCTCTGCAGGTGTGCTTGCCAGTAAGGTTGACTTCAATTGGCTGTTTCTTTGAGTAAAGCTGGAAATATTTGAGTCCTCCATGACAACATGCTTGACTCTCTTGGCATCTGGAGATTGGTTTTCTTTTGGGCCATACATGGAAATGAGTTCTTCATCCGTCTTCATATCTGGTGGATCTGAAACTATTCACAAATCAAGAGTTCACATCTGGTGGATCTGAAACTATTCACAAATCAAGCGTGGCAATGAAATCTTCATGTTTTAATAAAATCAGAAACTTAATTCAGATGATAAAATCAACAAACCTTCTAGTTGTCTTTTCTTAGTACCGGTACTCTTCATGAGCCTCAGTTTGACTATTTGCACTTTATCATGAAGAGATTTGTGGGTAACTTCTTGTGATACTTGTAGAGTCTTACAGGGTGATCCCCCTTTAACAGCATAGTTTTTATCCCAAATACTCAGTTCATATCGAAACTTTGGTTTAGCTGAATATTTGGGCTGTAAAATTGCCATACAAAATAAATTATTACATTGTTACAATGTTGTGTTAGTTTATGACATATTTTAAATCATTTTAAAAAGTGTTTTTAGTGTACATTTATAGCTGACAATTCACATGTACACAAAACAACCAACAGAGTAGACAATTCATGAACTGATGAAAGTTTGATACCTGAAATCTATCTGGGTCGAAGTATGCAATACACTTATGATTATGTATATCAATATTGCCCAAGGCTATCTGGTAAGCTTTTTCATCTGGCAAATATCTTAAGAAATGTCAGTTAAGTCAAAATTTTCAGAACCCTGGATCACCAAGTAATAACATTTGTGCCGTAATAACAATCAAGCCATTCATCCGTCTTTAAGAGATCTCAACAGCAGAATAACTTTATATATTAAGACAACTGTCCAGGCACAGGTCAAGGATACTGTCCTGCATAATCAAGGTCATCGGGGTTGATTTCAGGTGGGTAAGGGTTCAGCGGGCACAGTTTTCGTGACAGAGGATCAAATACAAGCTGATAAAGAAATGTATTTTCAGCACGAATGAAGCCCTCAATGTATTCCTCTGTCACCACCAAGTTCATCTTCAAGTAGGCAGGCAACTTTTTAAGCAGCTGTTGGAAAATGAATTTGAACACTATTTTTTTTAAAATATTTGTTTGTACATGTTATAACATTAACATACTTTGTTTTAAATATGAAAATTAATTAATTAATTCCCTCTGAGTTTAGTTTATTTAGATCATAGTGTTGTATTTAGTGTTTAACGTGTAAATACACATCTGAAAATTGGCATGCCATATAAAAAGAAAATTTTTAATATCCTAATTGTGCAGACAAATACTAGAAGTACAAATATGACTATTTTTTAGTAGCTTTCATATGCTACTCCACTTTTTATTAAAGATAATACAAAAAAAAAGAATTATTTCATGAAATGATGCCACTAAATCTAAAAGATAATTCCAGGAATTCATCAGTCCATTTAATCTATGATTACGCTTACCAGGAATCTTAATTTAATGCAAGAGAGCATTCAGGAGATATTGCTAAAATCTTGGGTTTATGACTGAGACATACAAAAATGTGCATTGCAAAATAAAACAAACAAAATTGATTTTTTTCTTTACATACTTCACAGAAATTTTTTTTAAAATATACCAAATTTCCTATGTTTTATATTAACATTTGTAATGACAAAGCAAAATACCAGTGACAGATCAGGTTGTCGAGCTGTCTTAAACACTTTAGAAGCTTTGCCTAAGCCGATGCCAGGAAGAGATGAAAGATAATCACAACCGGACAAGATACACATGTGGCGAAACTTTTCAAAAGTATAAATTCCACCGTGCATTGCCAGCACCTCATTCAGCTGGGATTTCTCTATCAAGGTTCCATTACCATAAAAATCCATTTTAAAAATTATCTGAAATAGTATTAAAAAAATTCCATAAAAAATGTTGATTGAAAAATCTGTTACACAGACCTGATTACCCTCAAACTCTTAAAATCGTACAATATCATCACAAAATCATTCAATACATTATCTTAATAGTAAAAATAAACATGCAGTATATATAATATCAAAATCGTACATTGTATGTCAAAATCATAAGAGTAAACAGGTCTGGTTACATGACACAATTTTTGTAAAATACATTAAATTAAGGGAATCATATTCCATAATATAATTATAAAATATAAATATAAGATAATAGAAGATATGAAATATACTTTATGATTAATCTAGATAATTTCTGTAAACACTTATGATGCAGATCTTTTTATAACTGAGATTTCATCCATGAAAACTACTTTGTAATTATCTGACAACTGACCTTATCACATCCAAACAGCAAGAGATCTGAATCCTCCGTAACAATGATCTGTGCAATTCCTTTCAAATTTAAGTATGCAAGCTGAGCGTCTGCTTCATAGGGAGCCACAATACAGTCAACACCTTTATTACGACATGCCTTAAACATTTTAAAAATGTATTAATTAAACCGATATTTAAAAAAACTAATTTTTATAAGTTATCATAAAGACAGAACTATTATTTGATGTGGTCAGCATTTATAATACTTTTAAAGTGATTTTTTAAAAATTGATAAATTATTATTCCATTCTTTTTAATAGTAAGGTGAAATTTTCATTCAGGGCTTAGTGGCACAGTGGTAGAAACACAAGTGTAGCTCACAGTTTCATCAGATGTCATACCCAAGTTTTCAAATCTTATATAAATAAGCTCCCTGCCATGTGAGCATTTTGAAGAGTTCAAATCACGAGTGAAGACTGACACCAGACTTCTTCATCTTTCTCTCTAATCCTGCAGCTATGTTCATCCCATAATGTGATACTATCATATTTGTAACTTTCTCTAATCCTGCAGCTATGTTCATCCCATAATGTGATACTATCATATTTGTAACTTTATCTAGACTTAACCAGGCTGAGTTTATGATTTTTAAATTTTTTAAAAGAAACAAACCTGACATTGTTATAACGAAAGTCATTTATAAAACTGGGGTTGGGGTACAGATTAATAAACGGACTGAACCATTTCAATTATAAGGATAAGGCAATTAATATAAAAAAGAACTCAACGTCATTACTTAAGTAAACTACCTACATTCATGAGTTCTAGAGCCATTTGTGGGGTGATGTCAACACATCTTTGTAAACATTCTTTTGCTTCTCCCCTCTTTCCTTCTCGTAAAAATTGGGCTGCTTTCTTACGATTTAGTTCTCTTCTCCTAAAATAAGATTAAGATACAAGAAACTTGATATCACATAACATAGAGGAATCATTATAAAGGGAAAGAAATTAATTCAGAAAACTTTTCTTTTCCACATTTATTGTAAACAATTTGCAATATTAAAAAGCTCACCGGGATACTTCAGAAATATTTCAGAGCTTGGATACAATCAATTAATAAAAAGAGGAAATAAATATGCAACATCAACAGGTCTAATGGTAGGTTGGAAGTAAATCTAATGTATCCCTTTGAATAAAAGTACAAATGTAGACTGACTCTCTTCTTGTTTTTTCCACATCAGCTTTGGACTTGAGATGACAACCATCAAAAACAAGAATGGGTTTGATATTGTTTTTCAGCATGTAGTCAATGTACTTCATACAGTAGTAGACATATCTATAGGTTTGGGATTTTAGAAAAAAAAAGATGCATACATTATTTAACAATTTTTCATTTTGATTTAGTTGGGTCAAGGCAAAGATAATAAGAAAGATAGGAAAACATTCCACCCTTAATAAGTCTGTACCAGTATCTCAGAACCCAAACCATAATAAAGGATTTAAAAAAAAAAACTTCTGGTCTGAAGGAGCTACCAAGAAACAAGCTGAATTTACTGAAAGTTACAAATAGTCAAATATATAAGGTCCGAAAGAAAAAAAAATAAGTTGGTAAATAATGTAAGTAGTCTCTGAACCAGGATACTACAATAATTTTGCTGTTCCATAATATAATAATCAGATGTGACTTACTGATCTGTCTTTTCACCAAGAGCCAATTTTTCAGCACACGAGAACGCTCCTTTATGAAGCCAACAATAGGCATCAATTGCAACGGTGCATCCTTGAAACTCAGAAATGTTGACTGGTTTATGAATCTTCTTCAAAAATGGAAGCAAACCTTGAATCCCCATTGTTTAACAATTTGCTGTAAGGACACAAAAAGTAATTGAAACTAAGTCTAAGAGTAAGAGCTGTGTTTCACTGTGTTATTTAATTTTTTGTAACCACCTCACTTATTATAAAGTTTATACAGTATACAGCTCATGATTCTGGGGCCATAACACTATGATGACACTACTAATGGTTCTCATCTAAACACTGAAGACAGCAATCTCCTACAACATGGTTAGTCCAGGTTAGTGCTTAGACTTAGGTGATAGCTTGGGACTTGTGAACACTATGACTACTATTACTATGAGTAGTATGAGTCATAAAATGAAAAAGGGGTCATTTGATACTATTGGTGCCACGATGTCACACAGTGCCGCCATATTGGTTGCCACGACCCGTAAAATTAAGAATAAAACGTTAAAAAATAATGAAAAAATTTCCTAAATGTATCCCTAACCCTAACCTGAACCCTAGATTAGAAAATTTATCCCTAACCTGGGTTTTGACCCTATCGGAACCAGAGTTTTGCAAATGAGGCACCAATAGTAACAAATAGCCGAAAAAGGCAAGGCCCAGATGTTAAATTTAAATCTTCTTCAATTACCTGGGCCCTGATTCATTCATTAAGTAGCCAACTGATACAAATATATTAACTTAATGATCAACTCACTAACTACTAAGACAGAGCTAATTAAGATAGATCATACCCCATTTCATTAGGTTAGGTTTAGGGATAGATTTAGGGTTCATGTTAGGTTTAGGGATACATTTAGGAAATTTTTTCATTATTTTGTAACGTTTTATTCTTAATTTTACGGGTCACCGCAATCAAGTTGGCGGCCATGGTAAAAATTCGAATTTACCAGACAAAGAGTAAGACCCCTTTTAGTCTATTTAAGCCTAAGTTAAAATCAATAATAAGATTTGATTAAGAATCGAAATAATTAAATGTTACTCAGAGTCAGAGTTACTGCTACATTTCCACGAAAGTATAATTAATTCACTAACCCGGTACTCTTCTTAGTCTAATTAGTTAGTAATTAGTCTTAATATGAAAAATAGTTGTGAGCGTTTAAGGTAAAAGTATGGTACCAATTAGATTATTTTGGTAGTTAATAGCTATCCTGTAAACAATAAATTGACAAATACATTGAATTTGTGTTTGTTTAGAAAAGATCAGCCTTCATCTTTCAGGTCCAATGGTTTATGTAAGTTTACAGCTATCTTGTAAATAGTAAATGTAAATAAACAGCGGGAAATAGGTACGTTGTTGCTGACTTGATTTTGAGGAACGATTTGGGTTAAAGAAATAATTTCGCAAAAAAGTATTTCATTCTAACTTTAGCCTCTTTTAAAAATATTTAGTCTCTAAATCAGCGGTTCTCAACCTTTTTAATACCGCGACCCCTTAATGCAGTTCCTCATGTTGTGGCGACCCCCAGCCATAAACTTATGTTCGTTGCTACTTCTTAACTGTTATGTTGCTTCTATTATGTATAGTAATGAAAATATCTGATATGCAGGATTTATTTCCATGGTTACAAATTGAACATAATTCAAACATTGTGATTAATAACAAAAAACAATAGATAATTATAAATTATATTAAATTGTGAACTATTTATTTCTAACAACAAATAAATGAGATTTTTGTCTTGAAGCATGGTGTAGCATGGATAACAGTCTTAACATAAATACAGTAAACTATATTGCTACATTTTGCGACAGTATGCGTAAAAAGCCAACGTCAGTGCGAAGGTTGAGATTGCTTCTTTTTTACCAGATGAGAAATGCTCGGGGCAGTTTTTGCAAGCGCACAACGAAGATCATATTCCACAACAATTCTACTTCTGTATTTAGACTTGATTACCATGTCATCTATTCTTCTGTGGACAGTGTCGTTGGATGAAGGAAATTGTACTCAATTTCGTAACAAATTTATCTCCGATCATAACGCGAACAATGTCTTTGGCCGCTGGCAGCAATACATCTTCAGCAATGGTGTGAGGTTCATAGCTCTGGCGATTCTGAGTGCCTCCAAATATGAAGCTTCAACGAATGCTACGTTTTGTTTTTGGTACTTGCCTCCGGTTTCAAGTCTGGCTTTCTGGAGTCCACCAGCTTTACTTCTAAAATAGTTGGTATCCTTGCCGACAAAGCTTGGATGCTTACTATCAAAATGGCTTTTAGTTTGTTCGGCTTCATAGATTTGGCTGATAGAAGTTCACAACAAATAACACATTGTGGTTTCTCAATCCCTGTTGCAATTATTGAGGTAAAACCATACTGCAAATAATCCTCACTGTATTTTATTTTCTTAACGTTCTTCTCTACACGATTCATTGTCATGGGATTGTTTGCTAAAAGGTGGTATATTGAAGATGTTTCTCCACACGATTCATTGTCATGGGATGGTTTGCTAAAAGATGGTATATTGAAGATGTTTCTCCACACGATTCATTGTCATGGGATGGTTTGCTAAAAGATGGTATATTGAAGATCTCAATGTAAAAATAGACATGTAACATTTTGAAGAGTTTGAGAAAAGGGGATTTTAAAGTTTGAAAGTATCCAACATATTTTCAAGTAAAAATACAATTCTATAATTTGCCTCTATTTAGTGATACCATTCTACTTTTAAAATATATCAGTTACTAGATATTTTGTGACAGATTTTTTCAGTTTATTATCAGACTGACTCAATATTGTGACGTCAACTTTTTCCACTGAAAATTGAAATTTATTAATTTAACTATATTTTATGTTTTTTAAAAGCCAATTACATCTCTTATTCATCACTTATTAAACTTAAGTGACCTCTCTAAATAAGAAAACAAATTGTGGCCGAAATAAAAAACAATTATTTTTCAAAAAATCGTAATTTGTTTTTTTAATCTGAAGCCGTGTACAAGCCACTGAGATCTTGTACAAGCCACTGAGATCTTGTACAGGTGGTGTAATTTCCGTGTAATAACTCAATGATAATGTAATAAATTATATCAAGTTTATACTTTCACAGTGCCATTATCATTCAGCTTATTATAAATTATAAGTGACATATAAGTAATATGACTCATTATGACCTTGAACTGGTACTGAAATTTATGGAATAGGCTTATGTTATGCTATTTTACACATACACATCAGTCATTACTCAGTTCACTGTAAGACTTTGATTAATAACATAAAAGATAATGGCCTGCATTTTTAATAACAATGAAAATATAGAGATATTTTATAACGTGTTTTACAGCCTTTAATCAGATGGTACTAAATACAATTGTTTAAAATGATTGACAAATAGTATGTTGTAAATCATTGTAATGCTTTCATCACTCAATGGTCAGAATCAAAAGAAGGCGTGAAGCAGTAGACGAGCATACTTTTTATTTTGCGTTTTATTTTTATTTTTTGCCTTTATAAGGCAATCGTCGTTCATCAAGGGCGATTTTTAACAGAGATGAAACTTAGTACGACAGCATGTTGAGCTTGGGCAAAATAGTACTGACTGCATGTGAGGGCTACTAAAACTGATTTAACTTAATCCTAATTTTCCTCTCAGTACACTGCTTCTAATCACATAAAACTTGAACAGTAACTATCTTTACCCCATGTATTATGACTAGAAAGACTCTGCTTCCTCAACCGATATTTACTTTTGGCTTTAAATTTTCACTTTAAATTTATCATAGATAACAATGGTAGCATTTATTGTTAGGTGTAATTTTAGCATCTGACATTTGGCCTATATTCTTTATTTATTTACGTTTTCTTTACTTGCCATTGGCTAAGCGCATCACTTGATATTAAAGGAGGTAACTTTCAGTTTTTTCTTCTACATTTTCACTGGACTTGTCAGATTCGTCTATTGTACGCCCTCATTATAATCCGCGATAACCCGTAAACGGACTGATTTGTGCAGTAGTTTTCACTGTAGGTTTAAGCTTTATTATGGGGTGAATAGTTCAAAGGGGGATATCTAACAAATGAAAATTGGTGACATTTCTGGTTTTTCAGCTGGACCAAATCAATCGGGTTCTAAGAAAATCATCATCGGAAATGTGTGTTTTCCAATAGTCCTTGGCGACCCCCGAGAAAGGGGGGTCGCGACCCACAAGTTGAGAACCGCTGCTCTAGATTAATTGACGTTAACAATCATGTTTTCTCTATAAAAATTGTAATCTTAAAAATTGACTAGTTATTATTTTTGTATAACAAAAAGTTTAATGAGCGTAAATAGTCATATAATTTTTAGGCTTTTAATAATATAAGATTTATTTAATGTGTGTCTATATGTGCACTGCATATGGCTGGTCAGAATGTTAGCACACTTTGCTAGTGCAAGAGAAGTCAAAAGGTGGCCTCTCTTCACCTGTAGACAGAGGCGTAGCGTAGGGGGGCAGGGGTACAGATGTACCCGGGCGCCAACTAGTTAGGGGCTCTAAAATGTGCTTTGGTATTATTTTATTGATGAAAATAATGGGTTTGAGAGTTGAAAAAAGGAAAAGAGGGCGCTTTAAAATGAATCTTGTCCCCGGGCGCCAAACACTCTAGCTACGCCTCTGCCTGTAGAATCTGTTAGTCGCAAATGAATAGGGCGGTATGTTTGCGATCATGTTGCAGGTATGGAACATGGACAAGGTTTAATTGTTATGCGCAGTCAAGATAAATGATATTGATAGAGTAACAATAATAGCATGCTGCATGAACAGATTTGCAAAATCTGCTGTAACATCTATTTTGCATCACAAGTCATGTTGAGAAGCATGTTCAGCAGCACCGACAATGCACGCTTGAGAATAAGAAATTAGCCCCAATGGATTCGACCAATGCGAGTAGCTGCCAGGAGACAACGGGAGCTTATGGCAAGTATTGCTCACGCTGACAATGCTTCTATTTTAAGTGTAGAATTGTTAGGTAAGGATTATGTGACTTGTCTAGTATATCAGTTCCCCAAGATGAAAATGATAAATCAGCTACTATGTCCATTGTTACGATAAAGCAAAACATGGCTACTCCATGGGAAGATGATAGCAGCTAGAAAATATGCTACAATTGTTAGCTATAATGACAATAACGATATTTATACTCCCACAAACAATCAAATTTAATCTTTAACAATCTTTTAATTGATTCTGCATCATAAAATACAACTTTTTAACTTGTTTATTAACAAGCTAAAGGTCAGGGCCGGCTCCAGGTCGGGTACGATGCGTGATCATCACACGTGGCAACATTTTCTTTCTGAACTCTTCCATAATTTTCCAGAGGGCGACAATTGCCTATTTTGACCCAACCTAAAAATGTATAGAGCCGGCCCTGCTAAAGATGTAATAAAATGTTTTCCCATTAATTCTATGAGTCATTTGAATAGATCAGCATAAAGTAACATGTATTATGTATTTAAAATTTATATTATAATTCACATTTGTGTGTGTGTGTAGTGTGGGGGTGTAAAATGTTGACACAATGACTTGGGGAGGGGGGGGGAGGTCATTGAAAGTTTGACAGATGTTGACAAATCGGGGTGGGTGGAGGGGGTAACAGTTGCGTAAAAATGTTGACGCAATTAAATTATTGAACGTCCCCTTGTCAGGTGTACACTGGACATGAAGATCGACGTAAAATATTTGATTTCAATACGATGCATACATTTGCCAGCTCCAGTGTCTCTAACCTACCCAATCCTCCTCCCATTAACTGTGCCCCACTCTTACCTTGTTATTTTGCCACAGCAAATAACACGACAGAGTTGAAATTTAAACCATTTGGCATTTCTAGAAATTTATTAGCCCAACAGAATTACGTTAACACTACAGAGTTGAAATTGAAACCATTTTGGCATTTCTAGAAATTCATTAGCCAAACAGAACCATGTTAACACTACAGAGTTGGAATTTAAACCATTTTGGCATTTCCAGAAATTTATTAGCCCAACAGAATCACGTTAACCATTGAAAAGGATGAATATCATCTCTAAATAAAGGCTGCGAATTTTAATACTTTGACGACATATGTTATTAGATTGTCATATGTCAACATGGTAATGATGACATGATTCATTAGATTGTCTCAAGTCAACATAGTATTGATGACATCATTCATTAGATTGTCATATGTCAACATAGTATTGATGATATCATTCATTAGATTGTCATTTCACATGGTATTGATGGCCTCATTCATTAGATTGTCATATGTCAACATGATGTTGATGACATTCATTAGATTGTGATATGTCAACATGGTGTTGATGACATTCATTAGATTGTCATATGGCAACATAGTATTGATGACATCATTCATTAGATTGTCATGTCAACATGGTATTGATGACATCATTCATTAGATTGTCATATGTCAACATGGTGTTGATGACATTCATTAGATTGTCATATCAACATAGTATTGATGACATCATTCATTACATTCTAATAAGTCAACAGTGTTGAGAACATCCTTAATTAGATTGTCATATGTCAACCTTGTGTTGATGAAATTCTTCATTTGATTGTAACATGTGGGTCTGAGAACAATGTGATTGTGGTTCCAGATGTTTAGGCCGACACTGTATCAGTTTTTGTAATAGAAAAACATGCAGTAACAAAAAGGACAAGTACAAACGATAGAAATGATGAAAACTCAAGTTCTAAACTGGTTTTTATTTTCAATATGAATTTTCATACTAACATCAGCCTTGTCAAATAAATGTCTAATGTTACATAAATTTCTCTACTCTTCTCACACAGAATATAATTTACATTGGAAAATATGAATTAAATGTATCAAGTAGTGGCAGAGAAATGATATCAACAGTAGCCCTTATTGTGGAAACAGGAGAAATGGACCTACTGTAGTTTAATCTTTCATGTTTTACTAAAATTGTCTAATCATGAATTATTTACGTTTTGGTCTCAAGTGTCTGGTCACAATAAAGGGATGTCTGGGGTAAAACCTGAGAATACCTGGAAGCAAGGCAAGTTGATTCGCTTGTTCCTTACACCAACTTCTACAATCTCTTCAATCTTTGATTTCAGCCATTTATTATATTATAATATCTCCTTTAATGTTTGATTTCAGCCATTATATTACAATGAATATAAAGTTTCTTTACCCATGTCTTTGTAAGAACTGTAAATAAATTGTGCACAGGTTTGTACAAGTGTGACACAGTTGTTTCCCTGGATGGTGTTGTCATGTGTGGTGTTTATGTAAGACAAATCAAAAGAACTCTTCAACTAAGTTTATTTACAGAACACCAAGGAAACTAAAGAGAAGCTTGTGCACACAGGACTCAATCATGAGATCACTACGTCAGCTTGTTTTCTAAGTACATTCAGAACTAATGTTTATTGTTGAGCATCACACAGTGCTAGATATAAATCACAGGTAATAACAAGTACTACATGAATAGATTAAAGTGCTGTAACTGTAACATTGGTCATTATTAATATTTCCAACACAGAAAAAACAACTTCAAAATAAATAATAAAAATATTTGAGGGTTGGAGGATATTTATAAAAAAAAGTTTTCCTTTTTAAAACTTTTTGATTTTTCAAAACTTTAAAAAAAATTATTAGAAAAATATAAAAATATAGAACAGTTCTAAGTCTACTAGAGACAGAAAGAAACAAATTAATTAGCAGTAGCAGGCCCACCTATCTATTTTGAAGACTTACAGAATGTTGTCTTTGAATATGAAAGTTTCTATTCTATTCAGCTTATATTTATATTGCCATAAAAAATTTTATTATATGGACTAAAGTTCCAATCAATATTAACTTAATTTTTGTAAAAATATTCTTATATTCTATTGTCGCAGAAGAGTATTAATTAATATATGTGGACTTTATGAAATAAGAAACAATAATAAATAACTAAAGTTAAAGGTAAAAAGTTAATTCTAACAATCTTTCAAAGACCAGGTAGAGGAGAGAACTTGGCACATCCATGACAACATAACACATCTACCAGTTGTAAAACACTTAATCTACAGTAGCTTAAAGTAATGCAGTGCTTCTAAATTTGTTACAACATTGTACATTTATTCACAAAGTCCTGAATCCAGTTTAAATACAAGCATAAGAAAGGGCACATGTAGTACAGCCCATAATATACGTGTTAATCAAAGTATTTGGTCCAGGATACATAATAAGTAAACATTTTAACACAAGTGATCTGTCGTAAAGCAAAAAAACAAGAGCTTTGTTTCACTTCAACATTATAAAAATGACTAGCGCTAGTCCCGTCAAGTCTAAGACAAACCAACAATTAATACTCAATTATTATACCAGGGAGGGCAAGGGTCTAAATACTTTTAATATCGAGAAGCATCAGTTTTATTATATTTTAATGAATTTTAAAATAACACATTTCTGCATTTTTTATATTGTACACAAAGCACAATTTATAATCATGGGAAAATTTGCTTCAATATGTATTCAATGAAAAGATGCACACTGCTGTTAATTAGAATCATGGAAAGATTTGGTCCAATTCAACTTCATTGCAAAGATGCACACTGCTGTTAATGAGAATCTGATCCTGCCTTGCATACATTCCCACTAAAAAGGAAACCATGAATGGTTATAGATAAAAATTCTGAAATTGGCTCTTGGTTAATCAAACTTTCAAGGATTATTCACATTTAATATGTTGTCTTTGTGATAAAAATATAAACATGCAGACACTGAAGTCAGATGTAAAGTAAAAAACAGAAGAATGTAAATAACGATGTCAATCACTGAGGGAAACATTAACAAATTCATTTGAAATAGTTACAAAGAAGAGTGACACATTCAAACTTTGATCTTTCCAGTGGTGCCAGTACAAAATAATATCAATGAATATTGTCATCACAAACTCAAGTAATCACATTGTGCTGTGTAAATAACAGCTTCACACACATTGAGTTTTTACATAATCAAAATGCTTACACCTGCGTATTTACTCAGCTTCAAACATTGAGTTTTTACATAATCAAACTACTTACACCTGCGTATTCACTCACAGCTTTACACACATTGAGTTTTTACATAATCAAACTGTTTATGCGTATTGGCTTACATTTGTTTTTTGAGTGCATGAATATTTCTCCTGCTTCTGATGTGGTTCAGTCAGCTGATCGAAGCCTCATAAGAGTATGGTTGGCCATATGAAAATAATTATAGGATATGTAAACTTCCATAAATACACCTTATGATGTATAGATGACATGGACAGTAACAAGGAATGATGATTAATAATGTTAGTGGTAGAAGCTTTTACATCCGCAACATTTCAGCTGACCAGTATAAGATGTAATACAATTATTCTCTTCACATCTAATACACGGGAGATCATTTAGCTCACATTAGCCTAAAAGTTATTGCAATCTTATTATACTGGGAGATCATTTAGCTCACATTAGCCTAAAAGTTATTGCAATCTTATTATACTGCAGCTCATTAGAAAACATAAAAATGACTTTATGTTTCAAATAATTGTATTCAATTTATAATTAATTTTTTTGATAGTAAAATCCTAGCAAAGCTTTGATAAAATTAAAAAGTTTGATAATGAGTATACACAAACAATGCTGAGGTTCTCAAAATATTAATTAAATGTGGTTGTAACCTAAGGGGTACATATATATTGCACAAATGATTTCTCAAAAACTATAATATTATTATTTATTACCGTAAGACAGATTTGAAAAGGGCCCTACATGACTCAATAAAGTTGCAAAAATCCATATTATTTTTATAATAAAAAAAAATGTTTTATTTGTATGGTATGCTAAAAGAATTACCTTACATCCAATTTTCAGGATATTGCCATGTAACATTGAAAAGTGTAATTTTAGGACTGTTAATCTATAAAAGCAACAGACAAAAATAAAAGAAAACAAAGAGCCATCTCTTCTTAAAATACAGAAATGTTTACAGGTATATAAATATGTTTTATAAACTTGTTTAAATATGGATAGGAAAAATTTTGTGTGTGTTAAATATATAAAGATTATGCTTTGATATGTAAGAAAAATATAGCAAAAGTGAAAAATAAAAAAAGGTCAACAAAATATTTAAACACAATTGTTCAGTAATTTCAGTTTCTAACATAAAAAAAATAATGGAAACTTAAAATTTTATCATAAATATTTCATTCTTAAATTTAAAGAAAAAAATTATTTGTTCATTGAAAAAAATTGAAAAGTTATGAGTTTGTCTTAAGAAAGCAACAAAACAATCTCATGAATATTCTCTCAATTACTTTCTTTGTAATCTGCAATTGTTCTTAAACCAGAGTGGAAAATTTTAATAAAAATACTAATAACTAAGAAGATAAGACTTTGTTGCTTTACAATATTTAAATATTAAGTCATAAAGTAAAGCCTGTTTTTAATACGGCAGATTTTCTACATCATGTGTCACTCAACATATTTTACTGGCATTTAAACTTGAGGTGCGGGATCATACAGAAAGACACATAAGGCCATTTGGCTTCATCTGGTCAGATTTCTAAAGATAAAAAACAATGACTATTTAATATCCTTCATTACATTCCAGCGATATGATGAGCTGTCCAAGACATAATAACAAAAAATATACAAATAAATGATTAAGGTTCTGTTAGACTAATGACGTGTTGGATGCAACAAAACTGGCCACAACAAAAATTAATCTAATATAAAAATGTAATTAAATATTTCAACAAATTGAGCAACAAAAAATGTAACCTCAAAAAAATTGAAATAAAAATACAGTGAAATAAAAGCAGACCATGTTCAAATTAAGAACCCATAACTAAAAAAATTCACTTTAGATATGTTTAATTATTATTTAAGTCTTCTTGAAGATTTGAAAATGAATTTACCGGTATGATGTATGATGCAATGTGGTCAAATTTTCAAGCTGAAAATATATGGATATGCATAGAAAAGTCAGAGCCATATGTCTGCACAGAGGACTATATGTGTCTACACAGAGGACTATTCTCATAGTTAGATCAGATCATGGTACATAAGTAGGAGAATAAAAAGTATTTTGAAGAAATTAAAGCTACAATTTTACTAGTAATGTATTACTATAGTTACCCGGTACATGAAAATTAGTGAAGCCAACTTAAAATAGCATCTGAACTTGCCATCTGAACTTGCCTTGAAATACCTCAAACAGCAGGAGTGTTTTTTTAATTGTTTATTTATTTTTTAAAAATTAAATATTGTTTGATTCTGTAAATTATAAACCAAAGAGCACAAAGGTTTGATTCCAGGTAATCATTTGATTATTTAAAAAAAAATTATATGATCTATCTTAGTTTAAACTAAAATTTTTAGCACATTCTAAATTAAAATGTACGTAATAATACTTAATAACAAATGTATGCAAAAAATATCGGAAGTAAAAATTACAATATTTAGTTTTATACAAATATAAAAAAAGTTTTTAAATTAAATTTGACAAAATAAATACAATCAGAAAAAAAAAAAATCGTATCACATTTTAAGTTGACCAATCAGTTGGCCCTAAATCAGTTGGCCCTAAATCAGTTGGCCCTAAATCAGTTGGCCCTATGAGGAAATGACCAGAGTGTTTCATGTGCTCTATGTAATATCTCCTTTACTTTGATTCAGAAGCACACCAAACATTAAATGATTTTTTTGCAGTGTAGCTTGAGCCATTTACAAAAATGTTCTTTTAAAATGCATTTTCTTTAAAGGGCAAAAGTTGCTAAACAATATTTTTTCAAGCTCTCTGCACAATAATAATAATAAAAAAAAGTTTAACATAACTATGTGTTAGCTATTATTCTTTCTTGCCCAGTTCAATGTGTTTAATACTGTGTTTAATTACTGTGTTTAATTTCTGTTTTTAATTACTGTGTTTAATTAATGTGTTTTATTACGGTGGGCAAGTGTTTAGTCTAGATTAGGGGTGCGCAAACTACGGCCCGCTGGCCATATGCGGCCCGGCAACTGATATTATGTGGCCTTCAAAAGCATTAAGACATTTTTTTTTTTAATTACTTAGTTTTTAAGTTATTTTGTTGAATTTTACAGAATTTCATGTACTGTACCGTTATGATTGTTTTAACAATGTTTGATCAACTTTCTAATTCTCTATTTTTTTAAAACAGTCCTTGACTTTTGTCATGTAAGGCTAAAAAGCGAATTTACCGATTTTAACATAGAGAAATGTTTATCTGCATAAAATTGGACATAATATACATCCCCCCCCCCCCCCCCACAATAGCCATTACATTTGTCAATGTGGCCCGCCGCACAAAAAGTTTGCCCACCCCTGGTCTAGATAATTGTTCATTAATGAGTTAACAATAAAGTGATGTCACATAATCTCGTTCTATAAAGTGTCAATTATAAAGTCTATATTTTATTTGGATGAGCACTGCTGATGTGTTCAACTGCCACATACCACTTATAAGTCCTTTTAATGTTTACAAATAATGGTGAAGTATGTACTCAACTGGTTCTATCGGGTGCTACCTGAAGATGATCTCTTCAAATTAAATGATGATCTCTTCAAATTAAATAATGATCTCTTCAAATTAAATGATGATCTTTTCAAATTATATGATGATCTTTTCAAGTTATATGATGATCTTTTCAAATTAAAAGATCCCCAGCAAACCATTAAGCCTAACTCTAAATACAAAATTTGAGTCCAAATTTGCAAGTCATCCCATAAGACAATATCATTCCTAAATACATTCTAGTACTTTATTTCCAACAAAGCATTCATTCAGTGACACTCTCTCACTACTGAGAACAGTTTTCAAACTGACTTATAAATAATCAAGCAAGGCTTTCATTTTTGTCTTCAGCAGCAGTCTCAGCAGTGAGCCTCTCATTGGACCGGCAAGTGGGCCTCACATTGGACCACAATAATTGGACACTAATCACTTGTCTCCCTATCTGACTCGGTCTCCACATGATTGTCAATTTCCACCCTGTAATTGTATTTGGCGATATAACGAACCCACTTCTCGGGCGGGTCGGGATTTTCAACACTGATAGAGCGCACCTGTGCCTTGGAGACAGTGGAAGCTGGCATGGTGAAGGAACAGTTCGCCCACTGCTCTAATTGATCAGGAATCTCATCATGCTGACCCAGGGAAAGGTGAAGGACAAACAAGTGGTTTTTATAAGCACCTGAAAAAAGAATTTAAAAAAATGTTTAATTGAGACAAAATAACGACCAAAAAGCAAATTTTAAATTTACAATTATTGTGATTGTGTTGTATGATTATTGCGTAGTTTCATGGACATATCGCACGTTTATGTTATTTTAACAGTAAGAAATGATGTTTTTCCTTTGGGAATTCCCCATATATCACTAAATTGTTTTTTTAAAGAAAGAGTGATTTGTTGTTCTGGGGTGTATCACATGTGAACAGTATTGTTGCTGGTTATACATTGTGTCTTGGCACATCACATGAGTCATTAAAGTACATGTGAACAGTATTGTTGCTGGTTATACATTGTGTCTTGGCACATCACGTGAGTAATTACAGTACATGTGAACAGTATTGTTGCTGGTTATACATTGTGTCTTGGCACATCACATGAGTAATTAAAGTACATGTGAACAGTGTTGTTGCTGGTTATACATTGTGTCTTGGCACATCACATGAGTAATTAAAGTACATGTGAACAGTATTGTTGCTGGTTATACATTGTGTCTTGGCACATCACATGAGTAATTAAAGTACAGTCGAATCCGCTTAATTCGACCTCGGTTAATTCGCCAACCCTATTAAGTCGATGTTTTTGAAGTGGAACCGCCAAATTCTCTCTTTGTCTTAGCATTTTCTCATCAGTTATGTCGATTCTTTTATGTCGCCGAACCCTAATATCTCGAGCACAAAAGCGGACCAAATTTGCCACTTAACGTTGGTTATCTCGATCCCCATGACCAATCGCCAGCTTTTGAAAATGTTAGTTATCGATGCCACGAAAGGAAACCACAATCTTGACTAAGCAATGCATTGGAATCAATCAGTATAATATTTTAATTTGAGGTTAAAAAACCCGGTAGAGTCCATATTATAATGGGTCATCATTTGCTGTGTGCAAAGTGTCATGGCCATGCGCATGGGCAGCCATCCACAGTCACTTGCATAATGGCTATACCGTACTACTATCTCATTCATAAAAGGTTGCTGTGTGTAAAAACTATTAAAACTAGGTCGGGGAAAGCTTTAATTAATTAATCATGTGCCAAAGTTGAAAATTCAAAATAAGTAGTTCCCGAAAAGTATTTAATTAATAAAGGGATGCGTTGCCTTATATAGATTATAGAGCATATACCGGTATAATGGTAGCCGCAGATTTGGTAAACAGAAAAGCCTTATATTACGGTAATACATTATATTAAATTTACTGGTATACTTAGTGTATAGTTAGATAAATTATAATTTATATATAATTGTATAATATTATTTTTAATACAGCATTAGTTCTGTAAATAAAAGTTGTATAAAATTATCATTAGCTGACTTGGGTCACAGAATGTGGCGATGCGGTCCATGTTAAAAAAGGACAAACGAAGTCGCACTTTAAAAATTCATAACTTTAAAACTACAACAGCTAAAATTATTATTTTGGTGTATTAATTCTGTAAAAAACGCTGTTGTGTAAAAAAAGAACTCCAAAAACATGTGCATGTACGTTCTCATTTATTAACGCACATCGTGTACCGGTACATAAAGAAATTTCAAGCACATGTTAATATTTTGCCGCCATATTGGTTTTTGTTTATCTCGATCATCGGTTATCTCGACGCTTTTTGGAAAACCCCGAGGCCGTCGACATAACCGGGTTGTACTGTACATTTATTTCAAACCATATCGCAAAGTTCTTATCAGAGAGAAAGAAAATGGAGTTTAGGCTCTGATTTGATAGTGTGTTTCTGTGGCCATTGGAAGAGTGACCTACCCTAAGACAACATTCTGCCACATGTAGTATGATTACTCATTGCTTCTTATTTTAAATCTGTCTCCATAAACTGATGAAATATTGAATGCCTAGCAATTGTAGCTCAACAATAAATGTTGTTGCTGTAATAATTAACATCTTATTATCTTACAACTCAACCGATGATATTATTTTCTTATCTTACAACTCAACTGATGATATTATTTTCTTATCTTACAACTCAACTGATGATATTATTTTCTTATCCTACAACTCAACTGATGATATTATTTCCTTATCTTACAACTCAACTGATGATATTATTTTATTATCTTACAACTCAACTGATGATATTATTTTATTATATTACAACTCAACTGATGATATTTTTAATAATGCATAAAGTGCAAGTATTTTCTTCTGCTCTTATTTGAGAAAACACTAACAAAATATATATCTCAAAGATCAAATCACCAGACACATTTTTTACAAGATACATAATTTCATTGTTTTTAGCGTCTTGAAATGTTGTAATAAAAATGTTCATTTAAATACAACCCAGTTCAATACAATAGTTCAATAGTTGGCATACTTGGACCACATGTAAGAGCCTCATTAATAAAACATATCTTCATACTTTTTGGGATGGAATGGTAAAACCTGACTAGCTTGGGAAAATTGTGGTCTTATTATTGGATTATGTCAATAGCCGGGGTGAGTTGGTGAAGGGTCTAAAATATTCCATGTGAATAGCGTTGTGAAGGTTTTAAAATATTCCACGTGTATTGTGTTGGGATAGTCAATGAATAGGAAGAATGAGATTTTGTTTAAAAAAAAAAAAAAAAAAATTCTCTTGAGTGGTGTTGAAGTTGGAATAGTTTTAGTGGATTTGTGCTTGTGAATGGATATTTTTAGTGGTGGATTTGTGCTTGTGAATGGATATGTTTAGTGGCATTATGATTGTTTGATAAATTTAATTTTTTATACTCTTTTTCACATACTTTAAAAAAATTTAACTTTGTGATGCAGGGGGGTGCACTATCCCAGAGTTGAAAATGTTACATTTGGAATGTTGTCAACAACATGAGACTCGAGGTCCCCGGGCCTTCTCATGGGAACCTCCCTCCATTAACAGAGGAAGGGTACCGTGAGGTAGCCCCCCTGATGTTTTGCCCTAGTGGCGAGCCATCCAGCTACCCTCAGTAATAAAAAAGAGGTAGCTCCCAAGATTGACCTTACAAAGTAAGGAGTGAATTTTCTACTGTGGATCGCTACGACCTCCCCATCACCACTGGTGACAAACATGATCCTATAGATTGCAGAGTTCAACCATTCCAATATTTAATTACCCAACAACTGATTTAGTTCACTGTTCAAATACACTTTTAATTTGTATGCTCATGAACTATTACAGGTTATGCTTAGTGATTAAAGACCAATCAGTATAGCTATTAAAGACCAATCAATAAAGCTATTGATAACAATCAATAAAGCTTTTGATCTCACCATGATTTCTCTCAGGCAGCCGTGGTATCCTCCACACCACAGATCTGTAGAGATGCTCATATTTGGCTGAGCCAACGGATGCCTCCATCAGGGCGGGTGTCAGAAGTCCCTGGGCCATCATTGTGATCCTTTCCAGACCTTTGATTCTGCCAGGTTTTCTGGCCATTGCCTTCAGTGAGCCGTAACCAAATCGTTTCTCATAACGGAAGTAATAAATCCACACTTCTGGAATTTTGATACGGACTTCAATATCCTCACATGGGAACTGGCCGCATTTCTTACTGAAAGCATGGTATCCCGTGACCAGGAGATCCACTCTGACCTCAAAATGACGTCCTTTCATTACCTGGGTGATTCTCAGCTGTAAAGGAAGTTCCCGATTGGCCCGAGGCCGTACCCTAAAACGAACCAACTCAAACTGACAGGCATCCAGGGGATGGAAACGGATATTGTGAGTTTGTTCATACGTCTCTAGATCCACCACATTATGGAATTCTGGATCTTCTATCCGTATCCAATCCTCTGTCCTAACAGGAATGATGTCATGTCTGCCCACCACTTCTTTCCCTTTCCTTCTTCGGTCACTTATTCCCAGCTCACAAGCCGGCATACCTGTTAGGAATGCTAAAAAGAAGATTCGAACCCTAGCCTTTTGAGAAGCAACATGGCCGTCCTTATCCACAATGGCCTGGTATTCGTCCCAGACTTCGGCCTGAACTTCTTCCTTGGTGTAGGTCAAGGTCTTATCCCTGTGGCACTCTAGCTTCATGAGCACGTCCTCCATGGCCCAGACGAATGATGTTATCTCATCAATGTCAAGGCTGCCCAACTTTATCAGTTCAGACACTTGCGGCGCATGGTCCAAAATCATGTTTGGCTTGGGTTTACGAACAAACGAGGGTGTAATACGTTCAGGTCTGATCCCAACTCGTTCTCTGTAGAAGATGTATTGAACCTGTGGAACATGTAGATTCATTTTTTAAATAGAAGAAACAAATTTTCATGTCAAAACTCAAACTTCCAAAACATCGAGAGCATGGTGACTACCGCTTTGTAGTGACTTAACACTAGACTACAGTTATGTCATGACCTAACACGAGACCACTGCTTTGATGTGACCTAACACTAGACTACAGTTATGTCGTGACCTAACACGAGACCACTGCTTTGATGTGACCTAACACTAGACTACAGTTATGTCGTGACCTAACACGAGACCACTGCTTTGATGTGACCTAACACTAGACTACAGTTATGTTGTGACCTAACACGAGACTACAGTTATGTCGTGACCTAACACGAGACTACAGTTATGTTGTGACCTAACACGAGACTACAGTTATGTCGTGACCTAACACGAGACCACTGCTTTGATGTGACCTAACACTTGACTACAGTTATGTCGTGACCTAACACGAGACCACTGCTTTGATGTGACCTAACACTTGACTACTGCTTTGACGTGACCTAACACTAGACTACTGCTTTGTATAGACCTAACACTAGAATAATGCATTGACATGACCTAACACTAGACTACTCCTCTGATGTGACCTAACACTAGACCACTGCTTTGTGGTGACCTAACACTAGACCACTGCTTTGTGGTGACCTTACACCCGACTGCTGCTCTGATGTGACCTAACACTAGACTACTGCTTTGTGGTGACCTAACACTAGACTACCGGTACTGCTTTGTGGTAACTTAACACTAGACTACTGCTTTGTGGTGACCACTGCTTTGTGGTGACCTAACAATGGACTACTGCTTTGCGGTGACCTAACACTAGACAACTGCTTTGTGGTGACCTAACACTTGACCACTCCTTTGCGGTGACCTAACACTAGACCGCTGCTTTGTGGTGACCTAACACTAGACCACTGCTTTGTGGTGACCTAACACTTGACCACTGCTTTGCGGTGACCTAACACTAGACCACTGCTTTATGGTGACCTAACACCCGACTACTGCTCTGATGTGACCTAACACATGACTGCTGCTTTATGGTGACCTAACACTAGACTGCCGGTACTGCTTTGTGGTGACATAACACTAGACCACTGCTTGTTTTATTGACCTTTTCAGGCTTAGGAGAATCATGTGAATGTCATGCAACTAACTAATTTATATTTTTATCAGTAGATAGCTTTAGACTTTGATTAATCATTAATGGCTATTATTGTATGATTTAATGACAGATATCGACTGCTGACCTAATATAAAAGGTGGTATCAAGACTCAAGAAAATAGCCTTAAGATAAAATATCAATAATAGATAAAAAAAATATAGATTTGATTATAGTTATAGTTAAAATAGTTTTCAACAAATTATGCTTAGAAATATGACATAAACTATGCTTAGAAGATATGACATGATTAGCCACAAAAATATCCGCAAGTAATATTACAAAGATGGCGGCTGCGTGCTCACTGCGTACTCACCTTGACTGTGTGGATTTTGCCAAACTGATCATATTGCTGCATTGAGATATCACTGATAGAATAGCACGGCTGAAGAGGCAGTTCCTGAAGATGGTAATGTTAGAGCAGTTTGAGAGATCAAACATATCCTAGATAGTTCACATATCCTAATATCCTACATAGTCAACACATCTTAGATAGTCAACATATCTGGCATTCCCAACACATCCTAGATCAGCGGTTCTCAACCTTCCTAATGTCGCGACCCTTAACACGGTCCCTCATGTTGTGGCGACCCCTAACTAAAAAATTATTATTGTTGCTGCTTTATAACTGTCAAGTATATGTGTTTTCCGATGGTCTTAGGCGACCCCTCTGAAAGGGTCCTTCGACCCCCAAAGGGGTCGCAACCCACAGGTTGAGAACCACTGTCCTAGATAGTCAACATATCTGGGATAGTCAACACATCCTAGATAGTCAACATATCTGGGATAGTCAACATATCCTGGACAGTCAACAAAATGAAAATCTCCAAATATTCTTCATGACATAGGATGAAAATAAAAGTTACTATTCCAAAAATCTTCAAGTAGATTTCTTATGACACACATGGGGCAGGAAGCCATTGGAGTATGCAGCCATGGGGCAGGAAAGCATGGGAGTATGCAGCCATGGGGCAGGAAGGCAGGGGAGTAACAAAGATTCTCCCTGGTAGACATTAGAGATTTGTGTGGCACCCCATCCTTTACTTACCCAAGTGACCTAATTTGACCCTACTGGTGGCACCCCATCCCCTGCTTACCCAAGTGACCTCATTTGACCCTACTGGTGGCACCCCATCCCCTACTTACCCAAGTGACCTAATTTGACCCTACTGGTGGCACCACATCCCCCACTTACCAAAGTGACCTAATTTGACCCTACTGGTGGTACCCCATCCCTACTTACCCAAGTGACCTAATTTGACCCTACTGGTGGCACCCCATCCCCTGTTTACCCAAGTGACCTAATTTGACCCTACTGGTACTGAAGGTTTATTTCAACTGGACATCCTACAGTTTGGAGACCACTGAACTCAATTCTTACCTGGAAGGGATCCGTGTCCTTCTCCTCCATGAACAACCGTATGACCGGCCCATCTTTGGTTTGACAAATTCGAACTATCGTCATCTTCCAAAACCTGTTGCCGGCCAACTTCTTCTTGGTGGGCTGCCTCACCATTAGTTTCCAGAACTCTTTTGCTTGTGTCGGGTGGAAAAGTTCTAAGGGTTCCAAAGGTCCTTCCTCTTCTGGTGTGCTGTCTTCTGATGTCAAAGACTTCATGCGTTCCCGTTTCTCCCTGACTGCGGCGGCTTCCACCTCTGCTTTCTTCTTAAGCTCTTCTTCTACCTCCGCAAAGCTGGCAAAGTTTTCCTCCAGAGGGGATTCCTTGTTGAAAGGATTTTCTCTCTGAGGCATCAAGGGTGATTTGGGAGGCTTTGGTGGTGGAGGAGGTAAGGTGGGCACCGGACCAGACGAGTCTGATTCAGTCTTTGCTTTAATGTCAAATCTCAAGGTGCCGGTGAAATCCTCTTCCGATTGAACAGTGGCCATCTGGGTTGTTTCCCTATGACCTTGGAAATCTGTGGCACTGACAGCGGTTTCCAGAAAGTCGCCAGCAGGTTTATCAAACAAACTTTCTATTTTTTCAGGTTTATTGAGGGGGTCGAACTGTAAATCATTGCCAGCAGAAAAAGAATCTGGAATTTGAGTGACATCAAAGTCAACACCCAAATGAGAACTAGGAGCGCGACTGTGTGAAGCACTATGACCTGGGCTCGGTAATGGGCTCAGAGCTGGGCTCTTGTCACTTACCATGGCTGCAAAGGGGTTATCACCCGACAGAGGCTGTGCCTGCATGGCTATGTTTTCAAAGCTGGCAGTTAAGAAAGGGTTAATAGGCTGGCCAATGGTGGATGTCTGACCAAAGCTGTCGGCAAAACCCGGGCCAGTAGGAATGTTATCTGTAGTGAAGGGATCATCTTGAAATGGATTGGCTGCCAGAGCCGAGGATGAGCCAGTTGATTTTGTTTCAGAGGAACTTACCGTTCCCCAAATACTGTCAGCGTCCCGAGCAGGGGCATGAAAAATACCACGACTTGCAAAAAAGTTGTCATCGAATTTCCCATCAGTTAAGTCATCATCATTAATCAAAAACGGATTGGATGATTTCCTAGAGGACTTCCTGGCTTGAGTAGGTTGAGCGGGCCTTAGAGGCGGCACAGCAGCAGATTCAAATGGGGCGGCATTAGCATTGATGTCCAGGCCAGCTGAAGGAATCACAGTAGTTTGGGTGTGTGGTGGGGCGAATGGATCTATAGTCATAAAGGCTGCCATGGCTTCCATGGTATCTTCTGTTTGGAAGGGATCAAGTCTTTTGTCCTGCACAGCTGACCAGGCTGGAAGTTTGGGATCATTAAAACCTCCCAGGAAGTCATTAGAGTCTGTGTCATCAGACTCTACAATAGTAGCAAATGGGTTGAAAGCATTCATCTTTAAGGCTTGCTCATCTGTGAAATCATCCGATGAAAATGGGTTTTTAGACAGAGGCTCATCAGACTTGCCAGCCCCCCATTGCAGGAAGTCATCTACTAGAGACCTAGCCAGATCAGACACGGCAGTACTCTCTGGTACAAGCTTTCCTTGACTGGTCAGTAAATCAATATCAAACTGGACAGGGCTCGGACACAAGGATGACTGGGCGCTGCTCTGGGCCGTGGATGAGCCCCCGAACCAATCAGTGGTTAAATTTTCTTGAGACATATCTCGAGACACTGGTTGGGACAAAAAGTCATCCAAACCAAGTAAGTCTTCATTGAGAGAGCTCTGAGCTGAAATGTGGTGACTGTTTGAGACAGGGGGTGGGGCTGAGTCTAAATGGAGTCCCAGCAGATCAAACTCATCGATTAAGCTGGTGGCCTCAGTTAGTTTGCTGATACTGCTGCTCACTACGGCATTGTGGTGATGCTGATGCTCTGCGGTACGTAGATCAACAAAGGCATCCAGATCCATGTCAAACCTTTTGTCTGTCTCTGAGCTGTCCAGATCCATTTCAAACCTTGTGTCTGTCTCTGAGCTGCCGGTCTGAAATGCTGATGGAGATGATACGGTGAACTGAGGGAGAGATATGAGGTTAGACAGATCAGAAGTGTCGTAATAATTGCCGCTATTCTCAGAGTTCTCTTCTGATTTAGCGAGTCTTCTTAAATGTTTCTCCTCAGTACTTTTCTCAGATGACACGTTTTCTTCTTGGCTCAAACTTGTAAACTTAATATTACTTTCATCTTCTTCCCTGTTCTTACCTGGCGATATTCTTCCTGATGGGGAAATGCGTCCAGATGCCAACTTGCCTATATTTGTCTGTGTTTTAAGCACATTCTCTTTGATGCGATCTTGCATTTGAAGAAACGCCTGCCAGTGTTCAGACTTGGCCTTCACTTTCTCATCAACCGAACTCTCGCCCCCTTCCTCAGATCCAAGGTCATCAAAGTCACCGTCCTCATCACGATGTTTCTTGGATTTAGAAAAAGACTTGAATGACAATGGAGACTTCTTCCCCTTTTTGGCCCCTTCCCTGGCTTTGATAAGGAACCCTAGTCCCTTGGCGGCTTTAGATTTCTTGAAAGGACTATGTTTAGGGGATGGAGAACGGCTTCCTTTAGTGGGATGTAAGGACGAGAACTTGCTTTGGTCATGTGATTCACCGTTATCATTTGATTGAGCTCCTGAGTTATCTACTTTGTCGAAAACGTCGTCAGCGCCTTCGCCGGCCTGTAATGGGGATGGTGGAACCTTGACCAAATTTGATGCCTCGTCATAGGAGCCCGTGGACATCGCTTAATCCTCACACACGCACACACACACACACCTGGGAGAGAAGCAAGAAGAAATAATAGTTTAGATTTGTTCAGAGTATGATGACTTACTTTGAACAAATGATGACTTACTTTGAACAAATGATGACTTACTTTGAACAAATGATGACTTACTTTGAACAAATGATGACTTACTTTGAACAAATGATGACTTACTTTGAACAAATGATGACTTACTTTGAACAAATGATGACTTACTTTGAACAAATGATGACTTACTTTGAACAAATGATGACTTACTTTGAACAAATGATGACTTACTTTGAACAAATGATGACTTACTTTGAACAAATGATGACTTACTTTGAACAAATGATGACTTACTTTGAACAAATGATGACTTACTTTGAACAAATGATGACTTACTTTGAACAAATGATGACTTACTTTGAACAAATGATGACTTACTTTGAACAAATGATGACTTACTTTGAACAAATGATGACTTACTTTGAACAAATGATGACTTACTTTGAACAAATGATGACTTACTTTGAACAAATGATGACTTACTTTGAACAAATGATGACTTACTTTGAACAAATGATGACTTACTTTGAACAAATGATGACTTACTTTGAACAAATGATGACTTACTTTGAACAAATGATGACTTACTTTGAACAAATGATGACTTACTTTGAACAAATGATGACTTACTTTGAACAAATGATGACTTACTTTGAACAAATGATGACTTACTTTGAACAAATGATGACTTACTTTGAACAAATGATGACTTACTTTGAACAAATGATGACTTACTTTGAACAAATGATGACTTACTTTGAACAAATGATGACTTACTTTGAACAAATGATGACTTACTTTGAACAAATGATGACTTACTTTGAACAAATGATGACTTACTTTGAACAAATGATGACTTACTTTGAACAAATGATGACTTACTTTGAACAAATGATGACTTACTTTGAACAAATGATGACTTACTTTGAACAAATGATGACTTACTTTGAACAAATGATGACTTACTTTGAACAAATGATGACTTACTTTGAACAAATGATGACTTACTTTGAACAAATGATGACTTACTTTGAACAAATGATGACTTACTTAAGTGTTATTACTTATTTAAAGGTTATTTTTTAGATAAATGTTAGAACACACGTAAATTAAGGTAAATGAAACTTGTGTCAGTGTGTCTTGTAGTGGTGTCAGTGTGTCTTGTTATGGTGTCAGTGTGTCTTGTAGTGGTGTCAGTGTGTCTTGTTATGGTGTCAGTGTGTCTTGCAATGGTGTCAGTGTGTCTTGCAATGGTGTCAGTGTGTCTTGTAAGGAAAAGTGGAGCTGATGAAATGTGTTTGGTGGTCTTGTTACGTCACTAATTTATGTGTTATTCCCCTGGCTGTTGAGTTAAACCATACCATTATGTCCCAGGATATTGTATAATGCCCCTGGTAATTGAGTGAAACCATAACATTATGCCCGAGGATACTGTATAATGCCCCCTGGCTGTTGAGTTAAACCATACCGTACGGTTATGCCCCAGGATATTGTATAATGCCCCTGGCTATTTTTTTACAAGACAAACCTAAGTTCTTTCCTTAGTAGCAATGTTTTTGTTACTAAATTAGAAGCTCTGAGGATTTAGACCACCTCCCCTTTCCATTGATATTCTCCTCAGGTCATGATGACATTGACCCTTTCAATACCTTATAATAGCATGAAAATAACTTCTTGTAAGAACTGAGATGTGCACACCTAACAAGTGCACACCAAAAAATTTGCTCACCTAACAAGTGCTCAACTAACAAGTGCACACCTAACAAGTGCACACATAAAAAGTGCACACCTAAGAAGTGCACACCTAACAAGTGCTCACCTAACAAGTGCACATATAAAAAGTGCACACCTAAGAAGTGCACACCTAAGAAGTGCACACCTAACAATTGCTCACCTAACAAGTGCACACCTAACAAGTGCTCACCTAACAAGTGCACACCTAACAAGTGCTCACCTAACAAGTGCTCACCTAACAAGTGCACCTAACAAGTGCACACCTAACAAGTGCACACATAACAAGTGCACACCTAACAAGTGCACACCTAACAAGTGCACACCTAATAAAAGACATTAATCTAACGTCTCTTCCAGATTTCAATACACCCCTGTGCCCCGCTTGACAGCCCTACCCCTGTGTATCACGTGATAGCCCCACCCATGTGTACCATGTTATAGCCCCACCCCTGTGTACCATGTTATAGCCCCACCCCTGTGTATCACGTGATAGCCCCACCCATGTGTACCATGTTATAGCCCCACCCATGTGTACCACGTGATAGCCCTACTCCTGTGTATCACGTGACAGCCCTACCCCTGTGTATCACGTGATAGCCCCACCCATGTGTACAACGTGATTGTATGCTGTCATGGTCAAACGATTTGATTTTCCATAGGATAATCTTATTATAATCATATAATTTAACTTTCTCAATCCATGGCCCCGCAATAGAGTAGACACATCCAGACACTCACACCATGGCTCGCCAATAGAGTAGACATATCCAGACATTACACCATGGCTCCCCAATAGAGTAGACACATCCAGACACTCACACCATGGCTCGCCAATAGAGTAGACACATCCAGACACTCACACCATGGCTCCCCAATAGAGTTGACAGATCCAGACACCACCATCACTATGAAAGCTTGTGACAATTGACCCCACATGTCAAGAGCTGACCAGTGCTGTGCTGTCTGTGTATTACCAGGACCAGGGATTTTGTATTTTATCTAATATAGTGTCGTACGTGATCTAGTTCTCAGCTACATCCTCGAGTTATCCTATGTTACATCCTTGAGTTATCCTATGTTACATCCTTGAGTTATCCTATGTTACATCCTTGAGTTATCCTATGTTACATCCTTGAGTTATCCTATGTTACATCCTTGAGTTATCCTATGTTACATCCTTGAGTTATCCTATGTTACATCCTTGAGTTATCCTATGTTACATCCTTGAGTTATCCTATGTTACATCCTTGAGTTATCCTATGTTACATCCTTGAGTTATCCTATGTTACATCCTTGAGTTATCCTATGTTACATCCTTGAGTTATCCTATGTTACATCCTTGAGTTATCCTATGTTACATCCTTGAGTTATCCTATGTTACATCCTTGAGTTATCCTATGTTACATCCTTGAGTTATCCTATGTTACATCCTTGAGTTATCCTATGTTACATCCTTGAGTTATCCTATGATTATTTGAAATATCTGTCACTTTCTCATGAGTGTATCAATATATTATGCTACTTTAGTAACAGAGCTTGGGGTCTTGTCTATAGGAAAACTGACGCCACTCTCTATTAAGGGTTCCATAGATAGACGTGGCCATGACCTATTCCATTTGTTTGAAAGATGTGACAAGTGAACTATCAAGTTGCAGTCCGCCACTATCATTTGCCCTGGTCGCGCCTGTCATAGAGAGGGAGATCACCCAGAGAAGTGTCCATTCCTGACTGTAGCCAATTAGTCGTGACCTGGACATGTCATGTTGTCAAAGTAGGGACAACGCAGAAGATATCGATCTCTTGTTAGAAACGTTAATTCAAAGCCATGGCTTGTAAACATTTTAAACAGATGACACTTCAATATATGAAAACGTGTCTTTGTACACCATTTTATCTAGTGTCATTTTATTGACAGTTGTTCTATTATTATACTAATATATCAACCTACACCACAGTACAGAGGTTCCCAACTTTTGCTCAAGTTGCGTTGCCATTGGGGCATCTAGGTTTTCTAAGCCGCCCTATGTCCAACACTAACCAGTGCACCCTATCTAACCAGTGCACCCTATGTAACCAGTGCACCCTATCTAACCAGAGCACCGTAAGTAACCAGTGCACCTTATGTAACCAGTGCACCCTATCTAACCAGTGCACCCTATCTAACCAGTGCACCCTATCTAACCAGAGCACCGTAAGTAACCAGTGCACCTTATGTAACCAGTGCACCCTATCTAACCAGTGCACCCTATCTAACCAGAGCACCGTAAGTAACCAGTGCACCCTATGTAACCAGTGCACCCTATCTAACCAGAGCACCGTAAGTAACCAGTGCACCTTATGTAACCAGTGCACCCTATCTAACCAGTGCACCCTATCTAACCAGAGCACCGTAAGTAACCAGTGCACCTTATGTAACCAGTGCACCCTATCTAACCAGAGCACCGTAAGTAACCAGTGCACCTTATGTAACCAGTGCATTGCCGAATTGCTAATTTTAAAAGGCATTTTTTTTTCACGCCACAGCGGCCCTGTGATAAAGCTGCTCTCAACAGGGCGTTCAGTTTGAGAACATCTGACCCAATCATAGAACATTATAGTACATTGCTCTCTACAAAAAGAACACTGTAGTTCAGCGGTTCTCAACCTGTGGGTCGCGACCCTTTTTCAGGGGTCGCCTAAGACCATCTGAAAACACACATGCTCTACAGTTATAAAGTAGCAACGAAAATTATTGTGTGGCTGGGGGTCGCCACAACATGAGGAACTGTATGAAAGGGTCGTGGCGTTAGGAAGGTTGAGAACCACTGCAGTGTAGTTGATTCCCCCCCTTCCCCCCCCCCCCGCTTTTTTTTTTACCTCACTGCTTCTCCATCTGTTGGAAGTCAGGGACCACTAAACTCTGATATTATTTTGCGCGGGACTCTAACAATACAGAATTATGTTAATTTCATAAACATATTGTTTGCACCTTGATATTACAAATCTTGGCCACCCCGCTGCATTAAAGCTGAAGTGTTCCGTTCAACAACAACAAAAAAACAAAAATAGAGTTTGGTGTTGATGCATCTAGTTGCAAAGCAAAGCGAATGTTATCAACTACATTTGCGACTGTTCTTTCAATGTTGCTGGACATGTCGTTTTGTCTTCTGAGAATCGTGTCTTCAGATGCCCGAATCTCGAAATTGTCCTTCTTCGCTTCTACCCCAAACATAATTGTCACTATTGCACAGCAGGCAGGTGAAAAGAGAGATTCTTCTACGTTGTGTGACTTTATTTCAGTGCCGCTAACTCAGCAATTGTACAAGAAGTAAGATGCGCGTCATCATTACTTTCAATGTTTTCTTTGTTGATCTTGCGTTTCCAAAAGTCTTTTGAAGAATTCTTTATTATTTTATCCTCAGTTGTAATATGACGTTTCATTTTCCTTTGGCCAGCACCATCGCGCTACTGGAAGGTTTCTTTCTGTATTCTACGCAGAGATGAGTCGAAGAATCCAACACGTTGGTACAGCCTCGAACCCTGAGCCAGTCAGTCAGACGTCATTGCCCCGAACCCTGAGCCAGTCAGTCAGACGTCATAGCCTCGAATCCTGAGCCAGTCAGTCAGACGTCATTGCCCCGAACCCTGAGCCAGTCAGTCAGACGTCATTGCCCCGAATCCTGAGCCAGTCAGTCAGACGTCATAGTCTCGAATCCTGAGCCAGTCAGTCAGACGTCATTACCTCGAACCCTGAGCCAGTCAGTCAGACGTCATAGACTCGCACCCTGAGCCAGTCAGTCAGACGTCATAGCCTCGAACCCTGAGCCAGTCATTCAGACGTCATAGCCTTGAACCCTGAGCCAGTCAGTCAGACGTCATTGTCTCGAACCCTGAGCCAGTCAGTCAGACGTCATAGCCTCGAACCTGAGTCAGTCAGTCAGACGTCATAGCCTCGAACCCTGAGCCAGCCAGTCAGACGTCATAGCCCCAATCCACGAATATTGAAACAGTCATTCTTTCGTCATAGCATGTATCCACGAATCTTGAGCCTGTCTTTCTAACGTCATAGCCTCGTACCATGAGCCCTTCAGTCTGTCGTCACAGCCTCAAACCACAATTATTCTGCCAGTGAGTTTGACGTCATAGCCTCAAACCACGAATATTGAGCCACTCAGTCCGACGTCATTGACATGTAAATTTATTTAATTAAAAAAATCAATCAATACAATTACTGGAAATAAGCGAACTGAGCCACTTTCACTCTCAGAATTCAAATGTGAACTGCACAGGCAGAAAGACATACATACAGACACACAGGCAGAGAGCAACTTAATGATTTTGCGTTTGTAACAATTTTTAATTGTGTATTTTATTTTTTCACAGAACACTTGAAATAGCTTCGCGGAGAAACAGTGTTCCGGGGAGCACGGATTGAGAACCACTACCTTACAGTAGGGACTACAGACACAGTACACTCTGTTAAAGCCTTAGAGAATCAGAGAAAATGTTCATTAGGCCAATTATTCAGCAAAACCAGCAGTTCTCAATATGTGGGTCGCGACCCCTTTGGGGGTCGAACGACCGTTTCCTTGGGTCACCTAAGACCATCGGAAAATCCAAATACTCTACAGTTATGAAGAAGAAACGAAAATAATTTTGTGATTGAGGGCCGCCACAACATGAGGAACTGTATTAAGGGGTGGCGGCATTAGGAAGGTTGAGAACCACTGAGCTAAATGACACGAGAGGAGAAGTGAAGCTTAACCAACATGGGAGGTAGTCAACCATACATTAGAAACAAGGGGAAGAAATAGCTTATATTAAAACAGAACATATGTTGTTCTATAGTAGTGGAGAAATATTCTAGCTAAAAGCATTTCTTCATTCATTTAGTTTATTCAAGATCAGACCAAGTGTCAAGATTCAAAAAATCTTCGATGTACTTGTATAATGGAGGCAAATAAGACAATGTGTAAATAGCTATGCACTTGTATTATGGAGGCAAACAAGACAATGTGTAAATATCTATTTCTTCCAATAATGGATGCCTAAAAGACAATGTGTAAATAGTTATGTACTTGTATAATGGAGGCAAACAAGACAATGTGTAAATAGCTATGTACTTGTATAATGGAGGCAAGTAAGACAATGTGTAAATAGCTATGGACTTGTATAATGGAGGCCTACAAAACAATGTGTAAATAGCTATGTACGTGTGTAATGGAGGCCTACAAGACAATGTGTAAATAGCTATTTCTTCCAATAATGGATGCCTAAAAGACAATGTGTAAATAGCTATGTACTTGTATAATGGAGGCAAACAAGACAATGTGTAAATAGCTATGTACTTGTATAATGGAGGCAAGTAAGACAATGTGTAAATAGCTATGTACTTGTAAAATGGAGGCAAACAAGAAAATGTGTAAATGGCAATTTCTTCCAATAATGGAGGTCTACAAGACAATGTGTAAATATCTATGTACTTGTACAATGGAGGCAAATAAGACATTGTGTAAATAGCTATGGACTTGTATAATGGAGGCCTACAAAACAATGTGTAAATAGCTATGTACTTGTGTAATGGAGGCCTACAAGACAATGTGTAAATAGCTATTTCTTCCAATAATGGATGCCTAAAAGACAATGTGTAAATAGCTATGTACTTGTATAATGGAAGCAAACAAGACAATGTGTAAATAGCTATGTACTTGTATAATGGAGGCAAGTAAGACAATGTGTAAATAGCTATGTACTTGTAAAATGGAGGCAAACAAGACAATGTGTAAATAGCTATGTACTTGTGTAATGGAGGCAAACAAGACAATGTGTAAATAGCTATTTCTTCCAATAATGGATGCCTAAAAGACAATGTGTAAATAGCTATGTACTTGTATAATGGAGGCAAACAAGATAATGTGTAAATAGCTATGTACTTGTATAATGGAGGCAAGTAAGACAATGTGTAAATAGCTATGTACTTGTATAATGGAGGCAAACAAGACAATGTGTAAATAGCTATGTACTTGTATAATGGAGGCCTACAAGACAATGTGTAAATAGCTATTTCTTCCAATAATGGAGGCAAACGAGACAATGTGTAATTAGCTATGTAATTGTACAATGGAGGCCTACAAGACAATGTGTAAATAGCTTTTTCTTCCAATTATGGAGGCCTACAAGAAAATGTGTGAATAGCTATGTACTTGTATAATGGAGGCCTACAAGATAATGTGTAAATAGCTATGTACTTGTATAATGGAGGCCTACAAGACAATGTGTAAATAGCTATGTACTTGTATAATGGAGGCAAACAAGACAATGTGTAAATAGCTATTTCTTCCAATAATGGAGGCATACAAGACAATGTGTAAATAGCTATGTACTTGTATCATGGAGGCCTACAAGACAATGTGTAAATAGCTATGTACTTGTATAATGGAGGCAAACAAGACAATGTGTAAATAGCTATTTCTTCCAATAATGGAGGCCTACAAGACAATGTGTAAATTGCTGTGTACTTGTATAATGGAGGCCTACAAGACAATATGTAAATAGCTATTTCTTCCAATAATGGAGGCCTACAAGACAATGTGTAAATAGCTATGCACGTGTATAATGGAGGCAAACAAGACACTGTGTAAATAGCTATTTCTTCCAATAATTGAGGCCTACAAGACAATGTGTATATAGCTATTTCTTCAATAATGGAGGCCTACAAGACAATGTGTAAATAGCTATTTCTTCCAATAATGGAGGCCTACAAGACAATGTGTAAATAGCTATTTTAAACAAATTTAGTTGGTAACAAAAATATTTTATCTCAATCTTCCGAATTTTCCCACTACCATACCCCCACTCTCATGTCTCACCACCATTTCCTGATTATGTCACCATTTTATCCTCATATGTCATCACCACTTCCCTCTCACGTAAAAATCACAGTTATGTCATCACCACTTCCCTCTCACTTCAAAATCACAGTTTCTTTGTCATGTTCATCAACATAATGTTCGCCCCACTGTCATATACATAAAGTTCGCCCCACTGTAATCAACATAATGTTCGCCCCACTGTAATCAACATAATGTTCGCCCCACTGTCATCAACATAATGTTAGCCCCACTGTTATTAACATAATGTTCGCATCACTGTCATCAACATAATGTTCGCCTCACTGTCATCAACATAATGTTCGCCCCGCTGTCATCAACATAATGTTCGCCTCACTGTCATCAACATAATGTTCGCCCCGCTGTCATCAACATAATGTTCGCCTCACTGTCATCAACATAATGTTCGCCCCACTGTCATCAACATAATTTTCGCCCCACTGTCATCAACATAATGTTCGCCCCACTGTCATCAACATAATGTTCGCCTCACTGTCATCAACATAATGTTCGCCCCACTGTCATCAACATAATGTTCGCCTCACTGTCATCAACATAATGTTCGCCCCACTGTCATCAACATAATGTTCGCCCCACTGTCATCAACATAATGTTCGCCCCACTGTCATCAACATAATGTTCGCCTCACTGTCATCAACATAATGTTCGCCTCACTGTCATCAACATAATGTTCGCCTCACTGTCATCAACATAATGTTCGCCTCACTGTCATCAACATAATGTTCGCCTCACTGTCATCAACATAATGTTCGCCACACTGTCATCAACATAATGTTCGCCTCACTGTCATCAACATAATGTTCGCCCCACTGTCATCAACATAATGTTCGCCCCACTGTCATCAACATAATGTTCGCCTCACTGTCATCAACATAATGTTCGCCCCACTGTCATCAACATAATGTTCGCCCCACTGTCATCAACATAATGTTCGCCCCACTGTCATCAACATAATGTTCGCCCCACTGTCATCAACATAATGTTCGCCCCACTGTCATCAACATAATGTTCGCCCCACTGTCATCAAAATAATGTTCGCCCCACTGTCATCAACATAATGTTCGCCTCACTGTCATCAACATAATGTTTGCCCCACTGTCATCAACATAATGTTCGCCCCACTGTCATCAACATAATGTTCGCCCCGCTGTCATCAACATAATGTTCGCCTCACTGTCATCAACATAATGTTCGCCTCACTGTCATCAACATAATGTTCGCCTCACGGTCATCAACATAATGTTCGCCTCACTGTCATCAACATAATGTTCACCTCACTGTCATCAACATAATGTTCGCCTCACTGCCATCAACATAATGTTCGCCTCACTGTCATCAACATAATGTTCGCCCCACTGTCATCAACATAATGTTGCCCCACTGTCATCAACATAATGTTCGCCCCACTGTCATCAACATAATGTTCTTCCCACTGTTGCTTACATCGTTGCCATGGCTTTACCCAGGAGATTCGTTCCCCCACACAGAGCGCTGTACGACAATAGCTCTCCCATAAGACAATGGAGCACAGAGCGCTGTACAACACAAGCTCTCCCATAAGTCAGTGGAGCACAGAGCGCTGTACAATACTAGCTCTCCCATAAGACAATGGAGCACAGAGCGATGTACAACATTCGCTCTCCCATAAGACAATGGAGCACACAGAGCGCTGTGCAACACTAGCTCTCCGATAAGACAATGGAGTACAGAGCGCTGTACAACACTAGCTCTCCCATAAGACAATGGAGTACAGAGCGCTGTACAAAACTAGCTCTCCCATAAGACAATGGAGCACAGAGTGCTGTACAACACTAGATCTCCCATAAGACAATGGAGCACAGAGCGCTGTACAAAACTAGCTCTCCCATAAGACAATGGAGCACAAAGAGCGCTGTGCAACACTAGATCTCCCATAAGACAATGGAGTACAGAGCGCTGTACAACACTAGATCTCCCATAAGACAATGGAGCACAAAGAGCGCTGTGCAACACTAGATCTCCCATAAGACAATGGAGTAAAGAGCACTGTACGACAATAGCTCTCCCATAAGACAATGGAGCGCTGTACAGAACTAGCTCTCCCATAAGACAATGGAGCACACAGAGCGCTGTACAGAACTAGCTCTCCCATAAGACAATGGAGCACACAGAGCGCTGTACAACACTAGCTCTCCCATAAGACAATGGAGCACGGAGCGCTGTACAACACTAGCTCTCCCATAAGACAATGGAGCGCTGTACAGAACTAGCTCTCCCATAAGACAATGGAGCACACAGAGCGCTGTACAGAACTAGCTCTCCCATAAGACAATGGAGCACACAGAGCGCTGTACAACACTAGCTCTCCCATAAGACAATGGAGTACAGAGCGCTGTACGACAATAGCTCTCCCATAAGACAATGGAGGTATTCTTTCTGAGTTATACCCAACACAAAGTTATTGAAACCAATCTGACCAGCCGCGCTCATCTTTTATACGATGAAAATCTTGACAAAGCCTTGGATCTACGTTATAAAAGCATTCGATCGAGGGAAAAGTAAAAAGTTTGCAAAGAAATTAACGAAACAAATTATAGCAAACTTGACAACAACTTGTATTGTGACGTCGCATTCAAGGACCGCCATACACGTCTCATTTCATAACTCATCAAAAGGGGAAGAACAAGTGGGGAGACGTAAATGGCGAAGGAAATCAATATTTGAGAGCGGCCACAACTGACGTCAGCATAACATCTTCAGGAAATGAAGCACTGCATGGAACACAGGGCTTTTAATCAGAGAAATAAATACGAAATTAGACACGATTCAATAGACACATACGGTAAATGTAGAATTGATCAATATAGAACTAACAACGAAATGTTTACTGAGTGGTGGAAAAGACATACACATTTCCTTTCAATATTCTGTCAGACAAACACATTTCCTTTCAATATTCTGTCAGTCATACACATTTCATTTCAATATTCTATCAGACATACACATTTCCTTTCGAACAATGTTTTTGTCTTACGAATTTCCGAATACGCAGGCAGTCAAGTCTGTATGTCAGATAGTCAAGTATGTATGTCAGATAGTCAAGTCTGTATGCCAGATATACAAGTCTGTATGTCAGATAGTCAATTATGTATGCCAGATATACAAGTCTGTATGTATGAATCTATTTTTGTGTGATATAACATTGCCTTATGGACATTTTCGAAAACCAAATGCCTAAGAAGGATCCATATAGTTTTCTGGCCAAAGACAATCTCAAATACCAAGATGGACAACCCTTGCAGAAATTGACGTCACTGGAGATGGGTGGGTCATGTTTCTAGAATACCATAAATCTGACTGAGCCCTCCCGATAGTGGATGGTTTGTGTAGCATGGACAGCCCAGGGTAAACAACACCACAAAGACCCAAAGAATCATTGCACAGAACAATAGAGAAAGATCTTGAGGGATAGAAACACGGGCCTGCAGACAGGCCGAAGCAGCCGACAGAAAAAAAAGTGCTTGCCCTTGGCCATGGACGGCAGCACCGGTAACCGAAAGTAAATGAATTAATTCATATTGAGTCGCATGGAACTAATACCGCATTAAAAAATCAATTAAACCACATTAACTGAAGGTTTTCATTTCTATTAAAATTGATCACAGAAGAACGCTGGTAGGCCAGACCCTTTACAAAACCGTTTATAAAAATAGACTTGACAAAACCGTTTATACAAATAGACTTGACAAAACCGTTTATACAAATAGACTTGACAAAACCGTTCATACAAATAGACTTGACAAATAGTTTTAGATAAAATACAGACCAGCGTAGAATTGATTGAGGAGTAATGATAGTCATAGGTCATAGGTCAATGGTAGGTCGATTGTGTTCGATACAGCTGTTTCAATAACACGTGAATGCAGATATTAAATTAGGTTTTATTGATCAATACTGTTAGCATAAATGTTTGAGTAGATATCAACCTCTTCAACACTGTCACTAAAAGAAAACAATTCAGGTGATAGGGTTGTTGAGTAGACATCAACATTTTCAACACTGTCACCTAGAGAAAACACATTGTGGTGATAGGGTTGTTGAGTAGACATCAACATTTTCAACAATGTCACCTAGAGAAAACACATTGAGGTGATAGGGTTGTTGAGTAGACATCAACATTTTCAACACTGTCACTTAGAGAAAACAATTGAATCGATGTGGCGGTGGGGTAATAAGGCGAACCCTGAGATCACTGAATGTAAACACAAGATAATCTTGAAACAGAGCGCAGATAGTCTTGTAACAGAGCGCAGATAGTCTTGTAACAGAGCGCAGATAGTCTTGTAACAGAGCGCAGTGAAAGTAGCACATGAGATATAACCAATACTTACATGTTACTTATCTTCAAAATGAAAGTAGTACACCAGCAATAAATCAACAATTCTCGAATTGTACTGCACGTACCACTAGCTGTAAATTAGGTTGTACCGGGTAGTATACTGCTATGTAACAAAACGTCACATAATCATACGGATATCCAGTGTCAACGACCATACACATAGCCCTACACACAGTCCTACACATAGTCCTACACATAGTCCTAAACATAGTCCTACACATAGTCCTAAATATATTGCCGTATGTTAAATTTGATCAGGTTATTTAGGTGGTGCAATGTACTATAAGTGTGAGAGCCCATGAAATAGACACAACAGTGTGCATTCTCTCATTAGTACTAACGGAGTTAATTCACATGTGCATGAACATCACACATGTACATGAACATCAAACATGTAAATGAACATCAAACATGTACATGAACATCAAACTATGAATTAAGGATTTATTAGACGAACCAGATCCCATGTATACAGTAACGTTCCCTAAACATCCACATAAGTTACACACACCACACATGTCACCACACATCTCAGTAAGAACGACCACAACTAAGAAGAAGATACAATCGCCCGAGGTCAGATTTCCTCCTCAGCACTACCAAGGCGAATAGTCCAGCTGCTATCGACCTACCCATGTTTCCCCAACACTGCCTGGATACGAACAATTCTATACAACAGTTGATGTTGGTTTTCAGATTTTGACAGGTTTCCATCACATAGCGTCGGATGTGTTTTTGTTAAAACTGTTCTTAAGCGATGTATGATCTTGGTCATGTGATCACAGTTTGTCCACGCTCGGTGGAATAATTAAGTAATGACCTGTGCGATGTTCAACAAAGAGGAAAGCACTTGTGTCTCCACAACACTGTCAAATAACTTGTGTCTCCACAACACTGTCAGATAACTTGTGTCTCCACAACACTGCCAAATAACTTGTGTCTCCACAACACTGTCAAATAACTTGTGTCTCCACAACACTGACAAATAACTTGTGTCTCTACCACACTGACAGATAACTTGTGTCTCTACAACACTGACAAATAACTTGTGTGTCCACGACACTGTCAAATAACTTGTGTCTCTACCACACTGACAAATAACTTGTGTCTCCAAGACAATGTCAAATAACTTGTGTCTCCACGACAATGTCAAATAACTTGTGTCTCCACGACACTGTCAAATAACTTGTGTCTCCACGACACTGTCAAATAACTTGTGTCTCCACAACACTGTCAAATAACTTGTGTCTCCACAACACTGACAGATAACTTGTCTCCACAACACTGTCAAATAACTTGTGTCTTCACAACACTGTCAAATAACTTGTGTCTCCACAACACTGTCAAATAACTTGTGTCTCCACAACACTGTCAGATAACTTGTGTCTCCACAACACTGCCAAATAACTTGTGTCTCCACAACACTGTCAAATAACTTGTGTCTCCACAACACTGTCAAATAACTTGTGTCTTCACAACACTGTCAAATAACTTGTGTCTCCACAACACTGTCAAATAACTTGTGTCTCTACCACACTGACAAATAACTTGTGTCTCTACCACACTGTCAAATAACTTGTGTCTCTACCACACTGTTAAATAACTTGTGTCTCTACCACACTGTAAAATAACTTGTGTCTCTACCACACTGACAAATAACTTGTGTCTCTACCACACTGTCAAATAAATTGTGTCTCTACCACACTGACAAATAACTTGTGTTTCCACAACACTTTCAAATAACTTGTGTCTCTACCACACTGACAAATAACTTGTGTCTCTACCACACTGACAGATAACTTGTGTCTCCACAACACTGTCAAATAACTTGTGTCTCTACAACACTGACAAATAACTTGTGTGTCCACGACACTGTCAAATAACTTGTGTCTCTACCACACTGACAAATAACTTGTGTCTCCACGACAATGTCAAATAACTTGCGTCTCCACGACAATGTCAAATAACTTGTGTCTCCACGACACTGTCAAATAACTTGTGTCTCCACGACACTGTCAAATAACTTGTGTCTCCACGACACTGTCAAATAACTTGTGTCTCCACAACACTGACAGATAACTTGTCTCCACAACACTGTCAAATAACTTGTGTCTCCACGACCCTGTCAAATAACTTGTGTCTCCACGACCCTGTCAAATAACTTGTGACTTCACAACAATGAAAGATAACTTGTGTCTTCACAACACTGACAGATAACTTGTATCTCTACCACACTGTCAAATAACTTGTGTCTCCACAACACTGACAGATAACTTGTGCCTCCACAACACTGACAGATAACTTGTGTCTCCACAACACTGACAGATAATTTGTGTCTCTACCACACTGTCAAATAACTTGTGTCTCCACAACACTGACAGATAACGTTTGTCTCCACAACACATGACAGATAACTTGTGTCTCCACAACACTGACAGATAACGTTTGTCTCCACAACACATGACAGATAACTTGTGTCTCCACAACACTGACAGATAACTTGTGTCTTCACAACACTGTCAAATAACTTGTGTATCTACAACACTGACAAATAACTTGTGTGTCCACGACACTGTCAAATAACTTGTGTCTCTACCACACTGACAAATAACTTGTGTCTCCACGACAATGTCAAATAACTTGTGTCTCCACAACAATGTCAAATAACTTGTGTCTTCACAACACTGTCAAAAAACTTGTGTCTCCACAACACTGTCAAATAACTTGTGTCTTCACAACACTGTCAAATAACTTGTGACTCCACAACACTGACAGATAACTTGTGTCTCCACAACACTGTCAAATAACTTGTGTCTCTACCACACTGACAAATAACTTGTGTCTCTACCACACTGTCAAATAACTTGTGTCTCTACCACACTGTTAATTAACTTGTGTCCCAACCACACTGTCAAATAACTTGTGTCTCTACCACACTGACAAATAACTTGTGTCTCTACCACACTGTCAAATAACTTGTGTCTCTACCACACTGACAAATAACTTGTGTCTCCACAACACTGACAGATAACTTGTGTCTCCACAACACTGACAAATAACTTGTGTGTCCACGACAATGTCAAATAACTTGTGTCTCAACCACACTGACAAATAACTTGTGTCTCCACGACAATGTCAAATAACTTGTGTCTCCACGACAATGTCAAATAACTTGTGTCTCCACGAAAATGTCAAATAACATGTGTCTCCACGACACTGTAAAATAACTTGTGTCTCCACGACAAATGTCAAATAACTTGTGTCTCCAAGACAATGTCAAATAACTTGTGTCTTCACAACACTGTCAAATAACTTGTGTCTCCACAACACTGACAGATAACTTGTGTCTCCACAACACTGTCAAATAACTTGTGTCTCTACCAAAATGACAAATAACTTGTGTCTCTACCACACTGTCAAATAACTTGTGTCTCTACCACACTGTCAAATAACTTGTGTCTCCACAACACTGACAGATAACGTTTGTCTCCACAACACATGACAGATAACTTGTGTCTCCACAACACTGACAGATAACTTGCGTCTCCACAACACTGTCAAATAACTTGTGTGTCTACAAAACTGACAAATAACTTGTGTGTACACGACACTGTCAAATAACTTGTGTCTCTACCACACTGACAAATAACTTGTGTCTCCACGACAATGTCAAATAACTTGTGTCTCCACAACAATGTCAAATGACTTGTGTCTCCACGACACTGTCAAATAACTTGTGTCTCCACGACAATGTCAAATAACTTGTGTCTCCACGACAATGTTAAATAACTTGTGTCTTCACGACACTGTCAAATAACTTGTGTCTCCACAACACTGTCAAATAACTTGTGTCTCCACGACACTGTCAAATAACTTGTGTCTCCACAACACTGACAGATAACTTGTGTCTCCACTACACTGTCAAATAACTTGTGTCTCCACAACACTGTCAAATAACTTGTGTCTCCACAACACTGTCAAATAACTTGTGTCTCCACGATACTGTCAAATAACTTGTGTCTTCACAACACTGTCAAATAACTTGTGTCTCCACAACACTGACAGATAACTTGTGTCTCCACAACACTGTCAAATAACTTGTGTCTCTACCACATTGACAAATAACTTGTGTCTCTACCACACTGTCAAATAACTTGTGTCTCTACCACACTGTTAAATAACTTGTGTCTCTACCACACTGTCAAATAACTTGTGTCTCTTCCACACTGACAAATAACTTGTGTCTTTACATAACTGTCAAATAACTTGTGTCTCTCCCACACTGACAAATAACTTGTGTCTCTACCACAATGTCAAATAACATGTGTCTCCACGACACTGTCAAATAACTTGTGTCTCCACGACAATGTCAAATAACTTTTGTCTCCACGACAATGTCAAATAACTTGTGTCTCCACGACACTGTCAAATAACTTGTGTCTCCACAACACTGTCAAATAACTTGTGTCTCCACGACACTGTCAAATAACGTGTGTCTCCACAACACTGTCAAATAACTTGTGTCTCCACAACACTGACAGATAACTTGTGTCTCCACGACACTGTCAAATAACTTGTGTCTCCACGACCCTGTCAAATAACTTGTGTCTTCACAACAATGAAAGATAACTTGTGTCTTCACAACACTGATAGATAACTTGTATTTCTACCACACTGTCAAATAACTTGTGTCTCCACAACACTGACAGATAACTTGTGTCTCTACCACACTGTCAAATAACTTGTGTCTCCACAACACTGACAGATAACGTTTGTCTCCACAACACATGACAGATAACTTGTGTCTTCACAACACTGACAGATAACTTGTGTCTCCACAACACTGTCAAATAACTTGTGTGTCTACAACACTGACAAATAACTTGTGTGTCCACGACACTGTCAAATAACTTGTGTCTCTACCACACTGACAAATAACTTGTGTCTCCACGACAATGTCAAATAACTTGTGTCTCCACGACAATGTCAAATAACTTGTGTCTCCACGACACTGTCAAATAACTTGTGACTCCACAACACTGTCAAATAACTTGTGTCTCCACGACACTGTCAAATAACTTGTGTCTCCACGACACTGTCAAATAACTTGTGTCTTCACAACACTGTCAAATAACTTGTGTCTCTACCACAATGACAAATAACTTGTGTCTCTACCACACTGTCAAATAACTTGTGTCTCTACCACACTGTCAAATAACTTGTGTCTCCACAACACTGACAGATAACGTTTGTCTCCACAACACATGACAGATAACTTGTGTCTCCACAACACTGACAGATAACTTGCGTCTCCACAACACTGTCAAATAACTTGTGTGTCTACAAAACTGACAAATAACTTGTGTGTACACGACACTGTCAAATAACTTGTGTCTCTACCACACTGACAAATAACTTGTGTCTCCGCGACAATGTCAAATAACTTGTGTCTCCACAACAATGTCAAATGACTTGTGTCTCCACGACACTGTCAAATAACTTGTGTCTCCACGACAATGTCAAATAACTTGTGTCTCCACGACAATGTTAAATAACTTGTGTCTTCACGACACTGTCAAATAACTTGTGTCTCCACAACACTGTCAAATAACTTGTGTCTCCACGACACTGTCAAATAACTTGTGTCTCCACAACACTGACAGATAACTTGTGTCTCCACTACACTGTCAAATAACTTGTGTCTCCACAACACTGTCAAATAACTTGTGTCTCCACAACACTGTCAAATAACTTGTGTCTCCACGATACTGTCAAATAACTTGTGTCTTCACAACACTGTCAAATAACTTGTGTCTCCACAACACTGACAGATAACTTGTGTCTCCACAACACTGTCAAATAACTTGTGTCTCTACCACATTGACAAATAACTTGTGTCTCTACCACACTGTCAAATAACTTGTGTCTCTACCACACTGTTAAATAACTTGTGTCTCTACCACACTGTCAAATAACTTGTGTCTCTTCCACACTGACAAATAACTTGTGTCTTTACATAACTGTCAAATAACTTGTGTCTCTCCCACACTGACAAATAACTTGTGTCTCTACCACAATGTCAAATAACATGTGTCTCCACGACACTGTCAAATAACTTGTGTCTCCACGACAATGTCAAATAACTTTTGTCTCCACGACAATGTCAAATAACTTGTGTCTCCACGACACTGTCAAATAACTTGTGTCTCCACAACACTGTCAAATAACTTGTGTCTCCACGACACTGTCAAATAACGTGTCTCCACAACACTGTCAAATAACTTGTGTCTCCACGACACTGTCAAATAACTTGTGTCTCCACAACACTGACAGATAACTTGTGTCTCCACTACACTGTCAAATAACTTGTGTCTCCACAACACTGTCAAATAACTTGTGTCTCCACAACACTGTCAAATAACTTGTGTCTCCACGATACTGTCAAATAACTTGTGTCTTCACAACACTGTCAAATAACTTGTGTCTCCACAACACTGACAGATAACTTGTGTCTCCACAACACTGTCAAATAACTTGTGTCTCTACCACATTGACAAATAACTTGTGTCTCTACCACACTGTCAAATAACTTGTGTCTCTACCACACTGTTAAATAACTTGTGTCTCTACCACACTGTCAAATAACTTGTGTCTCTTCCACACTGACAAATAACTTGTGTCTTTACATAACTGTCAAATAACTTGTGTCTCTCCCACACTGACAAATAACTTGTGTCTCTACCACAATGTCAAATAACATGTGTCTCCACGACACTGTCAAATAACTTGTGTCTCCACGACAATGTCAAATAACTTTTGTCTCCACGACAATGTCAAATAACTTGTGTCTCCACGACACTGTCAAATAACTTGTGTCTCCACAACACTGTCAAATAACTTGTGTCTCCACGACACTGTCAAATAACGTGTGTCTCCACAACACTGTCAAATAACTTGTGTCTCCACAACACTGACAGATAACTTGTGTCTCCACGACACTGTCAAATAACTTGTGTCTCCACGACCCTGTCAAATAACTTGTGTCTTCACAACAATGAAAGATAACTTGTGTCTTCACAACACTGATAGATAACTTGTATTTCTACCACACTGTCAAATAACTTGTGTCTCCACAACACTGACAGATAACTTGTGTCTCTACCACACTGTCAAATAACTTGTGTCTCCACAACACTGACAGATAACGTTTGTCTCCACAACACATGACAGATAACTTGTGTCTTCACAACACTGACAGATAACTTGTGTCTCCACAACACTGTCAAATAACTTGTGTGTCTACAACACTGACAAATAACTTGTGTGTCCACGACACTGTCAAATAACTTGTGTCTCTACCACACTGACAAATAACTTGTGTCTCCACGACAATGTCAAATAACTTGTGTCTCCACGACAATGTCAAATAACTTGTGTCTCCACGACACTGTCAAATAACTTGTGACTCCACAACACTGTCAAATAACTTGTGTCTCCACGACACTGTCAAATAACTTGTGTCTCCACGACACTGTCAAATAACTTGTGTCTTCACAACACTGTCAAATAACTTGTGTCTCTACCACAATGACAAATAACTTGTGTCTCTACCACACTGTCAAATAACTTGTGTCTCTACCACACTGTCAAATAACTTGTGTCTCCACAACACTGACAGATAACGTTTGTCTCCACAACACATGACAGATAACTTGTGTCTCCACAACACTGACAGATAACTTGCGTCTCCACAACACTGTCAAATAACTTGTGTGTCTACAAAACTGACAAATAACTTGTGTGTACACGACACTGTCAAATAACTTGTGTCTCTACCACACTGACAAATAACTTGTGTCTCCACGACAATGTCAAATAACTTGTGTCTCCACAACAATGTCAAATGACTTGTGTCTCCACGACACTGTCAAATAACTTGTGTCTCCACGACAATGTCAAATAACTTGTGTCTCCACGACAATGTTAAATAACTTGTGTCTTCACGACACTGTCAAATAACTTGTGTCTCCACAACACTGTCAAATAACTTGTGTCTCCACGACACTGTCAAATAACTTGTGTCTCCACAACACTGACAGATAACTTGTGTCTCCACTACACTGTCAAATAACTTGTGTCTCCACAACACTGTCAAATAACTTGTGTCTCCACAACACTGTCAAATAACTTGTGTCTCCACGATACTGTCAAATAACTTGTGTCTTCACAACACTGTCAAATAACTTGTGTCTCCACAACACTGACAGATAACTTGTGTCTCCACAACACTGTCAAATAACTTGTGTCTCTACCACATTGACAAATAACTTGTGTCTCTACCACACTGTCAAATAACTTGTGTCTCTACCACACTGTTAAATAACTTGTGTCTCTACCACACTGTCAAATAACTTGTGTCTCTTCCACACTGACAAATAACTTGTGTCTTTACATAACTGTCAAATAACTTGTGTCTCTCCCACACTGACAAATAACTTGTGTCTCTACCACAATGTCAAATAACATGTGTCTCCACGACACTGTCAAATAACTTGTGTCTCCACGACAATGTCAAATAACTTTTGTCTCCACGACAATGTCAAATAACTTGTGTCTCCACGACACTGTCAAATAACTTGTGTCTCCACAACACTGTCAAATAACTTGTGTCTCCACGACACTGTCAAATAACGTGTCTCCACAACACTGTCAAATAACTTGTGTCTCCACAACACTGACAGATAACTTGTGTCTCCACGACACTGTCAAATAACTTGTGTCTCCACGACCCTGTCAAATAACTTGTGTCTTCACAACAATGAAAGATAACTTGTGTCTTCACAACACTGATAGATAACTTGTATTTCTACCACACTGTCAAATAACTTGTGTCTCCACAACACTGACAGATAACTTGTGTCTCTACCACACTGTCAAATAACTTGTGTCTCCACAACACTGACAGATAACGTTTGTCTCCACAACACATGACAGATAACTTGTGTCTCCACAACACTGACAGATAACTTGTGTCTCCACAACACTGTCAAATAACTTGTGTGTCTACAACACTGACAAATAACTTGTGTGTCCACGACACTGTCAAATAACTTGTGTCTCTACCACACTGACAAATAACTTGTGTCTCCACGACAATGTCAAATAACTTGTGTCTCCACGACAATGTCAAATAACTTGTGTCTCCACGACACTGTCAAATAACTTGTGACTCCACAACACTGTCAAATAACTTGTGTCTCCACGACACTGTCAAATAACTTGTGTCTCCACGACACTGTCAAATAACTTGTGTCTTCACAACACTGTCAAATAACTTGTGTCTCCACAACACTTTCAAATAACTTGTGTCTCTACCACACTGACAAATAACTTGTGTCTCTACCACACTGACAGATAACTTGTGTCTCCACAACACTGTCAAATAACTTGTGTCTCTACAATACTGACAAATAACTTGCGTGTCCACGACACTGTCAAATAACTTGTGTCTCTACCACACAGACAAATAACGTGTGTCTCCACGACAATGTCAATAACTTGTGTCTCCACAACAATGTCAAATAACTTGTGTCTCCACGACACTGTCAAATAACTTGTGTCTCCACGACACTGTCAAATAACTTGTGTCTCCACGACAATGTCAAATAACTTGTGTCTCCACGACAATGTTAAATAACTTGTGTCTTCACGACACTGTCAAATAACTTGTGTCTCCACAACACTGTCAAATAACTTGTGTCTCCACGACACTGTCAAATAACTTGTGTCTCCACAACACTGACAGATAACTTGTGTCTCCACTACACTGTCAAATAACTTGTGTCTCCACAACACTGTCAAATAACTTGTGTCTCCACAACACTGTCAAATAACTTGTGTCTCCACGATACTGTCAAATAACTTGTGTCTTCACAACACTGTCAAATAACTTGTGTCTCCACAACACTGACAGATAACTTGTGTCTCCACAACACTGTCAAATAACTTGTGTCTCTACCACATTGACAAATAACTTGTGTCTCTACCACACTGTCAAATAACTTGTGTCTCTACCACACTGTTAAATAACTTGTGTCTCTACCACACTGTCAAATAACTTGTGTCTCTTCCACACTGACAAATAACTTGTGTCTTTACATAACTGTCAAATAACTTGTGTCTCTCCCACACTGACAAATAACTTGTGTCTCTACCACAATGTCAAATAACATGTGTCTCCACGACACTGTCAAATAACTTGTGTCTCCACGACAATGTCAAATAACTTTTGTCTCCACGACAATGTCAAATAACTTGTGTCTCCACGACACTGTCAAATAACTTGTGTCTCCACAACACTGTCAAATAACTTGTGTCTCCACGACACTGTCAAATAACGTGTCTCCACAACACTGTCAAATAACTTGTGTCTCCACAACACTGACAGATAACTTGTGTCTCCACGACACTGTCAAATAACTTGTGTCTCCACGACCCTGTCAAATAACTTGTGTCTTCACAACAATGAAAGATAACTTGTGTCTTCACAACACTGATAGATAACTTGTATTTCTACCACACTGTCAAATAACTTGTGTCTCCACAACACTGACAGATAACTTGTGTCTCTACCACACTGTCAAATAACTTGTGTCTCCACAACACTGACAGATAACGTTTGTCTCCACAACACATGACAGATAACTTGTGTCTCCACAACACTGACAGATAACTTGTGTCTCCACAACACTGTCAAATAACTTGTGTGTCTACAACACTGACAAATAACTTGTGTGTCCACGACACTGTCAAATAACTTGTGTCTCTACCACACTGACAAATAACTTGTGTCTCCACGACAATGTCAAATAACTTGTGTCTCCACGACAATGTCAAATAACTTGTGTCTCCACGACACTGTCAAATAACTTGTGACTCCACAACACTGTCAAATAACTTGTGTCTCCACGACACTGTCAAATAACTTGTGTCTCCACGACACTGTCAAATAACTTGTGTCTTCACAACACTGTCAAATAACTTGTGTCTCCACAACACTTTCAAATAACTTGTGTCTCTACCACACTGACAAATAACTTGTGTCTCTACCACACTGACAGATAACTTGTGTCTCCACAACACTGTCAAATAACTTGTGTCTCTACAATACTGACAAATAACTTGCGTGTCCACGACACTGTCAAATAACTTGTGTCTCTACCACACAGACAAATAACGTGTGTCTCCACGACAATGTCAATAACTTGTGTCTCCACAACAATGTCAAATAACTTGTGTCTCCACGACACTGTCAAATAACTTGTGTCTCCACGACACTGTCAAATAACTTGTGTCTCCACAACACTGACAGATAACTTGTGTCTCCACGACACTGTCAAATAACTTGTGTCTCCACAACACTGACAGATAACGTGTGCCTCCACGACACTGACAGATAACTTGTGTCTCCACAACACTGACAGATAACTTGTGTCTCTACCACAATGTCAAATAACTTGTGTCTCCACAACACTGACAGATAACGTTTGTCTCCACAACACATGACAGATAACTTGTGTCTCCACAACACTGACAGATAACTTGTGTTATAACTCATTCATACCTATCAATTGCAGACAACTTGTGTATGAAGTAGCTCATTTTGGATTTCTCAACACAGAGTACAAGGAATAAAGGGTACCAGAAATAGAGTGTACCATAAATAGAGAGTACAAGTTATAAAGAGTACAAGGAATAGAGAGAAAAAGAAATAGAGAGTACAAGAAATAGTCAGTACCAGGAATAGAGAGTAAAATAAATAGAGAGAAAAAGAAATAGAGAGTACAAGAAATAGACAGTACCAGGAATAGAGAGTACAAGAAATATACAGTACACGGAATAGAGAGTACCAGAAAGAGATAGTACAAGGAAGAGAGGGAACAAGGAATAGAGAATACCATAAATAGATATTACTGGATATAGAGAATACCAAAAATAAAGAATTACTCATTAAGCTTAACTCATTGCAATAATCATGCTGTTAGATCAGGCGATCACTGAACAAAATTTACAACCAAAATGTGAGCGAAAAATGACATTTGTTTGCCCCGATGTTCAAAGCTGTCAAACAACACAAAATATCTGGAAAACATCTGGTATCGGTTTCTAGCTGTCTTGGAAATGACAACCCTTGACACAATACCTTTTATACAATACCTTTTATACAATACCCTTGATAAAATAAACTTGATACAACACCCTTGTTACAATACCATTAATGCAATACATCTGGCACAAACGTTCATCTTCAACTTCTATATTTTGAGGGCACACGATCAATGATGCATTGATGGCTCCTATGTTTCAGAGGGCTTGGCGATGTTACTGTGCGTGGTTTAAAACATAGAAAAACACGCAGCAAAGATTTCGACGGAAAGTTAGTTTTAACGCCAACCTGTTTGACTTTAGTATGCTCAATAATCTCATGGAAAGTTCGTTTTAATGCCAACCTGTTTGACTTTAATATGCACAATAATCTCATGGAAAGTTAGTTTTAATGCCAACCTGTTTGACTTTAGTATGCTCAATAATCTCATGAAAAGTTAGTTTTACTGCCAACCTGTTTGACTTTAGTATGCTCAATAATCTCATGGAAAATTCGTTTTAACGCCAACCTGTTTGACTTTAGTATGCTCAATAATCTCATGAAAAATAGGTTTTACTGCCAACCTGTTTGACTTTAGTATGCTCAATAATCTCATAAAAAGTTGGTTTTAATGCCAACCTGTTTGACTTTAGTATGCTCAATAATCTCATGAAAAGTTAGTTTTACTGCCAACCTGTTTGACTTTAGTATGCTCAATAATCTCATGGAAAGTTAGTTTTAATGCCAACCTGTTTGACTTTAGTATGCTCAATAGTCTCATGGAAAGTTAGTTTTAACGCCAAACCTGTTTGACTTTAGTATGCTCAATAATCTCATAAAAAGTTGGTTTTAATGCCAACCTGTTTGACTTTAGTATGCTCAATAATCTCATGGAAAGTTAGTTTTAATGCCAACCTGTTTGACTTTAGTATGCTCAATAATCTCATGAAAAGTTAGTTTTAATGCCAACCTGTTTGACTTTAGTATGCTCAATATTCTCATGGAATGTTAGTTTTAATGCCAAACTGTTTGACTTAAGTATGCTCAATACTGTCATGGAACGTTAGTTTTAATGCCAACCTGTTTGACTTTAGTATGCTCAATAATCTGTTTGACATTCTCAGCCTGGTGTCTATGAGCTTAAGACTTCACCAATTGCTGTTAGCATGACCTTGTCACTGATTGTGTGTAACTTTCCCATTTAGAGATGAACATTGCGATGGTTTATCATATGAAGCACGCACGCCATCCATGTTTTGATGAGAACCATTATTAGAACGTCTAGGGGGCTAATGTGCAAAGTCAATGTAATACTATTAAGACTTGTCAGCTGACAGCGCCCCACAAATTAATACTTGTCAGCTGACAGCGCCCCACAAAGAAATGCATTGTTAATGGCTTCTGTACTTGCGTTGGAAAATTAGCTCAAACATTGTGGGTGATATTTAAAAACTTTGTCATTCAGACGTTGACAATCAAAACACTAAATCTTTGAGTCATTTGAGAACCATTGATTTCTAGGAGAACTGAATTAAAATTGACAATGAATGAGTTTCAATCTATAGATTGAATAATGGATGCCATTCTACAGTTTAATGGAAGCGTTTCTTTAGAGATTACCATTGAGAACATTTTATTGGTCCAAACACACAAACAATTGTTTGGATTACAACGCACCTATTCATTTTCAGTAAATTAAATATAACAGACATTAAAAAAACCTAAAACAAGACAATTTACCATTAGACATTTTAAAATAAGACAATTTGACAGTAAGACATGTTCAAGCTCACATAATACCCAGCTGTTCTGTGTGGTAACACTTCTCTCTATGACGTCATATTGACTTAAGAATAATTATGGGGAAAGCAAGCACACTTCATCTTTCTCTCCCTCCTCCCCCCCCCCCCCCGTTTTCTCAATTATTTTTTCTTTATCATTAAATCGATATCAAGGTAATAATTTGATTTATACATATATTCATGGATGACGGAAATCAGTGACGTCATTGATCAATACATGTATACTAACAAATAAGTGGTCTCACTTTCAGCACGCTACACCAAGCTCTCATCACGTCACAGCCCCCAGGACCACCACTTTCTTGCTACACCATGCTCTCATCACGTCACAACCCCCAGGACCACCACTTTCTTGCTACACCAAGCTCCTATCACGTCACAGCCCACATGACCACGACTTTCTTGCTACATCAAGCTCTCGTCACGTGACAAGCCCACAGGACCACGACTTTCTTGCTACATCAAATTCTCATCACGTGACAAGCCCACAGGACCACCACTTTCTTAATACCCGAAACAAGAGAAACTTGACATCTTCTTCAAAGCACCACATCCGTTCTATTTATAGCCTTCTTGTTTGGGACCAGGAAACAAGGGGTTACGGCTTGGGGGGTTGAGGGGGGGGGGTAACTTAAGACTGAGGAAAATCTATAAGGATATCCTCTAGACCTTGTCTTTCAAAACAGTAAGTCATCCGCGGTGTTTGAGATTACATCCAAGGTGTTTTAATTTGAGCCCACATAGTAAGCCATGCGTTGTGTTACAGCTTAACTACAATACAATAAGCCATCAATGATGATTAATATTGTAATTTGTTGTAATGAATCGAAACTTGTACTTTTCTATCAAAGTTACCAAATTATTTGATTTGTTCTTCTTCACTATCATAACTAAGTTGATGAAATTATTTGATCCAATCCGCTGCTTTTCTTTTATGGACGATTTAGGGCCGCCGGATCCACCTGGGAATGGCCATTTGTAGGTCACGTGACTGGTGGAACGGTTATGCTAATCTTCAGAACTGCCCCTGCGGGACGTGTCGTCCAGTTAAGACCGTAATCTAATGCCCAAGAGTCATCTATTCAGCTGAATACAGATCTATTGTGTCATTGTTTGATCAGCTTCATCAATATTCACTGTTGTCAGTTCTATGCTGGTAGTTGAATGCAATCTCAAATCTCTTAATGAGCGACTTTTGTACACTCCCAGATGGCAATGTAAGGTCGTTAACGTAACCACCACTTTCCTACAACTTCAAACTACCTTGATATCTGACCGGGTGATTGTCCTTACAATTCAAACTACCTCGATATCTGACCGGGTGATTGTCCTTACAATTCAAACTACCTCGATATCTGACCGGGTGATTGTCCTTACAATTCAAACTACCTTGATATCTGACCGGGTGATTGTCCTTACAATTCAAACTACCTTGATATCTGACCGGGTGATTGTCCTTACAATTCAAACTACCTCGATATCTGACCGGGTGATTGTCCTTACAATTCAAACTACCTCGATATCTGACCAGGTGATTGTCCTTACAATTCAAGCTACCTTGATATCTGACCGGGTGATTGTCCTTACAATTCAAACTACCTCGATATCTGACCGGGTGATTGTCCTTACAATTCAAGCTACCTTGATATCTGACCGGGTGATTGTCCTTACAATTCAAACTACCTCGATATCTGACCGGGTGATTGTCCTTACAATTCAAGCTACCTTGGTATCTGACCTTGTGGATGTCCAAAAATCTCTCCCTCTTGTGTAATGACCAACTCGGTCGTTATCTCTTCCACTTGTGTAATGACTAGCTCGGACGTTATCTCTCCCTCTTGTGTAATGACCAACTCGGTCGTTATCTCTCCCTCTTGTGTAATGACCAACTAGGTCGCTTTCTCTCCCTCTAGTGTAAAGACCAACGCGGTCGTTATCTCTCCCTCTTGTGTAATGACCAACTCGGTCGTTATCTCTCCCTCTTGTGTAATGACCAACTCGGACGTTATCTATCCTTCTTGTGTAATGACCAACTCGGACGTTATCTCTCTCTCTCTTGTGTAATGACTAACTCGGACGTTATCTCTCCCTCTTGTGTAATGACCAACTCGGACGTTATTCTCCCTCTTATGTAATGACCAACTCGGACGTTATCTCTCTCTCTCTTGTGTAATGACCAACTCGGTCGTTATCTCTCCCTCTTGTGTAATGACCAACTCGGTCGTTATCTCTCCCTCTTGTGTAATGACCAACTCGGTCGTTATCTCTCCCTCTTGTGTAATGACCAACTCGGTCGTTATCTCTCCCTCTTGTGTAATGACCAACTCGGTCGTTGAACGCTTTGGTTTTTATTTTCTTTGTTTAAGTTAGGTGTATCCATAAGTTAAGGTGCTCTTATGGATTTGTGGATTAGCACAACAGGCAGAAAATATGAATGCTGTTATATAATGAACTAGAGGACACATGACATCGATTTATACATGGTCAGGGAGTTGAAAGGAGGTTCACCATGAGGGCTGTGTGATAGAGGGAGATTGTGATGAGTGTGATAGAGGGAGATTGTGATGAGTGTGATAGAGGGAGATTGTGATGAATGTGATAGAGGGAGATTGTGATGAGTGTGATAGAGGGAGATTGTGATGAGTGTGATAGAGGGAGATTGGGATGAGTGTGATAGAGGGAGATTGGGATGAGTGTGATAGAGGGAGATTGCGATGAGTGTGATAGAGGGAGATTGTGATAGAGGGAGATTGTGGTAGTGCGAGGTTTAATACAGATTTGATTATGTGCTTCTAAAGGAATAGTGACTCTTGCTAGTACTGCATGTGTTTATGAGGGATAGTGACTCTTGCTAGTACTGCATGTGTTTATGAGGGATAAAGGGATAGTGATTCTTGCTATTACTGCATGTGTTTATGAGGGATAAAGGTATAGTGACTCTTGCTAATACTGCATGTGTTTATGAGGGATAAAGGGATAGTGACTCTTGCTAATACTGCATGTGTTTATGAGGAATAAAGGAATAGTGACTCTTGCTAGTACTGCGTGTGTTTATGAGGGATAGTGACTCTTGCTAGTACTGCATGTGTTTATGAGGGACAGTGACTCTTGCTAGTACTGCATGTGTTTATGAGGGATAGTGACTCTTGCTAGTACTGCATGTGTTTATGAGGGATAGTGACACTTGCTAGTAATGCATGTGTTTATGAGGGATAGTGACTCTTGCTAGTATTGCATGTGTTTATGAGGGAGAGTGACTCTTGCTAGTACTGCATGTGTTTATGAGGGATAAAGGGATAGTGACTCTTGCTAATACTGCATGTGTTTATGAGGAATAAAGGAATAGTGACTCTTGCTAGTACTGCATGTGTTTATGAGGGATAGTGACTCTTGCTAGTACTGCATGTGTTTATGAGGGATAGTGACACTTGCTAGTAATGCATGTGTTTATGTGGGATAGTGACTCTTGCTAGTATTGCATGTGTTTATGAGGGATAGTGACTCTTGCTAGTACTGCATGTGTTTATGAGGGATAGTGACTCTTGCTAGTACTGCATGTGTTTATGAGGGATAGTGACTCTTGCTTGTACTGCATGTGTTTATGAGGGATAGTGACACTTGCTAGTAATGCATGTGTTTATGAGGGATAAAGTAATAGTGACTCTTGTTAGTACTGCATGTGTTTATGAGGGATAGTGACTCTTGCTAGTACTTCATGTGTTTATGAGAGATAGTGACTCTTGCTAGTACTGCATGTGTTTATGAGGGATAGTGACTCTTGCTATTACTGCATGTGTTTATGAGGGATAGTGACTCTTGCTAGTACTGCATGTGTTTATGAGGGATAGTGACTCTTGCTAGTACTGCATGTATTTATGAGTGATAGTGACTCTTGCTAGTACTGCATGTGTTTATGATGGATAGTGACTCTTGCTAGTACTGCATGTGTTTATGAGGGATAAAGGAATAGTGACTCTTGCTAGTACTGCATGTGTTTATGAGGGATAAAGGAAAAGTGACTCTTGCTAGTACTGCATGTGTTTATGAGGAATAAAGGAATAGTGACTCTTGCTAGTACAGCATGTGTTTATGAAGAATAAAGGAATAGTGACTCTTGCTAGTACTGCATGTGTTTATGAAGAATAAAGGAATAGTGACTCTTGCTAGTACTGCATGTGTTTATGAGGGATAAAGGAATAGTGACTCTTGCTAGTACTGCATGTGTTTATGAGGGATAGTGACTCTTGCTAGTACTGCATGTGTTTATGAGGGATAGTGACACTTGCTAGTAATGCATGTGTTTATGTGGGATAGTGACTCTTGCTAGTATTGCATGTGTTTATGAGGGATAGTGACTCTTGCTAGTACGGCATGTGTTTATGAGGGATAGTGACTCTTGCTAGTACTGCATGTGTTTATGAGGGATAGTGACTCTTGCTTGTACTGCATGTGTTTATGAGGGATAGTGACACTTGCTAGTAATGCATGTGTTTATGAGGGATAAAGTAATAGTGACTCTTGTTAGTACTGCATGTGTTTATGAGGGATAGTGACTCTTGCTAGTACTTCATGCGTTTATGAGAGATAGTGACTCTTGCTAGTACTGCATGTGTTTATGAGGGATAGTGACTCTTGCTATTACTGCATGTGTTTATGAGGGATAGTGACTCTTGCTAGTACTGCATGTGTTTATGAGGGATAGTGACTCTTGCTAGTACTGCATGTGTTTATGAGGGATAGTGACTCTTGCTAGTACTGCATGTGTTTATGATGGATAGTGACTCTTGCTAGTACTGCATGTGTTTATGAGGGATAAAGGAATAGTGACTCTTGCTAGTACTGCATGTGTTTATGAGGGATAAAGGAAAAGTGACTCTTGCTAGTACTGCATGTGTTTATGAGGAATAAAGGAATAGTGACTCTTGCTAGTACTGCATGTGTTTATGAAGAATAAAGGAATAGTGACTCTTGCTAGTACTGCATGTGTTTATGAAGAATAAAGGAATAGTGACTCTTGCTAGTACTGCATGTGTTTATGAGGGATAAAGGAATAGTGACTCTTGCTAGTACTGCATGTGTTTATGAGGAATAAAGGAATAGTGACTCTTGCTAGTACTGCATGTGTTTATGAAGAATAAAGGATTATATTATGAAACATCTCCTATTCATCTACTTTATTGTGTGATTGGTGATCCTTAGCTGTCAGCCCAGTAGAGCGTACCAGGACATAGTTGTCAGCCCAGTAGGGCGTACCAGGACATAGCTGTCAGCCCAGTAGGGCGTACCAGGACATAGCTGTCAGCCCAGTAGGGCGTACCAGGACATAGGACGTAATCATAGACGTAATAAATAATTCCGGTGCATCAATAAACCCTAGACAACCCCCAGTCAACAAACAGCATAATTTTAATCTATCATTACATCAGCTGTCCACTTACACTGGCCAACATGCCCTCATTACATCAGCTGTCCACTTACACTGGCCAACATGCCCTCATTACATCATCTGTCCACTTACACTGGCCAACATGCCCTCATTACATCAGCTGTCCACTTACACTGGCCAACATGTCCTCATTACATCAGCTGTCCACTTACACTGGCCAACATGCCCTCATAACATCAGCTGTCCACTTAACAACGGGGTCAGCACACAGAACATCCCACTACCCATGTGATTAGACCATGGGATCAGCCCATAGAACATCACAGTACCCTTGTGATTAGACCATGGGATCAGCCCAAAGAACATCACAGTACCCTTGTGATTAGGCCATGGGATCAGCCCATAGAACATCACAGTACCCTTGTGATTAGACCATGGGATCAGTCAATTGAACATCACAGTGTCCTTGTGATTAGACCATGGGATCAGTACATTGAACATCACAGTGTCCTTGTGATTAGACCATGGGATCAGCCCATAGAACATCACAGTACCCTTGTGATTAGACAATGGGATCAGCCCATAGAACATCACAGTGTTCTTGTGATTAGACCATGTGATCAGCCCATATAACATCACAGTGTCCTTGTGATTAGACCATGTGATCAGTCCATTGAACATCACAGTGTCCTTGTGATTAGACCATGAGATCAGCACATAGAACATCACATGACCCTTGTAATTAGACAATGGGATCAGCACAAAAAACATCACATGACCCTTGTGATTAGACAATGGGATCAGCACATAGAACATCACAGTGCCCTTGTGATTAGACCATGAGATCAGCCCATAGAACATCACAGTACCCTTGTGATTAGACTATGGTATCAGTCCATTGAACATCACAGTAACCATTGTTTGCATTTGTGTATATTGTCTTGAGAAAAATTTGAATATTGGCTTTGATACTTTCCCACTGAACAACGCAATCAGATTAGTCAAATGAGTGTTAAAAAAAAGGTAAAATGTAGAAATATTTTTAGTCCAGGGAGTATTAAGTCTTAGTTTACCTCGAGATGGTGCCGTACCCCATTCACACCAGCTTCAGGACAAGGGTCACAGGCGAACAGATGAGGCAAACACACACTGGATGAAGGTGAAGGTCTTGGCTGGGGACGAAGCATTCGACAATATTACTATAAGATACGCTTAGTAAGACAAATATTGCATACGGTTAGTTAGGCAAGTATTAGATATGATTGGTGAGACAAATATAAGATACAATATGTTATACCTGTACAGAGACACTGTACCGGGTCTGCAGAAGAGACATACCGGGTGTACTGTAGAGAGACATACCGGGTGTAGGTCAGATATGAGAAGAGGCGAAGGGTGCAGAACTATTGGCAGGGGGGGGGGGTATTGAGCTGTAGCAGTCTAGGATACAACCAAATGACAATAGATGACGGCTGAGAAATGTGACCAAATGACAATAGATGACGGCTGAGAAATGTGACCAAATGACAATAGATGACAGCTGAGAAATGTGACCAAATGACAATAGATGACAGCTGAGAAATGTGACCAAATGACAATAGATGACGGCTCAGAAATGTGACCAAATGACAATAGATGACGGCTCAGAAATGTGACCAAATGACAATAGATGACGGCTCAGAAATGTGACCAAATGACAATAGATGACAGCTGAGAAATGTGACCAAATGACAATAGATGACAGCTGAGAAATGTGACCAAATGACAATAGATGACGGCTCAGAAATGTGACCAAATGACAATAGATGACAGCTGAGAAATGTGACCAAATGACAATAGATGACGGCTGAGAAATGTGACCAAATGACAATAGATGACGGCTCAGAAATGTGACCAAATGACAATAGATGACAGCTGAGAAATGTGACCAAATGACAATAGATGACAGCTGAGAAATGTGACCAAATGACAATAGATGACAGCTGAGAAATGTGACCAAATGACAATAGATGACGGCTGAAGAAAAAAGTAAATTTAAAGTGGGAGTTGTTCATTCGGAAAAAACAAACGGGGATCAATTAGAAATTGTGGAGAGTAGTAAGGAAACTGGCGAATTGGTCGAAGAATCTGGGAGAAGAGAGGTTGAAGTGACGTGGAGCAATATTATTTTTTCAGCAAGGGAGAATGAGGTTAAGGGGGATATTAGCGAGCACGTGGAAGAGATGAGTTATCCCGAAGAATGTCAGGCTATTGTTACTCAAGGTATGGACACTGAGTTTTGTTTGGCTAGTTGTGCTGAGGTGAATGTACTGGAGCAAATAGTAGATAAGGGTTTAGTAACTGTGCATGTTAATCTTGACAAGGTATCAGATTGTACTTTTGAACAGGACATTAATTTTGATGGATCACATGTTGTTGCTTGTGAAAATGTAAGGGGTGATACAACACATGTTGTTGCTTGTGACAATGTACGGGGAGATACAACACATGTTGTTGCTTGTGACAGTGTACGGGGGAGATACAACACATGTTGTTGCTTGTGACAGTGTACGGGGAGATACAACACATGTTGTTGCTTGTGACAATGTACGGGGAGATACAACACGTGTTGTTGCTTGTGACAATGTACGGGGAGATACAACACATGTTGTTGCTTGTGACAATGTACGGGGAGATACAACACATGTTGTTGCTTGTGACAATGTACGGGGAGATACACACAAGTTGTTGCTTGTGACAATGTACGGGGAGATACAACACGTGTTGTTGCTTGTGACAATGTACGGGGAGATACAACACGTGTTGTTGCTTGTGACAATGTACGGGGAGATACAACACATGTTGCTTGTGACAAATGTACGGGGAGATACAACACATGTTGTTGCTTGTGACAATGTACGGGGAGATACAACACATGTTGTTGCTTGTGACAATGTACGGGGAGATACAACACGTGTTGTTGCTTGTGACAATGTACGGGGAGATACAACACATGTTGTTGCTTGTGACAATGTACGGGGAGATACACACAAGTTGTTGCTTGTGACAATGTACGGGGAGATACAACACATGTTGTTGCTTGTGACAATGTACGGGGAGATACAACACGTGTTGTTGCTTGTGACAATGTACGGGGAGATATAACACATGTTGTTGCTTGTGACAATGTACGGGGAGATACACACAAGTTGTTGCTTGTGACAATGTACGGGGAGATACAACACGTGTTGTTGCTTGTGACAATGTACGGGGAGATACAACACGTGTTGTTGCTTGTGACAATGTACGGGGAGATACAACACATGTTGTTGCTTGTGACAAATGTACGGGGAGATACAACACATGTTGTTGCTTGTGACAATGTACGGGGAGATACAACACATGTTGTTGCTTATGACAATGTACGGGGAGATACAACACGTGTTGTTGCTTGTGACAATGTACGGGGAGATACAACACATGTTGTTGCTTGTGACAATGTACGGGGAGATACAACACATGTTGTTGCTTGTGACAATGTACGGGGAGATACACACATGTTGTTGCTTGTGACAATGTACGGGGAGATACAACACGTGTTGTTGCTTGTGACAATGTACGGGGAGATACAACACGTGTTGTTGCTTGTGACAATGTACGGGGAGATACAACACATGACATGTGTTGTTTGTGACAAATGTACGGGGAGATACAACACATGTTGTTGCTTGTGACAATGTACGGGGAGATACAACACATGTTGTTGCTTGTGACAATGTACGGGGAGATACGAGTTGTTTTGTGGAGACAAGTTTTGCTACTGTACAGGAGAGTTTTGTGGTGGAGGATATTTGTTGTGATTTGAAGGGTATTAGAACATGGACAAGTTACGGTGATCATGACGTAGAGGTCGTGAGCTTGTCAAGGGCAGTCCCACGACGGGGACGAAAGGTTAATAAAGTTGAAGTCATTGGTGACGAATTCACATGGAGCTATGTTGGTCATAGTCCAATTGTGGAAATTGGTAGTGTAGGTGACACGGGTTGCTCCAGGGTTGAGAACCGTGGGATTGTTGAGTCCAGCTCTGACTGATAATCGTATTGTGACAAACGGGGTTATGTTTGATCACGGGGTTTATGTGGAGGAGGTGAGCTTTTTCCCTGATATAGCTGTAAGAGAGAAACATCTTCTTGTTTCTGATGTTATTGATAATAAATTATGTCATGTGGGGTTCAGGGGACGATTTTTTGCTTTTGAGAAATTTGAATTTGTTGTGGAGGTGAGAGTTGTCCATGCGTTGGGAGGTGATGTTTGTGAAAATTATTTTGAGAATTTTGAACAGTCGGGGGATGCAGGTTGTAAACAAGTGTTGTGTGAGATGTTATTCGTGTTACTTTTTGTGTTGGCTGTGTGACGGGAATTTTGAGGCATGTGATAATTTACAGGGGAGTTGTGAGCTGGTAGAAAAATGCGCACGCTTTCAGGCAACCGTCCGAAAAGCGAAGTATCCCACCCTCATACGTTTCAGTTGCGGATTGGACAATTAATGGCTGTCCACCTAACTCCATAGATGACATTTTTTTTTCTCCTCTATAGCATTTACGATTTTTTTTTTTTCTGTTTTGGATTGGGGTCAATAATTGTATTTATTACGTTATGCTTATTGTATATTATTCCATGTTTATTGTATGTATTATACCGTGACTATTATATGTATTATTGCATGTTTATTGTATGTATTATACCGTGACTATTATATGTAGTGTTGCATGTTTATTGTATGTATTATACCGTGACTATTATATGTAGTATTGCATGTTTATTGTATGTATTATACCATGACTATTATATGTATTATTCCATGTTTATTGTATGTATTATACCGTGACTATTATATGTAGTGTTGCATGTTTATTGTATGTATTATACCGTGACTATTATATGTATTATTGCATGTTTATTGTCTGTATTATACCGTGACTATTATATGTAGTATTGCATGTTTATTTTATGTAAGAATTTCACGACACATAGACTGTCAGTAGTGTGTTCAGACACTAAACTGCCTCAATGTGCGTGCCCTTGCGGTTGATATGGGTACACCCAAAGTATGAATGTGTTGGACATTAATGCTTTGACCAGGTTGACCTAACTAACATTAGGTTTGGGAACATTTTTTTTGTACGGTCACATTTTGTATAGATCATGTTTTGAAATGTATTGAACCTGCATGATACTGTTGATTGTTAATGATGTTGACATGTAAATTTACTTTATGATCTGGTCAATGAAGAAATTTTGCATTGGCTTTTCATAGTATTGTAGGGTTATTATGATTGTTATTTAATGTTTGTCATTTCAGTGTGACATCACTACTATAAGTGATGTCAAAGAAAAGAGGGGGGGGGGGGGGGAGGAATGTTGTGAACTAGAGTTAGTTAGCCTGATGTTTTGGTATGAAAGTCGTTCATGCATGGTGAGAGTTTAAATGTGAGAACCACTGTTGTTAGTGTCAATACTTTTTGGGTGCGTGAGTTGTTGTGAATTGTATTAGTGTTGCTGAATGGTCATTGACTGACAGGGGAATTATGAATAAACAAGTGCGTGTATGTGTTAGTTAGTCGAGAGAGAGGACAAGAGATTTATTAAGGGAGAAGACAAGAGATTTGTATAGGAAGACCGGAGAGAGAAAACAGAGATGTTGAGATCGTGAGAGTCCTGTGTTAGGCTGAGCTATATTCCATACGTGTGTGAGGAAGACTTTGATTGTGTGATTAGGTATTGGTGTCTCTTGATGAGACCACACAGGAAGACTTTGATTGTGTGATTAGGTATTGGTGTCTCCTGATGAGACCACACAGGAAGACTTTGATTGTGTGATTAGGTATTGGTGTCTCTTGATGAGACCACACAGGAAGACTTTGATTGTGTGATTAGGTATTGGTGTCTCCTGATGAGACCACACAGGAAGACTTTGATTGTGTGATTAGGTATTGGTGTCTCCTGATGAGACCACACAGGAAGACTTTGATTGTGTGATTAGGTATTGGTGTCTCCTGATGAGACCACACAGGAAGACTTTGATTGTGTGATTAGGTATTGGTGTCTCCTGATGAGACCACACAGGAAGACTTTGATTGTGTGATTAGGTATTGGTGTCTCCTGATGAGACCACACAGGAAGACTTTGATTGTGTGATTAGGTATTGGTGTCTCCTGATGAGACCACACAGTTGTACACAGTGAATAAAGAATTGACTTATGAAACTCGGTAACATTTGTGGACTGAATAGTGTAATTGTTTCACTGTGTGGACCTTATGAGAATCCTGGACAACGTAGAGTATGAAGGCCGTAACATTTATAGGCCGCAATGAAAGTAGGCCGTAACAGTCCAATCATTTGGAACACCTTTCCTGTCGCTCTTAAAAACAGCCAGACACTGGAGTCCTTCAAAACCGATTTGAAAACAGATCTATTTCGCAAACACCTGTGGGAGTGATGTCTACCATCTTTTCCAGCTAGCTATTATCTCCTAGATGTATATTGGCATGTGTTGTTTATGGTTGCAAGGGATGAAAGACTTTGAATGGGTATGCTCGTATGTAGTTTTTGTAATGTTGCGTTTTGTATTTCAATGTGGTAAAATATAGATTTTTTTCATTTCTCTTTTAATGTGGTTGACTTTGTACCGCGCTTCGAGCCTTTGGGGATGAAGCGTGATTTTTAAATAATCTTTATTATTATTATTATTATTATCATCATCATCATGTTGTCTGTCTCCACAAGTCTATCATTTTGTCTGTATGCACAAGAAAGTCATTTTGTCTGTCTGCATAAGACTATCCTTTTGTCTGTCTACACAAGAATATCATTTGACAAAATAAAATAACAATATTTCCAATGTTCCCAGCGATAAATGTTTAAAAAAACATTAAGATAAAATTGTCCAATGCCCTCCCTCCCCCCAAGTCCACAGCTAGAGCCAATGGCTGTGCTATCCAAGTCCACAGCTAGAGCTAATGGCTGTGCTATGCAAAACCACAGAGCTAGTGGCTGTGCTATCCACAGCTAGAGCTAATGGCTGTGCTATCCAAGTCCACAGCTAGAGCTAATGGCTGTGCTATCCAAGTCCACAGCTAGAGCTAATGTCTGTGATTGTGATGCAGTACAACTTTAACTCCACCGTCCAGTAAACTAGCAATGGGACATTTGGGGGGGGGTCCCAATGATTGTGTCACAGAGGTCGTAATGATTGTGTCACAGAGGTCCTAATGATTGTGTCACAGAGGTCCTAATGATTGTGCCACAGAGGTCCAAATGGTTGTCACAAAGGCCGTAATGATTGTGTCACAGTTAACAATAATCGAAGAAGACGACTGACAAGTCATTTCAATAAGTGGGACAGAAAGATGCGCGCCAGGGGTGGGCGGGACCGATACCTCAACGTGGCAGGGCTGGGCGGGACCGATAATTCAAAGTGCAGGGGTGGGCAGAACCGATACCTCAACGTGCCAGGGAGGGGCGGGCGGGACCGATACCTCAACGTGCCATTGGTGGGCGGGACCGATACCTCAACGTGCCATTGGTGGGCGGGACCGATACCTCAACGTGCCATTGGTGGGCGGGACCGATACCTCAACGTGCCATTGGTGGGCGGGACCGATACCTCAACGTGCCAGGGGTGGGCGGGACCGATACCTCAACGTGCCAGGGGTGGGCGGGACCGATACCTTAACGTTCACGGCATAGGCTGGAGGCGTTCATTGAAATGTTTGTAATAATGAAGGACCATGGTCAATGGCTGTGTAATCGAACAGCCCTGTGTTCTTGGACTCCCTGTTATTTTACACTTGTCTACCAGGACGTTTCAACAACATTTGTTGTACTAAAATCATTTACATGCAAGCAGGCTGAAGAGGTAGCCTGCCACTTGCTGGACATCGGACTGAAGAGGTAGCCTGCCACTTGCTGGACATTGGGCTGAAGTAGCCTGCCACTTGCTGGACATCGGGCTGAAGAGGTAGCCTGCCACTTGCTGGACATCGGGCTGAAGAGATAGCCTGCCACTTGCTGGACATCGGACTGAAGAGGTAGCCTGCCACTTGCTGGACATCGGACTGAAGAGGTAGCCTGCCATGTGATGGACATCGGACTGAAGAGGTAGCCTGCCACTTGATGAACATCGGGCTGAAGAGGTAGCCTGCCACTTGCTGGACATCAGACTGAAGAGGTAGCCTGCCACTTGATGGACATCGAACTGAAGAGGTAGCCTGCCACTTGATTGACATTTTCACAATTTTTGGTCTACCATCTGTTTATTCACAATTCTTGGTCTACCATCTGTTTATTCACAATTCTCGGTCTACCATCTGTTTATTCACAATTTTTGGTCTACCATCTGTTTATTCACAATTCTTGGTCTACCATCTGTTTATTCACAATTCTTGGTCTACCATCTGTTTATTCACAATTTTTGGTCTACCATCTGTTTATTCACAATTCTTGATCCACCATCTGTTTATTCACAATTTGTGGTCTACCATCTGTTTATTCACAATTCTTGGTCTACCATCTGTTTAGTAGAAATTAGACAAGGGGATTTTTCCAATCAAATTTTTCTAGCCTAAAATTATTGGCCACATCTTACGACTGTGCATGGGAAACCTCGCTATAGACCAGCGGTTCTCAACCTGTGGGTCGCGACCCCTTTGGGGTTCGAATGACCCTTCCTAGGGGTCACATAAGACCATCGAAAAACACATATTTCTACAGTGGTGAAGAAACAAGGTAAATAATTTTGTGGCCGGGGGGTCGCCACAACATCATAAACTATATTAAGGGTCGCGGCATTAGAAAGGTTGAGAACCACTGCTATAGACAATGCCAAGGGAGTGTAGAACGTGCGAATCGAGATGTTAATAACACGCTGACGTCATGGATGCACGACAAGAACAGCAGACATTGGCACACTGGTCTACGGCCTGTTCAGTCAATGAAAACCCAGGCCTATCATGCTGGTATCAAGATGTGCGTATCATGCTGGTATCAATATGTGCTTATCATGTTGGTATCAAGATGTGACTATCATGCTGGTATCAAGACAATCATATTCTTGGAAGACAATCCTTGTGTTGAAAGGCAAACAATCCTTGTGTTGGAAGGCAAACAATCCTTGTGTTGGAAGGCAAACAATCCTTGTGTTGGAAGGCAAATAATCCTTGTGTTGGAAGGCATACAATCCTTGTGTTGGAAGGCAAACAATCCTTGTGTTGGAAGGCAAACAATCCTTGTGTTGGAAGGCAAACAATCCTTGTGTTGGAAGGCAAACAATCCTTGTGTTGGAAGGCAAACAGACTTACACGTTTATCTAAGCGCAGCGACAGACATTTGGTACACAACACAACTCGTGTATTCGGTACTAATAAGACATCAGAACAAGACCCTGTTCTACAATGATCTATCGGGATATCTGAAAGTGAAATACTGTGTAGGCTTATTGCAGTGATTCAAGCATACTTCGTTTAAAAAATACTTACTCATAAGAAAAGTATCACCGGAAGTTGATCAGTGCTACATGGCGTGCTCAAACAGATGTAGACACGATCTGCAACATAATGAGCTTTGAATGCAGCGCCACACGCACATTAGATGCGATAGGTTGATTCGTAGTGGTAACCAACCACGACAACCAACCAGGGCAACAAACTAAAGAAACCAACCGTAGCTGATGTAGGAAATATCCAGTACGATCGGAACATGAACCATTTCTCCTTGACACAACTACTGAGTGAAGTGATGAGTTAAACGTGTGTCACCTTCTCACTCACGATTTGGGAAGCACGCCCCGTCGCTTGGTATCATGCTAAATGGTTATTTAATCATCCACAAGAAAACTTCGGAAGTTTACTGTCATATGTATGATGTCGTTGTCAGTGATAAAATGATGTCTCTGAACTAGCCACTCACCACCACGCACAGATGCAGGGATACACACATCCCTACTACACTCCACGGTATCGAGCTATGTTCCACCAACGACCACAACGTCCAATACTTCCAAGCAGACGATTTCTTGGCGCTTACCCACACACTGCCGTCCCTGACAGAAATCAATCTATCGATCCGAAACCGTCCTTCCCCTCCGTTGTCACCATGACAACAAGCCCCCATGCCCCATTCTCCCTCCCTCCCCCTCCCGTTCAATCGCTCACTTACAACTGAATTGACCGACCGATGTATACCAACCCCTATGGTTGGGAGCCTACAGTTTCCCAACGCAATGAGTTCCCGTGTAACTCTGTGTTAGATGTTGATACAACTCTCTGTTAGATGTTGATACAACTCTCTGTTAGATGTTGATACAACTCTCTGTTAGATGTTGATACAACTCTCTGTTAGATGTTGATACAACTCTCTGTTAGATGTTGATACAACTCTCTGTTAGATGTTGATACAACTCTATGTTAGATGTTGATACAACTCTCTGTTAGATGTTGATACAACTCTCTGTTAGATGTTGATACAACTCTGTTAGATGTTGATACAACTCTGTTAGATGTTGATACAACTCTCTGTTAGATGTTGATACAACTCTATGTTAGATGTTGATACAACTCTATGTTAGATGTTGATACAACTCTATGTTAGATGTTGATACAACTCTCTGTTAGATGTTGATACAACTCTATGTTAGATGTTGATACAACTCTCTGTTAGATGTTGATACAACTCTATGTTAGATGTTGATACAACTCTCTGTTAGATGTTGATACAACTCTATGTTAGATGTTGATACAACTCTATGTTAGATGTTGATACAACTCTCTGTTAGATGTTGATACAACTCTCTGTTAGATGTTGATACAACTCTGTTAGATGTTGATACAACTCTCTGTTAGATGTTGATACAACTGTCTGTGAGATGTTGATACAACTCTCTGTTAGATGTTGATACAACTCTCTGTTAGATGTTGATACAACTCTCTGTTAGATGTTGATAAAACTCTCTGTTAGATGTTGATACAACTCTCAGTTAGATGTTGATACAACTCTCTGTTAGATGTTGATACAACTCTCTGTTAGATGTTGATACAACTCTATGTTAGATGTTGATACAACTCTCTGTTAGATGTTGATACAACTCTGTGTTAGATGTTGATACAACTCTGTGTTAGATGTTGATACAACTCTATGTTAGATGTTGATACAACTCTCTGTTAGATGTTGATACAACTCTGTGTTAGATGTTGATACAACTCTATGTTAGATGTTGATACAACTCTATGTTAGATGTTGATACAACTCTGTGTTAGATGTTGATACAACTCTCTGTTAGATGTTGATACAACTCTGTTAGATGTTGATACAACTCTATGTTAGATGTTGATACAACTCTATGTTAGATGTTGATACAACTCTATGTTAGATGTTGATATAACTCTGTTAGATGTTGATACAACTCTATGTTAGATGTTGATACAACCAGAGGAGTAACAACGGCTTGGCATTGGTGCAGTTGTCAAGGGCTCCGGCCTGCGCCAATTCAAAAGGGCGCCGCTAAATCTCTAATTTTTAAATTTGTATTATTTAAAAAATAAATTAGTCAAGGGCGCCAAAAACCCAGTTACGCCTCTGGATACAACTCCTTGTTAGATGTAGCTGACTTGAAATTCTTGTCTTCAATCAACACGCTAATATGTAAGGCCAGACATTTTATCTCAGTTACAAAATGCTGTTGCCCATAGCCTCTAACCATACGTTGTTGTTGCCCAAAGATTCTAACCATAAGATGTTGTTGCCCAAAGCTTCTAACCATAAGATGTTGCTGCCCAAAACCTCTAATTATTAGATGTTGTTGCCCAAAACCTCTAACCATAAGATGTTGTTGCCCAAAACCTCTAACCATAACATTTTGTTGCCTCTACATAACTTTAGCCACCAATGTACAAAACAGAATGGACATCTACATAACTTTATGTACCAATGTACAACACAGACTGGACATCTACATAACTTTATGTACCAATGTACAACACAGACTGGACATCTACATAACTTTATGTACCAATGTACAACACAGACTGGACATCTACATAACTTTATGTACCAATGTACAACACAGACTGGACATCTACATAACTTTAGCCACCAATGTACAACACAGACTGGACATCTACATAACTTTAGCAACCAATGTACAACACAGACTGGACATCTACATAACTTTATGTACCAATGTACAACACAGACTGGACATCTACATAACTTTAGCCATTAATGTACAACACATACTGGAAATCTACATAACTTTATGTACCAATGTACAACACAGACTGGACATCTACATAACTTTAGCCATTAATGTACAACACATACTGGACATCTACATAACTTTATGTACCAATGTACAACACAGACTGGACATCTACATAACTTTATGTACCAATGTACAACACAGACTGGACATCTACATAACTTTAGCCACCAATGTACAACACAGACTGGACATCTACATAACTTTAGCAACCAATGTACAACACAGACTGGACATCTACATAACTTTATGTACCAATGTACAACACAGACTGGACATCTACATAACTTTAGCCACCAATGTACAACACAGACTGGACATCTCCATAACTTTATGTACCAATGTACAACACAGACTGGACATCTACATAACTTTAGCAATTAATGTACAACACTGACTGGACATCTACATAACTTTAGCAACCAATGTACAATACAGACTGGACATCTACATAACTTTATGTACCAATGTACAACACAGACTGAAAATCTTCATAACTTTATGTACCAATGTACAACACAGACTGGACATCTACATAACTTTATGTACCAATGTACAACACAGACTGGACATCTACATAACTTTATGTACCAATGTACAACACAGACTGGACATCTACATAACTTTAGCAACCAATGTACAACACATACTGGACATCTACATAACTTTAGCCACCAATGTACAACACAGACTGGACATCTACATAACTTTAGCCACCAATGTACAACACAGACTGGACATCTACATAACTTTATGTACCAATGTACAACACAGACTGGACATCTACATAACTTTAGCCACCAATGTACAACACAGACTGGACATCTACATAACTTAGCCACCAATGTACAACACAGACTGGACATCTACATAACTTTATGTACCAATGTACAACACAGACTGGACATCTACATAACTTTAGCCATTAATGTACAACACAGACTGGACATCTACATAACTTTAGCAACCAATGTACAACACAGACTGGACATCTACATAACTTTATGTACCAATGTACAACACAGACTGGACATCTACATATCTTTAGGAAAAACGCGACTAACGACATTTCGTTGTCGTAGGTCCCAATGTCTCGAGAAAAGCATGACATCAAGTCAGCCAAGGATGCACAATGTTAGCCAAGGCTGCACAATGTCAGCCAAGGATGCACAATGTCAGCCAAGGATGCACAATGTCAGCCAAGGATGCACAATGTAGCCAAGGATGCACAATGCCAGCCAAGGATGCACAACACCAATTTCTTCACGCAAGTACCTACGTTTCTACACAAACGTTTGACACGTGCGATCAATTGTGTACGAGCAGTTGTAAGCCCCCCCCCCAACCATACTCAGACAGACGTGTACACACCACAGTTCTTAGAGACACGGGGATGTTAGTGTTGGCTTGGATCGTTCCAAGGAAATAACTGGTGTAGCTGAACTGATGGCAAGCAAGCAAATATGGCTATGATGTTATTTTGAGGGCAGTGGCATGTTATTGTGACGACAATGTTAGACTTGTATATTGTTAGTCTCAGGTGGTGAGGTGTTATGTAAGGTGGTGTGGGCGATGCAAGGTGCTGTGGGCGATGCAAGGTGGTGTGGGCGATGCAAGGTGCTGTGGGCGATGCAAGGTGGTGTGGGCGATGTAAGGTGGTGTGGGCGATGTAAGGTGGTGTGGGCGATGTAAGGTGGTGTGGGCGATGTAAGGTGGTGAGGTGTTATGTAAGGTGGTGTGGGCGATGTAAGGTGGTGTGGGCGATGTAAGGTGGTGTGGGCGATGTAAGGTGGTGTGGGCGATGTAAGGTGGTGAGGTGTTATGTAAGGTGGTGTGGGCAATGTAAGGTGGTGTGGGCGATGTAAGGTGGTGTGGGCGATGTAAGGTGGTGTGGGCGATGTAAGGTGGTGAGGTGTTATGTAAGGTGGTGTGGGCGATGTAAGGTGGTGAGGAAGTAATGTGAGAAGTATGCTGTAGGGGTAAGTTAGGATGGTTTGGTGGAAATGTGAGGTGACGTGTAGCAATACCAGGTAGTGTGGGGGTTATTGTGAGGTGATGAGGAAGTAAAGTGATGGGTGTGGAGTTGGGGTAATATGAAGTGGTGTGGTGAAATTGAGAGGCATTGTGATTTTGGGGTTCATGTGAAATGATGCGGGGGTAATGTGACTTTGTGTGGGGGGTAATATGACTTTGTTTGGGGTAATATAACTTTGTGTGGGGTAATGTGACTTTGTGTGGGGTAATGTGACTTTGTGTGGGGTAATGTGACTGTGTGTGGGCGGTATTGTGACTTTGTGTGGGGTAATATGAATTCGTGTGGGATAATATAACTTTATGTGGGGGTAATGTGAATTTGTGTGGGGGGTAATGTGAATTTGTGTGGGGGTAATGTGACTTTGTGTGGGGTAATATGAATTTGTGTGGGGTAATATAACGTTGTGTGGGGTAATGTGACTTTGTGTGGGGTAATGTGACTTTGCGTGGGAGTAATGTGACTTTGTGTGGGAGTAATGTGACTTGTGTGGGGGTAATGTGACTTTTTTGGGGTAATGTGACTTTTTTGGGGTAATGTGACGTTGTGTGGGGTAATATGACTTGGTGTGGGGGGTAATATGACTTTGTGTGGGAGTAATGTGACTTGTGTGGGGGTAATGTGACTTTTTTGGGGTAATGTGACTTTTTTGGGGTAATGTGACGTTGTGTGGGGTAATATGACTTGGTGTGGGGGGTAATATGACTTTGTGTGGGAGTAATGTGACTTGTGTGGGGTAATGTGACTTTGTGTGGGGGTAATGTGACTTTGTGTGGGGTAACGTGATTTTGTGTGGGGTAATATGACTTTATGTGGTACAGTGACTTTGTGTGGGAGTAATGTGATTTTGTGTGGGAGTAATGTGACTTTGTGTGGGAGTAATGTGACTTTGTGTGGTGGGTGTACTTTTTAATTTTGGAATGGGATGGTGTGAGGGTTGTGTGAGATTATGTGAAGGTTGTGTGAGATATTGTGAGGGTTATGTGAGATGGAGTGATGGTATTGTGAGATATAAGGGTTTCGTGAGATATTATGAGGGTCGGTTAGATGGTGTGAGGGTCGGTTAGATGGTGTGAGGGTCGGTTAGATGGTGTTAGGGTCGGTTAGATGGTGTGAGGGTCGGTTAGATGGTGTGAGGGTCGGTTAGATGGTGTGAGGGTCGGTTAGATGGTGTGAGGGTCGGTTAGATGGTGTGAGGGTTGCGTGAGATGGTGTGAGGTTGCGTGAGATGGTGTGAGGGTTGCGTGAGATGGTGTGAGGGTTGTATGAGATGGTGTGAGGGTTTCGTGAGATGGTGTGAGGGTTTCGTGAGATGGTGTGAGGGTTTCTTGAGATGATGTGAGGGTTGCGTGAGATGGTGTGAGGGTTGCGTGAGATGGTGTGAAGGTTGCGTGAGATGGTGGGAGGGTTGCGTGAGATGGTGTGAGGGTTGCGTGAGATGGTGTGAGGGTTGTGTGGACAAGCCATGATGGAATAAAGCTGAGAAGTAAAGGGTACAAATGGTGAAAAGACATCAGGAGGCATGGTCATTTATTTCTAATGCTGGTGGGAATAAAACCGTCCTAACATTGCTGGACGATGAATTCATAACAGCGGTGGAGAAACTACGGGAGACAATCTATGGAAATCACATTTAGAAAGCACTAAGAGAAGTTATCGTTCTTAGCACTGTCAATTAAATTGAGATTACTTTGGTTTAAAGTTGACGCAGTTATGTTGGAAATGGGTCTCTCTAAGGAGAAGGAAGACTGGCGTAGTTGAGCATGGGTCTCTCTAAGGAGAGGGAAGACTGGCGTAGTTGAGCATGGGTCTCTCTAAGGAGAAGGAAGACTGGCGTAGTTGAGCATGGGTCTCTCTAAGGAGAGGGAAGACTGGCGTAGTTGAGCATGGATCTCTCTAAGAAGAAGGAAGACTGGCGTAGTTGAGCATGGGTCTCTCTAAGGAGAGGGAAGACTGGCGTAGTTGAGCATGGGTCTCTCTAAGGAGAGGGAAGACTGGCGTAGTTGAGCATGGATCTCTCTAAGAAGAAGGAAGACTGGCGTAGTTGAGCATGGGTCTCTCTAAGGAGAGGGAAGACTGGCGTAGTTGAGCATGGATCTCTCTAAGGAGAGGGAAGACTGGCGTAGTTGAGCATGGGTCTCTCTAAGGAGAAGGAAGACTGGCGTAGTTGAGCATGGGTCTCTCTAAGGAGAAGGAAGACTGGCGTAGTTGAGCATGAGTCTCTCTAAGAAGAAGGAAGACTGGCGTAGTTGAGCATGGGTCTCTCTAAGGAGAGGGAAGACTGGCGTAGTTGAGCATGGGTCTCTCTAAAGAGGCGTAGTTGAGCATGGATCTCTCTAAGGAGAGGGAAGACTGGCGTAGTTGAGCATGGGTCTCTCTAAGGAGAGGGAATACTGGCGTAGTTGAGCATGGGTCTCTCTAAGGAGAAGGAAGACTGGCGTAGTTGAGCATGGGTCTCTCTAAGGAGAGGGAAGACTGGCGTAGTTGAGCATGGGTCTCTCTAACGAGAGGGAAAACTGGCGTAGTTGAGCATGGGTCTCTCTAACGAGAGGGAAAACTGGCGTAGTTGAGCACTATTTTCGCTCGTAACTAAGTAATTATTTTTATTTTATTTTAAAAAAAGGAACTATGTTTTAAAAAAAGGAACTATGTTTTAAAAAAAGGAACTATGTTTTAAAAAAGGTTACAGAACATTTCCGAGAGAGATTTCATAAAATGGCACCAAACAACATGGCTATGATGCCTACTGATAGGAAATCCTGTAGTTCTGACAAGGTGCACTGTCAATGAAGGGCAAGTCTGATACGACATCCTGTAGTTCTGACAAGGTGCACTGTCAATGAAGCGCAAGTCTGATACGACATCCTGTAGTTCTGACAAGGTGCACTGTCAATGAAGGGCAAGTCTGATACGATATCCTGTAGTTCTGACAAGGTGCACTGTCAATGAAGGGCAAGTCTGATACGACATCCTGTAGTTCTGACAAGGTGCACTGTCAATGAAGGGCAAGTCTGATACGACATCCTGTAGTTCTGACAAGGTGCACTGTCAATGAAGGGCAAGTCTGATACGACATCCTGTAGTTCTGACAAGGTGCACTGTCAATGAAGGGCAAGTCTGATACGACATCCTGTAGTTCTGTTAAGGGACAATGTCAAATGAACGGAAGTCTGATCAACTAGTAAATAAATGTGAATTTTGTTGGAGACTACACATTCCTATAGTAATCTGATACCACGTTCCCAATTAACAAACATGTTCCGCAGTTCATCATCTTGGCTCACACGTCTTGGCTCACACGTCTTGGCTCACAAATGTTAGCTCATATAGCTTAGTTCACACGTCTTGGCTCACAAATGCTAGCTCATATAGCTTGGTTCACACGTCTTGGCTCACAAATGTTAGCTCATATAGCTTGGTTCACACGTCTTGGCTCACAAATACTAGCTCATATAGCTTGGTTCACACGTCTTGGCTCACAAATATTAGCTCATATAGCTTGGCTCACACGTCTTGGCTCACAAATATTAGCTCATATAGCTTGGCTCACACGTCTTGGCTCACAAATATTAGCTCATATAGCTTGGTTCACACGTCTTGGCTCACAAATATTAGCTCATATAGCTTGGCTCAGACGTCTTGGCTCACAAATGTTAGCTCATATAGCTTGGTTCTCACGTCTTGGCTCACAAATGTTAGCTCATATAGCTTGGTTCACATTTCTTGGCTCCCAAATGTTAGCGTATATAGCTTGGTTCACATATCTTTGCTCACATATATTGGCTCACCAATTTTGATTCACCTGTCATGTAACGCATCTCTTGGCTCCGTCAAGCATTGTACATGTATTGTGTACTTCATCGATCCTATGCCTTCCGTTTGTCAAAGTACACTTCCAGTGTTCATCTATGAAGACTTGTTGCTCAGTTGAGATACCCACATTCCAATAACACCTGCCCAGGATATCTTCCTTTTTAAAACTAAGATAATCTAGCGCCTGGAGACGTGCACCGTTGACAAATACATAATTACCCATTGAAGACGCGGCAGTTTCAATACTGTAATATTTTGCTGCATGCTGTATTTCATAGTGATTGACTTATCGCGACCAGACTACTAGCTTCAAACCATGTAATACACTGTTCCATGCTGTATTTCATAGTGATTGACGCATCGATACACTTGAGCAAATTCTTCGACGAATCTGGAATAAAATTAAATTTCTAGAAGTCTGGAATAAGTTACATTCCTTGGAATCTTGGAAAAGTCACACTCAAAGGAATCTGGAATAGAGTCACATTCATAGAAGTCTGGGAAAAGGTCACATTTCTATGAGACTAGAAATGAATATGTCCCCACATATTTTGTTTTAAAATAACCAAGTCTGAGATAAATCTAGGACTGCACTCCTGCATAAACTTGGACGTTATGGCCCATTGTGAGATTTAAGACAACCTAGAAATAGCAACGCCCATGCAAAGAACCATGATAAAGGGATGTGACTGCGGCCAGCTTAGTTGAGTCGGTAGTAATAAACTGAATTACGGTTCTTGGTTCGAAAGCAATTCTGGTAGGGGCGGTAGTAAGATTGTGGGGGCGCGAGTGGGGTGTGTTAAAAAATAATAACATTGAAATCAAGGCAATCAGAAAGCAAATCTGTGTATGTGTAAGAGAGCGAGAGAAAGAGAGAAAAGAGATTTGGGGGGGGGGGGCGGGCCTGATGGTTAAACAGATTAGAGAACTTAGAGATGAAAAAGAGGGTGAGATGTTGAAATTAACAACAAAAAAGATTAAGAGAGAACCTGGGAGTGAGAGAGAACCTAAGAGTGAGAGAGAACCTGAGAGAGAACCAGAGAGTGAGAGAGAACCTGAGAGTGAGAGAGAACCTGAGAATGATTGACAATGAGAAGGATGCTGAGAGTGAGTGACAATGATAGAGGTCTTGAGAGTGAGAGACAATGAGAGAGACCCTGATAGTGAGAGACAATGAAGGAGACCATGAGAGTGAGAGAGAAGGGGAGAGATCCTGAGAGTGAGAGACAATGAGAGAGATCCTGAGAGAGATCTTGAGAGTGAAAGACAATGAGCGAGATCCGGAAAGTGAGAGACGATGAGAGAGATCCTGAGAGAGATCCGGAGAATGAGAGACAATAAGAGAGATCCTAAGAGGGAGAGAATGAGAGAGATCCTGAGAGTGAAAGAGAATGGGAGAGATCCTGAGAGTTAGAGAGATCCTGAGAGTGAAAGACAATTAGAGTGGCCCTGATTGTGAGAGACAATGAGAGAGACCATGAGAGTGAGAGAGACCATGAGAGTGAGAGAGACCATGAGAGTGAGAGAGAATGAGAGAGATCCTGAGAGTGAGAGAGAATGGGAGAGATCCTGAGAGTTAGGGAGATCCTGAGAGTGAAAGACAATTAGAGAGGCCTTGAGAGTTAGAGACAATGAGAGAGACCATGAGAGTGAGAGAGACCATGAGAGTTATCAATGAGACAATGAGAAACCTTGAGGGTGAGAGAGAATGAGAGATATCATGAGAGTGAGAGAGACCCCGAGTGTGAGAGAGACCATGCGAGTGAGAGAGACACTGAGAGGGAAAGAGAATGAGAGAGATCCTGAGAATGAGAAAGATCCTGAGAGTGAGAGAGATGCTGAGAGTGAGAGAGACCCTAAGAGTGAGAGAGAATGAGAGTGATGATTGGAAGAGTTAGATATAGACACAAAGATTGGAAGAGTTAGATATAGACACAAAGATTGGAAGAGTTAGATATAGACACAAAGATTGGAAGAGTTAGATATAGACACAAAGATTGTAAGAGTTGGATATAGACACAAGTAAGATTGTAAGAGTTGGATATAGACATAACTAAGATTGTAAGAGTTAGATATAGACATAAGTAAGATTGTAAGAGTTAGATATAGACACAAGATTGTAAGAGTTAGATTAAGACACAAGTAAGATTGTAAGAGTTAGATATAGCCACAAGTAAGATTGTTAGAGTTAGATATAGCCACAAGTAAGATTGTAATAGTTAGATATAGCCACAAGTAAGATTGTAAGAGTTAGATATAGCCACAAGTAAGATTGTAAGAGTTAGATATAGACACAAGTAAGATTGTAAGAGTTAGATATAGCCACAAGTAAGATTGTAAGAGTTAGATATAGACACAAGTAAGATGTAATAGATAGAGACACAACGTTTCTTGATCAATTCTTAATAGCTGAAAGTAAATTGAGATTGTGAGACCGAGGGACTAGGAGACTGGAAGACAGAGAGATTGGGAGACCGGGGGAGGGGGTATTTTGGCAGGATCGTTACACTTGATCTGGGAACAGCTTCAAATAACACTACACAACATAGAACATTGTCGGACATCTGTCCATATAATGTAAGATTGGACAAGATGCACACGCCACGACTTCCACGCCCTTGCCTCGATGCCAACTGCCGTGTTCTAATTTAGGCTAATGCTCCCTTTCACTTTCATCAGTCCACATGCGGTAACAACTCAGCCCAACAATCGACCCATCGTTCACCAAACTAGCAGCTCATTATCTGATTGATCTGAAATATGGAGGGCCATTTATTGGCGGGAAAATAGCTGTTACTGTTAACAAACACACAATCGGTGGGCATGTGTGTGCGTGTGTATGCTTTGGTGTGAGGTGTGTGTGTTTGCCCAGTCCTTTGATGTGATGTGTGTTTGTGCCCAGTCCTTTAGCTAGCGTGAGTAGTGTGACCAATCCTTTGGTGTGAGTATGTATCTCCAGCCTTTGGTGTAAGGGATGTGTGTCCTGTCCTTTGGTATGAGATGTGTGAATTTGTCCAGCCCTTTGGTGTGAGGTGTGTGTGTATGTCCTGTCCTTTGGTGTGAGTTGTGTGTATGTATCTCCAGTGTGGGTCTAAACAATTCAACGGAATGCCAGTGGGTCTAAACAACTCAATGCTATGCCAGTGGGTCTCAACAACTCAATGTTATGCCAGTGGGTCTAAACTACTCAATGTTATGCCAGTGGGTCTAAACAATTCAATGTTATGCCAGTGGGTCTAAACTACTCAATGTTATGCCAGTGGGTCTAAACAATTCAATGTTATGCCAGTGGGTTTAAACAATTCAATGTTATGCCAGTGGGTCTAAACAACTCAATGTTATGCCAGTGGGTCTAAACAATTCAATGTTATGCCAGTGAGTCTAAACTACTCAATGTTATGCCAGTGGGTCTAAACAACTCAATGTTATGCCAGTGGGTCTAAACAATTCAGTGTTATGCCAGGGGGTCTAAACAACTCAATGTTATGCCAGGACGTCTAAACTACTCAATGGTATGCCAGTGGGTCTAAACAATACAATGCTATGCCAGTGGGTCTCAAAAATTCAGTGTTATGCCAGGGGGTCTAAACAACTCAATGTTATGCCAGGAGGTCTAAACTACTCAATGTTATGCCAGTGGGTCTAAACAATTCAATGTTATGCCAGTGGGTCTCAACAATTCAATGTTATGCCAATGGGTCTAAACAATTCAATGTTATGCCAGTGGGTCTAAACTACTCAATGTTATGCCAGTGGGTCTAAACAATTCAATGTTATGCCAGTGGGTCTAAACTACTCGCTGTTATGCCAGGGGGTCTAAACAACTCAATGTTATGCCAGGAGGTATAAACTACTCAATGTTATGCCAGTGGGTCTCAACAATTCAATGTTATGCCAGTGGGTCTAAACAACTCAATGTTATGCCAGTGGGTCTAAACAATTCAATGTTATGCCAGTGAGTCTAAACTACTCAATGTTATGCCAGTGGGTCTAAACAACTCAATGTTATGCCAGTGGGTCTAAACAATTCAGTGTTATGCCAGGGGGTCTAAACAACTCAATTTTATGCCAGGACGTCTAAACTACTCAATGGTATGCCAGTGGGTCTAAACAATACAATGCTATGCCAGTGGGTCTCAAAAACTCAGTGTTATGCCAGGGGGTCTAAACAACTCAATGTTATGCCAGGAGGTCTAAACTACTCAATGTTATGCCAGTGGGTCTAAACAATTCAATGTTATGCCAGTGGGTCTCAACAATTCAATGTTATGCCAATGGGTCTAAACAATTCAATGTTATGCCAGTGAGTCTAAACTACTCAGATGTTATGCCAGTGGGTCTAAACAATTCAATGTTATGCCAGTGGGTTTAAACAATTCAATGTTATGCCAGTGGGTCTAAACAACTCAATGTTATGCCAGTGGGTCTAAACAATTCAATGTTATGCCAGTGAGTCTAAACTACTCAATGTTATGCCAGTGGGTCTAAACAACTCAATTTTATGCCAGGACGTCTAAACTACTCAATGGTATGCCAGTGGGTCTAAACAATACAATGCTATGCCAGTGGGTCTCAAAAACTCAGTGTTATGCCAGGGGGTCTAAACAACTCAATGTTATGCCAGGAGGTCTAAACTACTCAATGTTATGCCAGTGGGTCTAAACAATTCAATGTTATGCCAGTGGGTCTCAACAATTCAATGTTATGCCAATGGGTCTAAACAATTCAATGTTATGCCAGTGAGTCTAAACTACTCAATGTTATGCCAGTGGGTCTAAACAATTCAATGTTATGCCAGTGGGTTTAAACAATTCAATGTTATGCCAGTGGGTCTAAACAACTCAATGTTATGCCAGTGGGTCTAAACAATTCAATGTTATGCCAGTGAGTCTAAACTACTCAATGTTATGCCAGTGGGTCTAAACAACTCAATGTTATGCCAGTGGGTCTAAACAATTCAGTGTTATGCCAGGGGGTCTAAACAACTCAATGTTATGCCAGGACGTCTAAACTACTCAATGGTATGCCAGTGGGTCTAAACAATACAATGCTATGCCAGTGGGTCTCAAAAATTCAGTGTTATGCCAGGGGGTCTAAACAACTCAATGTTATGCCAGGAGGTCTAAACTACTCAATGTTATGCCAGTGGGTCTAAACAATTCAATGTTATGCCAGTGGGTCTCAACAATTCAATGTTATGCCAATGGGTCTAAACAATTCAATGTTATGCCAGTGGGTCTAAACTACTCAATGTTATGCCAGTGGGTCTAAACAATTCAATGTTATGCCAGTGGGTCTAAACTACTCAATGTTATGCCAGTGGGTCTCAACAATTCAGTGTCATGCCAGTGACTTACACACAACGTTGAGACTGAATTGAAAACAGAACGATGCTGAATACATTTTGTTGAAAAGTGTGGTACTCCTGTCAGCGACTACTTATGAAGTTTAAGAATGTGCTACTCATGCTTCCATTTGACAGGTTCCGTCATTGTTAGACAATGTTCCCATTAGATTGGTTACGTCATTGCCAGACAATGTTCCCCAGTTCCCCATCAGATTGGTTACGTCATTGCCAGACAATGTTCCCCAGTTCCCCATCAGATTGTTTCCGTCATTGCTAGACAAGTTCCCCAGTTCCCCATCAGATTGGTTCTGTCATTACTAGACAAGTTCCCCAGTTCCCCATCAGATTGGTTCCCTCATTGCTAGACAATTACAATCAAGGTTCATTAACATAAGGGTTCCAGTACTGCCATGACTAAATAACTGTAACAGCTTGAGAACCCGTGTTGACTTCCAGCTAGGTTAATAAGGTCACATCTAAACAACAAGTATTTTAACCAAGGTCATTGATAAATAAATAAATAACTCCAAATAAAACAGTCACTTGATTAAAGGAAGAAAAAGAATTATCCGTCTTCTGAATATAAATCATAAAATGTTCTATAAATTTGAATTTGTGACGTCACAAAACATCTAATAGGATTTTGTGTCATAATTTTATCTGGACTTTCACAAAACGCTTTCTTGGGATATGGGAAAACAAGATACGAAACATAAACATGAACAAGGCCAGATATACCCCGGCCAGACACCAGTCATACCTGTTTAACATCAGACATACACCCGACAGACATAGAACATACTCCTGTTGGTCTTCAGACACACCCCTGCAGGACATCAGACCCACCCCTGCAGGACATCAGAGCCACCCCTTCAGGACATCAGACCCACCCCTGCAGGACATCAGACCCACCCCTGCAGGACATCAGACACTACAATGCCGTAATTTCGTGAGAAACAATGAAACAGCCATGAGAGAAAATTGACTTGCATTTTTGTAGTGGTAAGACACTGAGAAGAGTAAGTCTTAAGCTGATTGGATAAGGCTGTCTGAACGAGTTGTTTGGGGGAGTTAGGTGGTCTTGGTAAATGGTGTTGTTAGGGTGATTTAGGATGTCGATGGGGAGGGGGGTAAGGGAGGCTGTGTGGGGGCTAAGCTGTCTTGTGGAGTTTGTCTGGGGGTGTTATGCTGTCTGGTAAAGCTATGCTGTTGGGGAAGTAATGCTGTCTGGGGGTGTTATGTTGTGTGAGGGAGTTATGCTGTCTGTGTAAGTTATGCTGTCTGAGGGAGTTATGCTGTCTGAGGGAGTTATGCTGTCTGAGGGAGTTATGCTTTGTGGGGGAGTTATGCTGTCTGGGGAGTTGTGCTGTCTGGGGGAGTTAAACTGTCTGAGGGAGTTATGCTGTCTGAGGGATTTAAACTGTCTGAGGGAGTTATGCTGTCTGAGGGAGTTATGCTGTCTGGGGGAGTTATGCTGTCTGGGGGAGTTATGCTGTCTGGGGGAGTTGAGCTGTCTGAGGGATTTAAACTGTCTGAGGGAGTTATGTTGTCTGAGGGAGTTATGCTGTCTGAAGGAGTTATGCTGTCTGAGGGAGTTATGTTGTCTGAGGGAGTTATGCTGTCTGGGGGAGTTATGCTGTCTGGGGGAGTTGATCTGTCTGGGGGAGTTGAGCTGTCTGGGGGAGTTATGCTGTCTGGGGGAGTTATGCTGTCTGGGGGAGTTATACTGTTTGAAGGTTTCATCATCACCAATCGATAGTTTCATATCAGTTGCTATGGAAACGAAGTTTCTTAGTGACAAGCCAATGAGATTAGACACATCGTTATTTCCTTTATCTGATGAGTCCATAAATAATGAATAGTGTCTATTCTATAAGTTCACACACTCGCCAACTAGTGTCAATTCTATAAGTTCACACTCTCACCAACTAGTGTCAATTCTATAAGTACACACACTCGGCAACTAGTGTCAATTCTATAAGTTCACACACTCACCAACTAGTGTCAATTCTAGAAGTTCACACTCTCACCAACTAGTGTCAATTCTATAAGTTCACACACTCGCCAACTGGTGTCAAGTCTATAAGTTCACACACTCACCAACTAGTGTCAATTCTATAAGTTCACACACTCGCCAACTAGTGTCAAGTCTATAAGTTCACACACTCACCAACTAGTGTCAATTCTATAAGTTCACACACTCACCAACTAGTGTCAATTCTATAAGTTCACACACTCGCCAACTAGTGTCAATTCTATAAGTTCACACACTCACCAACTAGTGTCAATTCTATAAGTTCACACACTCGTCAACTGGTGTCAAGTCTATAAGTTCACACACTCACCAACTAGTGTCAATTCTATAAGTTCACACACTCAACAACTAGTGTCAATTCTATAAGTTCACACACTCGTCAACTAGTGTCAAGTCTATAAGTTCACACACTCACCAACTAGTGTCAATTCTATAAGTTCACACTCTCGCCAACTAGTGTCAAGTCTATAAGTTCACACTCTCACCAACTAGTGTCAAGTCTATAAGTTCACACTCTCACCAACTAGTGTCAAGTCTATAAGTTCACACTCTCACCAAATGCTCACTATTTCAAAGAAGTTCAAAAAAACAACACTATGTTCTCTAGTCTCCCGAGACGGTTACGTGGCCGGCCTGGTTGAGCACCTGCACTGAGATGCTATCGATCTGACCAGTCATCCGGCCTTAACATTTCATCATCGGCGACACATCTATGTAGCCAAGGACACTTCTGTGTAGCTAGCGACACACATGGTCATTCTTGAGTAACACAATGTCTATCACCGACCAAGCAACCTTTCAATAGAAACCTTAGAGAGGCTCAAAGCGAAGGTATTTGAGAACCATTTAGTAGAGAGGCTCAAAGCGAAGGTATTTGAGAACCATTTAGTAGAGAGGCTCAAAGCGAAGGTATTTGAGAACCATTTAGTAGAGAGGCTCAAAGCGAAGGTATTTGAGAACCATTTAGTAGAGAGGCTCAAAGCGAAGGTATTTGAGAACCATTTAGTACAGAGGCTCAAAGTGAAGGTATTTGAGAACCCTTTAGTGCAGTTCAAACATAAAAGAGCACATTTAAAAAGGCTTCTAAAGGACCAAGACCTTCAAAGGCTCTCAAAAGACCCTCTTAAGACCCTTCAAATTATGGTTCCCCCACAGTGACACAAATCCTCACAAGTTCTGAGTGCCTATATGAACAAAGCAAAAACCAGATGACAAAATCCCATGAAGTTCTTGGTGCCCAGATGACAAAATCCAATCAAGTTCTTGGTGCTCAGATAACAAAATCCCATCAAGTTATTGGTGCTCAGATGACACAAATCCACACAAATTATAAGTTCAAAGATGACACAAATCCCCACAAATTATGTGTTCAAAGATGACAAAAATCCCCACAAATAATAATTTCAGAGATGACACAAATCTCCAAAAATTATAAGTTCAGAGATGACACAAATCTCCACAAATTATAAGTTCAGAGATGACACAAATACCCACAAATTATAAGTTCAGAGATGACACAAATCCCCACAAATCATGAGTTTAGAGATGACAATAATCCCCACAAATTATGAGTTCAGAGATGATACAAATCCCCACAAATTCTCAGTCACCTAATGACACAAATCCCCACAAATTCTCAGTCACCTAATGACACAAATCCCTACAAATTCTAAGTCACCTAATGACACAAATCCCACAAATTCTCAGTCACCTAATGACACAAATCCCCACAAATTCTCAGTCACCTAATGACACAAATCCCCACAAATTCTCAGTCACCTAATGACACAAATCCCACAAATTCTCAGTCACCTAATGACACAAATCCCCACAAATTCTCAGTCACCTAATGACACAAATCCCCACAAATTCTCAGTCACCTAATGACACAAATCCCCACAAATTCTCAGTCACCTAATGACACAAATTCCCACAAATTCTCAGTCATCTAATGACACAAATCCCCACAAATACTCAGTCATCTAATGACACAAATCCCCACAAATTCTCAGTCACCTAATGACAAAAATTCCCACAAATACTCAGTCACCTAATGACACAAATCCCCACAAATTCTCAGTCACCTAATGACACAAATCCCCCCAAATTCTCAGTCACCTAATGACACAAATCCCCACAAATTCTCAGTCACCTAATGACACAAATCCTCACAAATTCTCAGTCACCTAATGACACAAATCCTCACAAATTCTCAGTCACCTAATGACACAAATCCTCACAATTTGATGTTTGACTAAAATAATAAGTTGCGTTTAAAATGAACCATATTTTAAAAAATAATTCAAAATTGACTGCACATCTTATAATGTCAACATCACTGCACATCTTCAGTATCATGTAATGTGTTCAGTATGATGTAATGTGTTCATTATGATGTAATGTGTTCAGTATGATGTAATGTGTTCAGTATGATGTAATGTGTTCAGTATGATGTAATGTGTTCAGTATCATGTAATGTGTTCAGTATGATGTAATGTGTTCAGTATCATGTAATGTGTTCAGTATGATGTAATGTGTTCAGTATCATGTAATGTGTTCAGTATGATGTAATGTGTTCAATATCATGTAATGTGTACATTTAAATAGCAGGGTCGAGATAAATGACACAAAAAGGAGGAATATGACAAGAGTTTCACACACAAAATGACATGGACGAAATGAACTAAACAACATAAACAACAAGGGTAACATAAACAACCAGGGTAACATAAACAAGATGGGGGACATACACCTAAACTGAAACTGGGTGACAAACAAAATGACATGTTGACATAAAATGACACGAATGATAAACAATGAGTGATACTCATAACATCACATAGGTGACACACAAAATGGGTGATACTCATAAAATGACATCAGTGAGACATAAAATGACAAGTGTGAAACATAAAATGACAAGTGTGACACATAAAATGACATCAGTGAGACATAAAATGACATCAGTGAGACATAAAATGACATGTGAGACATAAAATGACAAGTGTGACACATAAAATGACAAGTGTGACACATAAAATGACAAGTGTGACACATAAAATGACAAGTGTGACACATAAAATGACAAGTGTGACACATAAAATTACAAGTGTGACACATAAAATGACATCAGTGACACATAAAATGACATGTGACACATAAAATGACAAGTGTGACACATAAAATGACAAGTGTGACACATAAAATGACAAGTTTGACACATAAAATGACATCAGTGACACATAAAATGACATCAGTGAGACATAAAATGATAAGTGTGACTCATAAAATGACAAGTGTGACACATAAAATGACAAGTTAAAAACAAAATGACAAGGGTGACACACATAAAAGAAAGACAATAAGTACCCACAGACTGACAAGGGTGACACACAGACAATAATTACCCACAGACTGACAAGGTCGACCCACAGACTGACAAGGTCGACCCACAGACTGACAAGGTCGACCCACAGACTGACAAGGTCGACCCACAGACTGACAAGGTCGACCCACAGACTGACAAGGTCGACCCACAGACTGACAAGGTCGACCCACAGACTGACAAGGTCGACCCTGAGAAAATCACAAGGATCTCTGCACAAACATCTCCCACAATAGAAAATGTGCTAAGAAGAATAATGATATAACGACATGTGAACTAAATGTGTTGTTGCTTCAATGTGGCTTGCACAATTAATGTCAGCCAGCTATTTTCCGGGATGCCCTGTCTGGTAGAGAGACCAAGCATACATTGCCGGTATGGCCTGCCTGGTAGAGAGACCAAGCATACATTCCTGGGATGCCCTGCCTGGTAGAGAGACCAAGCATACATTCCTGGGATGCCCTGCCTGGTAGAGAGACCAAGCATACATTCCTGGGATGCCCTGCCTGGTAGAGAGACCAAGCATACATTCCTGGGATGCCCTGCCTGTTAGACAGACCAAGCATACATTTTAATTGACAAAATCAACAGCATAGCAAGCTGCTGGCTCGGGCGTGTAATTAATCACCTGCGTGCCGGTGTGCATACAACTTTAATTTGTGGAATGTTCGTCTACCAAGGAAATGTGAAGGGGTAGAAGGGTGTGTGTTGGTGTGAGAAAGAGGATAGAAAGAGTTGTGAAGGAGGATGGAAGAGTTGTAAAAGAGGATTGAAGTAATGGAGTAGTAAAAGAAGGTTTGTGGAGGAGTGAAAAGAGATTGTGAAAGTTGTGAAAGAAGACTAAAGGAGGGGGGGGAGAAGAGTAAGGGGTGGATGTGTAAAGAAGGTGTAAGTAGTAAAGGAGGAGTGAAGGATAGAAAGAGGATGTAAAGAGGTGTGAAGGAGGTGTGGAGAGGAGGGTTCACATTTGAAGATACATTTTAAAAACATTGAAATGTGAGGGAATGACGACCACGGTGTAAGCGTTGATATAAGGTGATGCATATTTCATGATGATCTCCTATTGGTTACAAGATCTTGTTTGTGTTTAGTGTGTAGCGAGTAACCAGTAGTAACATTGCAGAGGTATTCATTACCGTTATTACAATTTTATAGTAACTTCACGGTATCACGTGATTTAGCAAAGAATATCACTGTTGGTAATAGGTACCAGTAGAAAAGGTATAAAACCTAGCAATAAGCTTAAGATGGCTACCAATAGAAAACATATAGCCTAGCACTGACAAAAGCTACCAGTAGAAAACAATTGGCGTAACCATTCAGCTAAAAGAAGCTGGCCGAGTCCAGGCAAGGTACCAAACGCCAAATGTCACATAACCGTGTAAATGTCAGAGATCGCCTGCTAATCGTTGTAACCAATAGAATTTAAGTCCTTAAACATTCGATCGATTTTGATATACGGGGGTTTGGTGCTATATCATCTGTGGCTACATAGTAAAGTTGGTTGTGTATCATCTGTGGCTACATAGTAAAGTTGGTTGTGTATCATCTGTGGCTATAATAAAGTTGGTTGATGTATCATGTGTGGCTACATAGTAAAGTTGTTGGTATATCATATGTGGCTACATAGTAAATTTGGTTGTGTATTATCTGTGGCTACATAGTAAAGTTGGTTGTGTATCATCTGTGGCTACATAGTAAGGTTGGTTGTGTATCATCTGTGGCTACATAGTAAGGTTGGTTGTGTATCATCTGTGGCTACATAGTAAAGTTGTTGGTATATCATATGTGGCTACATAGTAAATTTGGTTGTGTATTATCTGTGGCTACATAATAAAGTTGGTTGATGTATCATGTGTGGCTACATAGTAAAGTTGTTCATATATCATGTGTGGCTACATAGTAAAGTTGTTGGTATATCATGTGTGGCTACATAGTAATGTTGGTGTGTATCATATGTGGCTACATAGTAAAGTTGTTGATTCCAAGTATATATACAAAAAACAAGTAAGCGATATTGTACAAAGTGACAGCGTTATATAAACACAAATACTTCAATTGTGAGATGGAGTCTTCCAATAAGTTCTAATATTAACCACAGTGAGATGGAGTATTCCAATAAGTTCTAAGAGTAATCACATTGGGATGGAGTCTTCCAATAAGTTCTAAGAGTAACCACATTGAGATGTAGTCTTCCAATAAGTTCTAAGAGTAATCACATTGGGATGGAGTCTTCCAATAAGTTCTAAGAGTAACCACATTGAGATGTAGTCTTCCAATAAGTTCTAAGAGTAACCACATTGAGATGTAGTCTTCCAATAAGTTCTAAGAGTAACCACATTGAGATGTAGTCTTCCAATAAGTTCTAAGAGTAACCACATTGAGATGTAGTCTTCCAATGACTTCTAAGAGTTACCACAATGAGATGGGGAACTGCAATAAGTTCTGAGAGTAACCACAATGAGATGGGGAACTGCAATGAGTTCTAGAGCAACCACAGTGAGATGGGGAACTGCAATGAGTTCTAGAGCAACCACAGTGAGATGGGGAACTGCAATGAGTTTTAAGAGTAACCACAGTGAGATGGGAACTGCAATAAGTTCTAAGAGTAACCACAGTGAGATGGGGAACTGCAATAAGTTCTAAGAGTAACCACAGTGAGATGGGGAACTGCAATAAGATCTAAGAGTAACCACAGTGAGATGGGGAACTGCAATGAGTTCTAGAGCAACCACAGTGAGATGGGGAACTGCAATGAGTTCTAAGAGTAACCACAGTGAGATGGGGAACTGCAATGAGTTCTAGAGCAACCACAGTGAGATGGGGAACTGCAATGAGTTCTAAGAGTAACCACAGTGAGATGGGGAACTGCAATAAGTTCCAAGAGTAACCACAGTGAGATGGGGAACTGCAATAAGTTCTAAGAGTAACCACAGAGAGATGGGGAACTGCAATAAGTTCTAAGAGTAACCACAGTGAGATGGGGAACTGCAATGAGTTCTAGAGCAACCACAGTGAGATGGGGAACTGCAATGAGTTCTAAGAGTAACCACAGTGAGATGGGGAACTGCAATAAGTTCTAAGAGTAACCACAGTGAGATGGGGAACTGCAATGAGTTCTAGAGCAACCACAGTGAGATGGGGAACTGCAATGAGTTCTAGAGCAACCACAGTGAGATGGGGAACTGCAATAAGTTCTAAGAGCAACCACATTGAGATGGGGAACTGCAATGAGTTATAGAGCAACCACAGTGAGATGGGGAACTGCAATGAGTTCTAGAGCAACCAGTCCACTTGGTCATGTAAAGGACATCGACCACCAATATTGATTTAACAATAAGACATAAGCGATTTATTCATACCCTGGCCAAATCCACTTCACACCGATATTCAATAGTAAATAGAGTTTTGTGTGGTTATTTAAACAGTTCAAACAATGCATAATCCCTTATTCCCAACGTCATCATCCATCTTACACCAGGTCATTATCCGATATTTATTACGTCATTATCCCATATTTACTACGTCATTATCCCATAGTCCCTATCCAATTTTGGCCATTTTTCAGTTTCACTTTCGTTCTTTAAAAAAAAATTGTTTTAGCTACGGTAGCGCATTGATTCGATTTTGTTATATGAATGTAGGTTGGTAGGTTTGTTGGATTATTGATGGTAGATTTGTTGGATTATTGGTGGTAGGTTTGTTGGATTATTGATGATAGGTTTGTTGGATTATTGATGGTAGATTTGGTGGATTATTGGTGGTAGGTTTGGTGGCTTTTTGATGGTAGGTTTGTTGGATTATTGATAGTAGATTTGTTGGATTATTGATGGTAGATTTGGTGGATTATTGGTGGTAGGTTTGGTGGATTATTGATGATAGGTTTGTTGGATTATTGATGGTAGATTTGGTGGATTATTGGTGGTAGGTTTGGTGGCTTATTGATGGTAGATTTGTAGGATTATTGATGGTAGATTTGGTGGATTATTGGTGGTAGGTTTGGTGGATTATTGATGGTAGATTTGGTGGATTATTGATGGTAGGTTTGGTGGATTTTTTGTGGCAGGTTTGGTGGATTAAAGGTGGTAGTTTTGTTGGATTATTGATGGTAGATTTGGTGGATTATTGATGGTAGGTTTGGTGGATTATTGGTGGTAGGTTTGGTGGCTTTTTGATGGTAGGTTTGTTGGATTATTGATAGTAGATTTGTTGGATTATTGATGGTAGATTTGGTGGATTATTGGTGGTAGGTTTGGTGGATTATTGATGATAGGTTTGTTGGATTATTGATGGTAGATTTGGTGGATTATTGGTGGTAGGTTTGGTGGCTTATTGATGGTAGATTTGTAGGATTATTGATGGTAGATTTTGTGGATTATTGGTGGTAGGTTTGGTGGATTATTGATGGTAGATTTGGTGGATTATTGATGGTAGGTTTGGTGGATTTTTTGTGGTAGGTTTGGTGGATTAAAGGTGGTAGGTTTGTTGGATTATTGATGTAGATTTGGTGGATTATTGATGGTAGGTTTGGTGGATTATTTGTGGTAGGTTTGGTGGATTATTGGTGGTAGGTTTGGTGGATTATTGGTGTTAGGTTTGGTGGATTATTGATGGTAGGTTTGGTGGATTATTGGTGGTAGATTTGGTGGATTATTGGTGGTAGGTTTGGTGGATTATTGATGGTAGGTTTGGTGGATTATTGATGGTAGATTTGTTGGATTACTTGTGACAGCTTTGGTGATTTATTGATTATAGGTTATAAGTGGATTAATGGTGGTGGGTTTAGAGATTAATCGTGGCTTTTGGGATGCAGATCACGCCATTCAATGGTTTGTGGGATTCACGTCACGCCATAGAATGGTTTGTGAGATGCAGATTGCACAATTGAATGGTTTGTGGGATGAAGATCACGCCTTATCATGGTTTGTGGGATGAAGATCACGCTATAGAATGTTTTGCTGGATGCAGATCACGCCATATAATGATTTGTAGGATGCAGATCACGCTATGGAAAGTATTGTGGTTTGGGGGATTCATACCACACCATATAATGTTTGTGGTTTGCGGGATGCAGATCACGCTATAGAAAAGTTTTAGGAGTGAAGGTCACGCTAAAGAATATTTTTTGGGAGGCAGATCACGTTATATAATGGTTTGTCGGATGCAAATCACGCCATAGAATGGTTTGTGGGGTGCTGATCACGCTATAGAATGGTTTGTGGGGTGCTGATCACGCTATAGAATGGTTTGTGGGGTGCTGATCACGCTATAGAATGGTTTGTGGGGTGCAGATCACGCCACTTGCCCGCTTGAATTGAGACACTATCGATCACCCACAGCAAATAGAAATCAATTCCACCGGCCGTGTTAGGGCCACGTCAGACGTGGATAGACATTACAAACACACACGTCCAGATACCACCACACAGACACACATGTCCCCGACACGCACGTCCAAGGCACATGACACACAAATCCCCAGATACATAACACACAGAAACACATCCCAGACACACATCACACAGTCAACAGACATTCGCATGAGACCACTAGATAAATATAAACTAGATATAGATAAAGATCAAGCCATAAACACCAGTATTTTACACCATGTAACGATAGGTAACACTACAAATGGGAATATTTTACACCATGTTAACGATAGGTAACACTACAAATGGGAATATTTTACACCATGTTAACGATAGGTAACACTACAAATGGGAATATTTTACACCATGTTAACGATAGGTAACACTACAAATGGGAATATTTTACACCATGTTAACGATAGATAACACTACAAATGGGAATATTTTACATCATGTTAACGATAGATAACACTACAAATGGGAATATTTTACACCATGTTAACGATAGGTAACACTACAAATGGGAATATTTTACACCATGTTAACGATAGGTAACACTACAAATGGGAATATTTTACACCATGTTAACGATAGATAACACTACAAATGGGAATATTTTACATCAGGTTGGCAATAATAATCTAAACCTTATAAAACATGTATTTATATCAAAATAAATTGACAAAGCTTGCAACACAACTAGTTTACACCACGATTGATATGTGGTAATTGTGGAGTTAGAGATGTGGATTCAGATATGTGGTAATTGTGGAGTTAGAGATGTGGATTCATTCATGTGGGAATTGTGTGTAAAGTGAGATATTGACCGGTCAATGATTACAATGAAAAAAATCTCTAACAGTGGAACAATTTAACAACATTAAATTAATTAATAGAAGTGTTAAAGTCACAACTCTATTCAATGGTACAACAGCCACTAACCAATGGTACAACTACAGCCACTAACCAATGGTACAACAGCCACTTACCAATAGTACAACATCCACTAATCAATGGTACAACAGCCACTAACCTATGGTACAACAGCCACTAACCAATAGTACAACAGTGACTAATCAGTGGTACTACAGTCACTAACCAATAGTACAACAGGGACTAATCACTGGTACTACAGTCACTAACCTATGGTACAACTACAGCCACTAACCAATGGTACAACAGCCACTAACCAATAGTACAACAGGGACTAATCACTGGTACAACAGCCACTAACCAATGGTACAACTACAGCCACTAACCAATGGTACAACAGCCACTAACCAATAGTACAACAGCCACTAATCAATGGTACAACAGCCACTAACCTATGGTACTACAGTCACTAACCAATAGTACAACAGGGACTAATCACTGGTACTACAGTCACTAACCAATAGTACAACAGCCAAGATATGTGAAAACATTTGCTCTGTAATCTTGTATGTACATGGCAATCTGCACTGCAGATCAATTACCATCTAACTTTAAGCTTCGCATCTTTGTTAAAGCTGAACATAACATATAGTGAGAATCTTCAACACTTTTAAGGGTTAACATAACAGACCAACATTGTTTTATTGACATTTGGAAATTTAAGAAAATAGTTTCTTCTATAGTCTATAGATTGAGAACATAGTTTGTGCTATAGATTGAGAACATAGTTTCTGCTACAAATTGAGAACATAGTTTGTGCTATAGATTGAGAACATAGTTTCTGCTACAAATTGAGAACATAGTTTCTGCAATAGATTGAGAACATAGTTTCTGCTATAGATTGAGAACATAGTTTCTGCTATAGATTGAGAACATAGTATCTGCTACAGATTGAGAACATAGTTTCTGCTACAGATTGAGAACATAGTATCTGCTACAGATTGAGAGCATAGTTTGTGCTATAGATTGAGAACATAGTTTCTGCTATAGATTGAGAACATAGTTTCTGCTATAGATTGTGTTGTGAATCAGGGATAGAGTACGACGTGGATATATGAATAGGTTAGGTACAGTGTGGACATATGAAGGGGATTCAATACGGATATATGAATCTGAATGTGACTGAGTGTGGATATATCAATCGAGTTGCAGTGTGGATATAAAAATATGGCAGTGTCTATGTATTGGTCAGGTACTGAGTGGATATGAATTGGATATAATGTGGATATATGAATTGGGTACAGTGTGCATATATGATTTGGTTTCTACAAGGATTCATGAATCGTATATTAACTTATTCTACAGTGCAACAATTGGAAGCCAAATGAACTTCCGCATTACCTGCTGGTGTGGAAATTCATCTTCTGAGATCAAATATCAAGCAGACTAGTGAAGAACGCCATTAATATCACACAAACTAAACATCCTTTACTATGGGAAGAAAAAATGCTGCTGGAAAAACTAAAATATTGGGATGATACATCCCACCTACTTCATCACAGATACTTAAGATCACATCCCACCCTACATCCCACCCTACATCCCGCCCTACATCCCACTCACTTCATCACAGATACTTAAGATCAGCTTGATCAAGGCAGATTCTTTCTCTTAAATTTAGGACCGAAAGATATAAAAATTCCTTTGTTCCCAAGTCTGTACAAATTGACCAGTGTGCTATCTCAGTGGTTACCAAATCTAAATGATCACTAATAAAGTCATTATTGTCACTAAAGGAGTTCACTGATGGCGGATTTCCATGCTAGAGAAATCCTTTAGATGTCTTGTGTTTCAATTTTTAGAATTGTAAAATTTTGTCTTGGTTAAAATTAAAATATGTATTTATTTATGTGCTGAAACTGAATATGTTAAATATAACAAAAAATATTCCATATATTTGAAACAATAAAAGAAACGTATCTTATACAGTGTGGATTTTTTTATATGAACTTATGTACTGTGTGGATATATGAATCATGCATGGTGTGGATATATGAAGCAGGTACTTTGTGGATACATGAATCACGTATGGTGTGGATTTATGAATCAGGTACTGTTGGATATATAAATCACGTATAATGTCGATATATGGATCAGGTACAGTGAGGATATATAAATTGGGAACTGTGTGAATATAAGATATACAATATGTACATAGGAATAAACAAAAGCACATAGAACACCAGACAATTCCACACCAGGCTCAACTGGACATTGCACACCAGGCTCAACTGGACATTGCACACCAGGCTCAGCTGGACATTGCACACCAGGCTCAACTGGACATTGCACACCAGGCTCAACTGGACATTGCACACCAGGCTCAACTGGACATTGCACACCAGGCTCAACTGGACATTGCACACCAGGCTCAGCTGGACATTGCACACCAGGCTCAGCTGGACATTGCACACCAGGCTCAACTGGACATTGCACACCAGGCTCAACTGGACATTGCACACCAGGCTCAACTGGACATTGCACACCAGGCTCAGCTGGACATTGCACACCAGGCTCAACTGGACATTGCACACCAGGCTCAACTGGACATTGAACACCAGGCTCAACTGGACATTGCACACCAGGCTCAACTGGACATTGCACACCAGGCTCAACTGGACATTGCACACCAGGCCCAACTGGACATTGCACACCAGGCTCAAATGGACATTGCACACCAGGCTCAACTGGACATAGCACACCAGGCTCAACTGGACATTGCACACCAGGCTCAACTGGACATTGCACACCAGGCTCAGCTGTACATTGCACACCAGGCTCAGCTGGACATTGCACACCAGGCTCAACTGGACATTGCACACCAGGCTCAACTGGACATTGCACACCAGGCTCAACTGGACATTGCACACCAGGCTCAGCTGTACATTGCACACCAGGCTCAGCTGGACATTGCACACCAGGCTCAACTGGACATTGCACACCAGGCTCAACTGGACATTGCACACCAGGCTCAACAGGAAAGCTTTGAATGGGACAAGAGAATAACTTGGACTGCTGGAATATGTATTTTATAAAGTTGTGCAAAGAAATTGAACTGAAGCGATGGTTATATAAAATGAAGAGAACTCACCTAATGAAAGAATCCAGCGAGTGGTGTCCTATGCTGATGAATCATGTGAATCTAACAACAAAAATAGGTCAACAAGTTCATTTGTCTGGCCAGCGCTTGCAGAAGAAATGTTTGGGGGCTGCAATTCTAAGTCAAATGGGTCACCGTAACCTGCTTCAAATGGGTTGGTGCTCGGTGGCCGAGGCGGTAAGGGCGGCGGGACCCTCTCTGTTGTCTCGATCCTGGCCTCTGGCAGATTTGAACTAGGGGATCTCTGGGGGATTGGAGGTGGGATATTTCCAGCCGACTTTTCTTCAAACAAATTTCCACCTGTTGGTCGCTTGGGTAAGGGTGGTGGGTTCCTGTCCAAACCTTGGAATTTATCTTCAAATGGGTTTGTGCTAGGCGGACGTTGCTGTAGAACTGGGACAACTTTATCACAAGATTGTAACGTATCTTCACAGATATTAGTGCTGGGTGGTCGCTCAGGAACTGGAGGGGGCACTTTTTCTAGTACCTGAAGATTCTCTTCAAACAGATTTGTACTTGGTGGACGTTCTGGAACTGGAGGGGGCACTTTTTCTAGTACCTGAAGATTCTCTTCAAACAGATTTGTACTTGGTGGTCGCTCAGGAACTGGAGGGGGGACTTTTTCTAGTACCTGAAGATTCTCTTCAAACAGATTTGTACTTGGTGGTCGCTCAGGAACTGGAGGGGGGACCCTATGAGAAGCCGGAAATTTGTCTTCAAACAGATTTGAACCAGGACGTTGAGGTAAGGGGGGTGTTACTTTTTCAAACAGATTTATGCTTAATGGTCTCTCCGGTAATGGTGGAGGAACTGCTTCTGATTGTTCTTCAAATAAACAGCTGCTTGGTGGAGGCAGCAATGGTGGGACACTTTCGAAAATTTGAAATTTTTCTTTAAACTCATCAATCGGAAAAGGTTGTGAGGTATGGTTTCCTTCTTTCAGCAATTTGCTAACAGGCAAAATCCTTGCAGCCAACGAATCTGATGTGACATTAGACTGACCTTTTTGTTGTGGATCAGTTGAAAGTCTTAGACCCAACACTGCTGATTTAGAGTGGAGAATCTGAGAGTCAACAACATGGGACAAAGGCTGACTCTTGCAGATAGGCTGACTCTGGCAGGTATCTTGCGGCAGAAACTCTTCTATGAAGAGATCTGTTGTTTCATCATAAGAAGCAGGGTTATTGTCTATGAAGAGATCTGTTGTTTCATCATAAGAAGCAGGGTTTTTGTCTTGGTCAGTTACAATTTCAGAACTATCAGAGTCTTTTATGTCCTTGGGTCCAGGGATTAAGGGGGAGGTCCCATTAGCTCCTCTGTTGTCAGAATCCTGCGTTGTCCTTGAATGAGAACTAAAATCTGCCTGAGAAAAGCCTGGTGTCAATGGTTTACCTGGCACCCCCAGTGAATCTGCATCAACCGGAGGCAGGCTGCCGCTTGGTTTGATATCTATTTCAATATGTTTCTCACAACTTTTTTCCAAAAGATTTATTTCAACTGTAAGAATCTCATCAGATTCAAGCACCGCAAGTCCAGTACTGTTGGAACGTTCATCTGTTTCAATATTATACACATCCGCACACAGATGATCCAAATCCCGGCCAGTATTAGTCAAATCTATAGTTTTAGAACTGATTGTAGGACCAAGTTCTACATTTTCAGCAACAGATGAGTCAGGCTGTAGCAGCTCACCCAAATCTATTCCATTCTGATCTACTGTGATGTTTGAAACACAGATCAATGGATCATTTTCGTCAATTTTACTGTCTGCACAAGATGATTCACTCCGGCCCACAGGACCTGAACTGTCAGGGAAACTTGCCCAATTTTCTTCTTCGGTCTTATCTACCGTTTCACCAAAGAAGCTGTGAGCAGTTTCATTTTGTTGTATATAAAGAAGCTTTGGTGCATTGGAATATTCTTCATAGGGTGAGTTGGCCGATAATCTAGGGCCGGCTGAAAGCTTGGGTGAAGTGGTTGGTGTAATGGTTGGTGGGATTAGAACCCTACGAGGTGACACTGGAATTTGTCCGTCTTCATTGACAACCAATGCAGATTTCGTGCGGCTAAAAAGAATGTCTTCAGCAAACTCAAAACAAGTTTCATCCGAGTCTTTCCGTCGTGCACTTTGAAGCTTTGGAGTCTTTGGCTTAAGTGTGAACTCATCACATGGAAGTGTTATTTTGAGTTTGTCAGGAATGATGGAAGGTGGAGCCGGTGAAGCCTCCGGGGAACTAATTGTTGCATATTCATCAAGTGTTACAACACTGATGGGCGTGTGACTACGAGGGCGGGCAATAGGTGATGTAGTTACTCTAAGTCGTTCAATTCGGCGTTCGTACGCCTTGCGCTTGGATGGTGATAATATTTGACTGGGATCAATGTTTTCAGGCACAAGATTGGACTGACAGTCTCTGTCACTGCCAAGGTCACACAAATTACCATCCAAGTCTGAAGAATCCAAGTGCCCCACAGACGGGCGTGCCACATGGAATGTCGGAGTATTTTCATTACATGACCCTGAACTTGATGATGAATCAGAGTCTTGTTTTTTTATTGGAATAGACACTCGGCCAATGGTTCCTTGGCGGCTCAAACTGTGTACTGTAGAAGGTTTCTGATTGTCTTCTTCTGGCTCTTCAGATTTGGCAGTTGGTGCAAAATCCTGTTTTTGCAGATGAATCTCTGGTGGCTTGGGCACACATTTGTCAGCTTCAACTACAGGGGTATCAGTAGGAACAAAACTGTTCTCATTTCTGTCACCTGTGTTACTCTCCTCTCCACCACCTTTAGACTTGTCCCTAGCAACCTCAGCATCTTTTCCTCCTTTTTCTTCCCCGCCTGCCAGGGACAGGGACTTTTTAGAATTGTTTCCCCCTATGGTTTCAGTTTTCAGGCTCCCATCTGAAAGAAATAGCTTTGTAGAGTTTAAGACCTGTTGAAGGGCTGCACTGTCACTGGAGCAGTGTGTAGACTGGCCACCGCTTGTGCTAACATCCTCGTCACCAAGATCAATAGTATCAAATGTTGCAAGGGGGGCTTTTCCTATGTCTACTCGTCTAACTATTCTATGTTTAATGTTTAAGGCTCTGTGCATAGCCAAACTTCAGTAGCCACCCCCTGGAGAATGAAGATTTAATTTAATTTAATGTTAATTACAATTAGAAATACATTGATGTGTGTAATCAAGTCAATGCTAAAGTTATTTTCAGTATTTAATAAAAAAATAAAATGTTTTAATGCCATTAATCTACATTTGTTTGACTTTTTACATTGGTCAGGCTTTTAAATAAAATCATTGGAGGAAAACATTTAAAATTATGACTGACATTGTAACATGGTCTGATGTATAGAAGACATCTTACTAGTGATAAGATTGGCCATAAAAAAATAGCAGCTTTTTTGTCTAAAATTTGCCCTGGTTAAATTTCAATGCTGCCTTTAATTTTTGTGAACAGAACCTATGGGATTTAAAAATTTAGTAGACAATAAAGGTGGAAGTAGGGTGGATCAAAAAATTATTTAAAATGTGCTTTATTGAGGGTTATTTTCTTTACATCTTTTACATTGTATTTCTTTTCTTTTATAATGATAATATTGCTTAAATATATGTACTTAAGTTATTCAAACTAAATTAAGTTTTCCAATGATGTGTAAATATGATGTGTAATTTTGACCTAATTTTCAGTAAAAATCATAGAAAATGTCATACTTAAAAAAACAAAAAAAACAAATAAAGACGAATGATGTAGTAGTGTCAACTAAAAGTTGAAAAAAAAAAGGTTTAAAATGAAATAGTTTCATCGAACTTGAGTTTAGGACACAAATTTAACAACTAAAAATGAGAAATATCAACATCTGAAGTAGCATTGAAAGTGTCTTCTCTGTTTATTGAGTTTATTGGATATCTTTTTTTCATTCAAATAATTGACATGAGATTCCATTTAGGCCTGTAGTTTAATTGTTTCTTTCATATAATAAAATAGTGTAGACATTATCTGATACACATACTATTTTTAGTAGATGTAACTGCATTGATCATAAAAAATGAAGATTTTTGTTTTGAGGTTCTAACTGACCCAAGTTTTGTTATTTATTTTTTCACATAATTATAAATTAAAGTATTCGACTCTGATACTAATATAGAAATTCTGAGATTTTTCAGTTAAAGCAGCATTAAATATTAGCTCTAATTCTAATCTCTAACTATTAAAAAAAAAAAGTTATTCTCAACTTATTACTTTCAATGCTACTTCAGAAGTTGGCATTTCTTATTTTTAGTTGTTCAAGTTAGTTGAGTTGTATGACATTACTTCATCATGAAACGTCATTGTCATTATTATTATTATTTATTTATTTATCTTTTTTTTTTTTTGTATTAATAATTATAAAGTCATTTTCTATGATTTTTATAGAAAAAAAATTGGACAAATTTACACATCATTCATTAGGAAAACTTAATTTCATTCAAAGAACCACAATGTAAAAAGAAGTAAAGAAAATAAACCTCAATAGAGCACATTAAATTAGAGTTAGTTAGTTTAGACTCTACATAAATTGTACTAATTACTGATACTCAGACTGTATAACTGTATACATACACACTCACACACACAGATTTATTGTCAGCTTTCTAGGCATACAGTTTAATAAATTAATTTTAACAAAAAAACATAGTCCTATCAATAATAAATTTGTATGTCCTTTATAATTATATCTTAAAACATAAAATAAATCTTGGAAATATCTTACTCAAAGAATAAAACTATTCTTCGATCAGCATCCATGTCGCTCTCACTATCCAGGAGAGTCAAGACGACCGCAACATTGATTTATCGACCTAGTTCTCGCAGACCAAAACTTACCACAGACACAGCAGCACACGAGACAATCCTAGCCCTAGAATGCACTAAGACACTGTGAGAAAGAGACTCCGCACACAGTTGGAATCGGTATTGATCCTGAATCTAGGAAGCAGTTTTCGCAGCATCGTCGCCATTGATGTTTACGGAAGTAACGAACACGACAAATTTGATGACGTAGTATGTAAAGCACATAGAGACCACCGTGACCAATGTAAACTAATGGCCGCCAATCTTAGGAGAGATCCTTTTTCATTACTTTGATGTTTTCCGAATCTTTAAACTTATAAATATAGCTTAAAGAGTTAGTATAAATTTTACGTATAATTTATTTTAATTTACAAAAACTACTAATTTACCTCTTCCCTTCCCGTGTCGATGCCCCATTCTGACACGACTTCTTTACTAAACTCATACTCAGAAAACGGTGTCTAAAAAGTTTAAAAGGCTAAACTTACTCAACTTACTCTTTCCTTGATCACGATGTTATGTATCGTCATCTCTTACATTGCAAATTTGTGTTAATAATAATATATAATGAGTGATCCTAAATACTAATGTCAAAAAAATGTCCCAACTAAATTTGTTTCAATGCATCTATTCTATATATACTAATATATATAAAAATAAATGTATGTCTGTATGTATGTATGTCTCATATGCGCTCCCACCCCATTCATGCGATTGCGCCAAAACTTTACTTAATTGTTGGCCACCTAACCGGGCCTTTAACTGTGTCATTACAACACTTATAAAATGTTCCGTTTTTGGCCGTTGGCCCTTAATTTGTTTTTTTTCTTATACGAGCTTTGTAAAAAATATTTCCGTCTGCGCTCCTACACCATTGATCCGAATGCGCTAAATATTTGGTGAGATGTTGCGAGCACGCCCACAAAGGTTTGAGAATAATTATAACTGTTTTAAAATATTCCGTTTTGAGCCAGGGGCCCCATGTTCGTTTTTTCTAATATGAGCTATATAAATATAATTTCAAACCGTATGCGCTACGACACCATTCATGTGATTGCGACAAAACTTTGTTGAGTGGTGGTTCATAACCTCGCGCATTTTACTGAGTCATTACAACACTTTAAAAGTATTCCGATTTTGGCAGTTGGCCCCAATATCGTTTTTTTTCTTATATGAGCTTTGTAAAAAATAATTTTCGTCTGTGCTCCTACACCATTTATCGAATATGCTAAAACTTTGGTGAGGTGTTGCGAGCACGCCCACAAAGTTTTCTAAATTATTAGAACCGTTTTAAAATATTCCGTTTTGAGCCATGGGCCCCATGTTCGTTTTTTCTTATATGCGCTATTATAGCAGCTATATAAATATAATTTCAAACCGTATGCGCTCCTACACCATTCATGCGATTGCAACAAAACTTTGTTGAGTGGTTATCCATAAGCTCGCGCATTTTAATGAGTCATTACAACACTTTTAAAATATTCTGTTTTCGGCCGTTGGCCTCAAAATCTTTTTTTTTCTTATATGAGCTTTGTAAAAAGTAATTTCGTTATGCGCTCCTATACCATTCATCTGAATGCGATAAAACTTTAGTAAGATGTTTTTCCTACGCCCGCAAAGCTTTTTGAATTATTACAACCGTTTAAAAATATTCCGTTTTGAGTCAGGGACCCTATGTTCTATTTTTCCATTAAATTATGTGTGTGACATAATAAGTAGGTTTCTCAAGTAGTTACAACGCTTTTAAAATAATCCGTTTTTGGCCGTTGGCCCCAAAATCGTTTTTTTTCCTTATATGAGCTTTGTAAAAAATAATATCCGTATGCGCTCCTATACCATTCATCTGAATGCGATACGACTTTAGTAAGATGTTTCTTTTTTTTTGTTGAATTTTGTGATATAATAAGTAGGTTTCTGAAGTAATACAACAATTCTACAATATTCCGTTTGTGGCCGGGGCCTTAATTCGTTTTCCACCCTTATATTATATATATAATTATCGTATGTATTCCTATACCATTCATCCGATTGCGATAAAACTTTGCTGAATTGATATGCGTGAATTGATGTGTGCAGGCCCGCATTAGGTTTCTAAATAAGTACAACCATTTTACAATATTCCGCTTTGGGCCGGGGGCCTTAAATTTGTTTTTTTTTCTTATATGAGCTATTTAAATACAATGTCAAACAGCTATTGCATTGGTGAGTGGAAATAAATTAAATATTAACTGTGGCATTTAATTTTTTATATGTGACTTAATAAATAGGTTTCTGAATTAGTACAAATATTTCAAAATATTCCTTTTGGGGCCGGGGCCCTAAATTTGTTTATATGTAATAAATGAGCCATATAAATATAATTTGAAACAAAGCTATTGCATGGGGGGGGGGGATCAATCGCCAGAAGTTTGGGGACTAAACTGCATTTGGTAGGCTCCCGCTTCGAAAAACCTTCTAACGAGACGGTAAAAGAAATTTGTATATTAAAAGTACTTACAAAAAACATTAAAACACAAACACTTTATTTCGATGAGTGGCATTGCAACGCATGCCGGGTACTCGCTAGTTTTATCATAAAATTTATGACTGAATAATGAGTAGCCTAGCCCCTGCCCCTAGTCCTAGCAGTCATTTGCTTGGTTATCTACTTACTTTTACTAAGCAGTCTATGATTTTGCTTCATATTGCCATTAAAATTCATTAATGAATTTATAATATATATTTAATCAGGTGACAGAAAAATTGAAATTATCTACAGTTAGCTGCTCTAAAATATTCAGAGGAAAATGTCTGCAAAGAAAGGGGCTCCAAAAAGTAAGAGACCTACATCAGGGAAAAAGGGCAAGAAAGAAGAGATTGAAGATCCTATCATTGCATTTCTTAAAAGAGCAGCTGATGAATTGAGAGAGGAGAATACTTCCCTAAAAGAATCAGTTTCTTCTTACCATGACAAACTACAAGATGTAATTCAGCATGTTTTGGCTGTGAATGTTGACAACTACAAGCTACCAGAAGGTTGCAACCTTGTAGATATTCCAGTGACAGACATTGCAACCATGTTATCAAACTTAACTGTATCTGGAAGCAGCTTACATTCTTATGAAATTCGACTAGAAGAACTGGAAACAAGAATAACACAGCTGAACAGCGAATTGGCAAAATTACTAAAACTAAAGTTAAAAATTGAAAATGAACTTAAAGACATGGAAAGAATGAGCTATGTGGAAGATTTAAAGGTTCAGGCTAAAAGAATGTGGTATGACTGCTGTAAGTAGATCATTTAATTTAATATTATTGTGTATTATCAGGCCAAATATGTAATAATATGTATACATTTGAATTTATTCACTTATGGGCTTTATCTAACTATTTTCTATTAATAATTTTATTAAATACTAATCAGGCATTGAGTAGGGAAAATAATTATTTTACTTGCTAAGAAATACATTTGTATACTAATCAATTACCTACATGATTTATATTTAAATTGATTGTTAAAGAAATTTTAAATTATTTTCAGGTACCACTCAAATATTTGCATCATCACCAGAGAGGAAAGTTAATAGTTTTTCCTCAAACAGCCAGAACATACTTAATCCAAACTGTAGTGAATCGCATCCAAGAGCCTATTCAGCAATGAGTAGATGTATTACAGATTACCCAGCATCAAATGAAGAATTGGAAATTCCACCACTTTATCTCAGTGTATTGAAACCAAAAGCCAGGAGCATTACTTTAACACCCAGGGGTCCAGAGAAAGAGGATTTAACCCCTGTAAGTTAACTTTAAATATTTGATTTTACAGTTTTCATAACAAAGTATTTGCAATTGGGCTTTATTCAATTGAAGTTACTTGAAATTTCTTTTATTATATATTTTGACAATTAGGAACTCTAAGCTAATGAGAGAACACTTATTGTTATCAAGAATGTTTTAACATCAAAGTAGGAAAATAAAATTGTTCACATGCAATCAATTTTAATACTTTTCTAAAGTTAATTTTATTGCCTGTAATTCCACAACTAAAATCAAAAAACTTTTTGCATCTATTTAAATATAGCCTGACATAAAGCTTCCAGGGGAGACCCACATCTTTGACATGCATGATGGATTGAGAAGTCAGATTATCAGAAGTCTCAGCAAACGTAAAGGAAATGGTAGTTACGACTTTTTAGTTGTATTACTTGTCTGGTTTTTGGCCCAAAGTTATTGAAACTTAAAAAAGCTATTTATAATTCATTAATTGTATGGTTTTTTGTGTCAAAGGCTTTAGAATTTCATTAAAGATTTTATTTACAATGAAAACTATTTGAAAAATGTTAACAATATCTTATAAAAGCTTGAATTTGACCCCCAACTTTTTTATTGCATAAACTTAAACCTAACTGACAGCAGAGTGAAATTTATTTGAATTATTCAGATTTATGTTGTATTTTTGAGTCAACCTGAAATGTTTACAATTAATTTATCATGTGCTGGACTTATTGTGTTATTTTGCTTGTAGGTAATGACTGGCGATTGATAGCAGCAAGAGTAGGTCTTCCCGATGACCTGATTGAACACTGGCTGAGAATGAAAGCCCCGAACGCCATGGCTTTGGTCATGAAGGTGTGGGGGGATAGTGCTGGGGCTACTGTACGCATGTTACACAGACACCTCGTATCACCTCAGATGAAGGAAGTCATGCTTGCAAAAATGATATCAGATTTCTATGATGTTGATTAACTAAGTTATCCCAGCATTAATACTTTAGTTTTCTTTGCTGTTGATTTTTTTATACAGATTTATATTTATTGTAAAATTTCGGCATGCAATTTTTAATAATAAGAAGCTTTAACACCAGCCATAATATTTGGTTATAATTTTATTTTTTTAAACATCCTTACCGAACCACATAACAAGTCCAGTTCATTTGGGAAATCTTGTTGATAGCTCTGTCACAAAAAATATATATATATATGATCTCATCAAAAATGTACTTTCCTTGAAAAGCTTGGTTTGCGAAAGATAACAGGATGTTAAACAAAAATTTAAACAAATTTACGTTAGATTTTAATATAGTGATGTCTTTTCTTTTGCACATTTGATTCTTACATCATCTATAATACATACAAATTTTTTCCAGAATGCATTGTTCTTCCAAATATGATATTATCAGAATTATCTAGATTTTCTCAGTGCCCTTTGTAAAGTCTATGAGTTACTGTAATTCAATTTAAATGTCAGACTTCTTATTTTATTTATTTTTTCAAAGTTTTAAAACAGCATTAATGTATTTTCTCAAATTTTCTTGTAAATCTTTATGTCACCTAATTATTGGAATTCATTAAATATATTTAGAAATAAATTTGTTAAAATAATGAAACAGAAATCCTTGTCTTCAGGTGTATGTTAAAATTTGATGACACCTTTCCTAGATGACACCTTTCCAATTGTTTTATCCAGCAGCTATAATGTTTTGATGACAAATTTCCTTGATGACACCTTTCCTAGATGACACCTTTCCAATTGTTTTATCCAGCAGCTATAATGTTATGATACCTTTCCTTGATGACATCTTTCCTAGATGACACCTTTCCAATTGTTTTATTCAGCAGCTATAATGTTATGATGGCACCTTTCCTTGATGACACCTTTCCAATTGTTTTATCCAGCAGCTATAATGTTATTACCCATCTTCTCAACAATGGAAAACAAAATTAAATCTGTTACTGTTAAGCAAGCAATCCAATATGGAATTTAAAAAAAACTAAAAGTTTTATTCAATAGTAATTTATTTTTAATTGAACCTATTTTATTTTAAAATACAATAGTCCCCAAAATGAAAGTTACAATTGACATTTCTTTCACTGCTGCAATCAAGCATGATGGCCCATTTTAAGTTTTTATTTTAATATAAATTACAGTGTAAATATGTTAAAGAAACTTATCATAGTAAATTCTTTTTCACACTTAACATGGCAGCTACTTAACATGGCAGTTACTTAACATGGCAGCTAATTTACTTAACATGGGAGGTGATTTACTTAACATGGGGGGTGATTTACTTAACATGGCAGGCAATTAATGGTAGTGCAAGTAAAGCATGAAACTGAAAAGTCAAAATATATATTCTGTATACTGGAAGAATAAATACTAAACAAGGGGAAAATAAATTATTGAACAATGAGGAGAAACTATGAAATTCTGCATAATTAACTTTTAGGCTCATAAAATACCTATTTTTGGGCCCTTATTTTTTTTAGCCTAAACCTTTCCTTAACAGGACTACACAATACTAAACAATACTACACATGTATCTGGAACATTGACTATTGACACTTAGCAAAAAGATGGAGCTTATAGGCCCAACAAACTAGATTTTTTTTTTTTACCTTTAGGTAAGTACTAAATACATCATACCTTAACTAAATACATCATACCTTGACTAAATACATCATACCTTAACTAAATACACATACCTTGACTAAATACATCATACCTTGACTAAATACATCATACCTTAACTAAATACACATACCTTGACTAAATACATCATACCTTGACTAAATGCATCATACCTTGACTAAAGAAGAATGGTTTGAGACATAAGTAAAAAAAAAAAAAATGGTTTAACTTGGGATTGAAGGATTGTAATTAAATTGGACACTTGGATTTAATGATTAAAAGTTCTTTACTTGATAAATTCTGGTAAAATATAATTTCCTAATAAATGCAATAAATAAATAAAAACTTACAATTTTGGTTGTTAGAAACTGACTATGCAGTTATCTGTGTAGAAGAGCAGTGTTGAAGCAGAAATCCATTTAAAGATTTTATAATTTACCTCATAGCAAGAAATTACATTTTTTGAACACATAATTTAATTAAATAAGTCATATAATTTATACATAAATTATTTGTAGTTTTAATTATCAATTTCACATAATCTCATTTTTATCAACAGTATCAGTGTACATAAAATTAAAAAAAAACTTATTCACCATTAAATTTAAATATTCTTAAAATTAAAAAGTTTTACCAAATCTCCTGTTTTAATATAACTATTTTAATGTTATAAGTGTAAGGAGAAATGTGACAACTATTTTAATGTTAGAGGGGTATAAAGAAATGTGACAACTATTTTAGTGTTATAAGTGTTTGAGAACTGTGACTTTTTCTTCACGACATATGTTCAGTTCTCCTATAATAAAGGTACTTTTAAAACCAAACCATGCAACACATTAAATGTAAGATCCTTAGGACAAGGAAAACAACCTTTAGCTGCGTTATAAGAAAAAAATGCAAATTCTAAATAAAATAACCATAAGAATACTCAACAGAAAATCATTTCCAGCAAAATACTGAAACAACCACTCCAAGCCATTAACATTTTTTCAATTCATGCAGGCAAAATGTAACTCTATGAGAAAGTATTGTTCATTAATTCAACAATCTCCTGCTTGTGAAGTTCACCAATGCCAACAGCTGGTGTTCCCAGAACTTGCCTGCCAACATATTTAAGCTGGAAAGATAGGAAAAACCAGGTCAAATAAAATTATAAATATCAACTTAATTTACATTTGTTCTATCCTTTCACTTGGTCAACAAACTGTAACCTACGTTTGCAACAAGGTACTCTTTCTTTGTTTGTACCAGTGTTATACAGAAGCATCAACACTCTCTGACTGTCTGGTGAAGCCTTTAAACAAATTGTTTGATGAAACCTATGATCAAATCTCACAAATTCATTCAATGAAGATTAAGTTTGGTTTGAGGATAATACAAATTATTATCTTACTGTCAAGGACCCTTCAAAGGTGTGTAGACCATCTTTAAATCATTCAATTTTTGTGCACATTTTTTCAACCATCTTATTTCAGACTCACTGAAGTTAGTGAAACATACTAACCACCTCAATTTTGCTGGATATTTAGTGAAAAGACAAATATTTAACATCTACATCTAGCTGGTGGACAGTCGTGATATTTGGAATCAGTGTTATAAAAACATATACAAACTGCAGCCAACAAACATTGCTATAAGACAGACTTACATTGCAGCCAACAAACATTGTTATGTGGCAATGTGCCACTTTTTCTATCTATGTATAATTTTGTATATGTGGCTGGATGTCACCTATGTTGCAGGGTGCCACCTATTGGGCACAGAGAAACACACGCTGGTGGCATGATGTTTTATGCCAGGTGTGTTGATAGTCACTGAGCTGTGCATGCCTGTCCCACAGGGGACAGGTAAAACAGCTCATGACGTGGACACAAATTGCCACTAGATAAGCAGGGTAAATTTTAACCCGGGGGCAGTCTGTTTGACATGTTTATTGGTGTTACGAAGTGTGGAGATGGGAGGATATTGTGTGAAATGTTCAACGGATTGTACCTCTTGAATTAAAATGCTATAGTTCTCAGGACCTGCATGTGTTGAGTTTTGTTTTAACCTGTAACCACCCAGCTATAGTTATAAGACAGACTCACATTGCAGCCAACAAGATTTTGAAAGCGTGATGCCACAAATGTCCAAGCTCCCATATTTCTGTGCTCCTCTTGACTCCAGATAAACTCCTTGGTTTTTGGATACAGATTGAGGACACGTTGTAATTCACTGGTTGGAAATGGGCAAAGACTCTGGGAATTTACAAATCATATTTTTTTACAAGCAGGTTTTTAAAAAATATGCTACACAGACAAACAGAAATGGAATTTTAAATATCCTGTAAGTTAATGTTTGTGAGAAATTTTCCACTTCCTGCACATAATAGAAGTGCATCACAGACACACTCATCACAGACGCACACATCACAGACCCACACATCACAGACCCACACATCACAGACTCACACATCACAGACCCACACATCACATGATATACTAATAACAAGTGCCATGACTGTAAGAAAATCATTACCTACATAAGAAATGACATCCAATGCTTTCAGACATCCAAAAACCTGTTTGGTACCATGGTTTGGTACCATGGTTTGCTACCATGGTTTGGTACCATGGTAAACAAATATACAGTTTTTAACACATACACATAATACACCAATAACTGCAATTTTACCATTTTAGAGACCACGCAATACTCCAAGACTGTGATCGCCAGTGATTTTAATGGCCACTCCAGTCAACGGGGATAACAAAAATACACTAACACTGGAAAGGCAACAGAGGTACTCTGTTATAAGTAACCTATTCAATATACAGAACAACAGCTGACCCCAAATCTACTCCACAGAGCTGATAACATACTAAGCAGACCTGTCCTAAACATCCTCACTTCCAACTTTTACAGATATACACCTGTGAGGTGGACAGCACAGGTAGCAATCACCGATCCAGTCTGACGATAGTAACCACATTAAATCAAAAGATATTTAAAACATCAACACGCTGGCATTTAAAAAAAAACAAATTCCAATGTACTACTTAGTGATGTCACCCAAGAAGTGATGTACTACTTAGTGATGTCACCCAAGAAGTGATGAACTACTTAGTGATGTCACCCAAGAAGGGATGAACTACTTAGTGATGTCACCAAGGAAGTGATGAACTACTTAGTGATGTCACCCAAGAAGTCATGAACTACTTAGTGATGTCACCCAGGAAGTGATGAACTACTTAGTGATGTCACCCAAGAAGTGATGAACTACTTAGTGATGTCACCCAGGAAGTGATGAACTACTTAGTGATGTCACCCAAGAAGTGATGAACTACTTAGTGATGTCACCCAAGAAGTGATGAACTACTTAGTGATGTCACCCAAGAAGTGATGAACTACTTAGTGATGTCACCCAAGAAGTGATGAACTAAAAACAAGACCACAGAAAATATCTGTGAAAAAATGACCAAAGCAATATCAGATGCTGCCACCTCAGTATCCCAAGAGGTAATGTTCTGTCTGGCTACCTGGTAGCATATTGTAATGTTCTGTCTGGCTACCTGGTAGCATATTGTAATGTTCTGTTTGGCTACCTGGTAGCATAGTGTAATGTTCTGTCTGGCTACCGGGTAGGCATAGTGTAATGTTCTGTCTGGCTACCTGGTAGACATAGTGTAATGTTCTGTCTGGCTACCTGGTAGACATAGTGTAATGTTCTCTTTGGCTACCTGGTAGACATAGTGTAATGTTCTGTCTGGCTACCTGGTAGACATAGTGTAATGTTCTGTCTGGCTACCTGGTAGACATAGTGTAATGTTCTGTCTGGCTACCTGGTAGACATAGTGTAATGTTCTGTCTGGCTACCTGGTAGACATAGTGTAATGTTCTGTCTGGCTACCTGGTAGACATAGTGTAATGTTCTGTTTGGCTACATGTTAGCATATTTTAATGTTCTGTTTGGCTACCTGGTAGACCTAGTGTAATGTTCTGTTTGGCTACCTGGTAGGCATAGTGTAATGTTCTGTTTGGCTACCTGGTAGACATAGAGTAATGTTCTGTCTGGCTACCTGATAGGCATAGTGTAATGTTCTGTCTGGCTACCTGGTAGGCATAGTGTAATGTTCTGTTTGGCTACCTGGTAGGCATAGTATAATGTTCTGTTTGGCTACAGATGCCCTACACACAATGATAGCGGCAGTAAAAAAAAAGTAGCATCTTACCCAGAGGATATAATGGAAATATTCACGAATGGGTCAGCTTTCAAAGGTGCCCTACATACAGACTATGGCGTACAAATATAGTAGCCATACCGATCGTACAAATAGAGTAGCCACACCGATCGTACAAATAGAGTAGCCACACCGATCATGTGATGAACTCTGAAATCCCTGTGGGGCGATATGCAGTAATTATAAAGCAGAAATGACTGCTTTTGCAGCAGCGTTACACCACTTATCTGGAATCATCACACTTTATCCCAACAAGCAAAGTAGTTATCTTTACAGACTGCAAATTAATGCTTCAGACAGCTGATTTCAAGATTTGAGACAGCTGTTATCAAGACTTCAGGCAGCTGATATCAAGACTACACAACAATATACCAGGACACCATAATATACCAGGGCACCACAATATACCAGGACACCACAATATACCAGGGCACCACAATATACCAGGACACCACAATATACCAGGACACCACAATATACCAGGACACCACAATATACCAGGGCACCACAATATACCAGGGCACCATAATATACCAGGACACAACAATATACCTGGACACCATAATATACCAGGACACCACAATATATCAGGACACCATAATATACCAGGACACCACAATATACCTGGACATCACAATATACCAGGACATCACAATATACCAGGGCACCACAATATACCAGGACATCACAATATACCAGGACACCACAATATACCAGGACACCATAATATACCAGGAAACAACAATATACCAGGACACAACAATATACCAGAGCATCACAATATACCAGGACACCACAATATACCAGGACACCATAATATACCAGGACACAACAATATACCAGGACACAACAATATACCAGGACACCACTATATACCAGGACATCACAATATACCAGGACACTACAATATACCAGGACACTACAATATACCAGGACATCACAATATACCAGGACAAAACAATATACCAGGGCACCACAATATACCTGGACACCACAATATACCAGGACATCATAATATACCAGGACATCATAATATACCAGGACACCATAATATACCAGGAGACAACAATATACCAGGAAGCCACAATATACCAGGACATCACAATATACCAGGAGACAACAATATACCAGGACATCACAATATACCAGGACACCACAATATACCAGGACATCACAATATACCAGGACATCATAATATACCAGGACATCACAATATACCAGGACACCACAATATACCAGGGCATCACAATATACCAGGAGACCACAATATACCAGGACATCACAATATACCAGGAGACCACAATATACCAGGATATCACAATATACCAGGACATCACAATATACCAGGACACCACAATATATTAGGACACCATAATATACCAGGACACCACAATATACCAGGGCACCACAATATACCAGGACACCACAATATACCAGGACACCATAATATACCAGGACACAACAATATACCAGGACACAACAATGTACCAGGACACCACTATATACCAGGACATCACAATATACCAGGACACTACAATATACCAGGACACTACAATATACCAGGACATCACAATATACCAGGACAAAACAATATACCAGGGCACCACAATATACCTGGACACCACAATATACCAGGACATCATAATATACCAGGACATCATAATATACCAGGACACCATAATATACCAGGAGACAACAATATACCAGGAAGCCACAATATACCAGGACATCACAATATACCAGGAGACAACAATATACCAGGACATCACAATATACCAGGACACCACAATATACCAGGACATCACAATATACCAGGACATCATAATATACCAGGACATCACAATATACCAGGACACCACAATATACCAGGGCATCACAATATACCAGGAGACCACAATATACCAGGACATCACAATATACCAGGAGACCACAATATACCAGGATATCACAATATACCAGGACATCACAATATACCAGGACACCACAATATATTAGGACACCATAATATACCAGGACACCACAATATACCAGGGCACCACAATATACCAGGACACCACAATATACCAGGGCACCAGGTAATGAAAAAGCAGACAAATTAGCAAAACAGGGGCATTCAATGGATCCAAATACACTTTCAGAATGCAAAGTTTGGCTGTTTTGTTCAAATTGATACACCGCGCCTTTGCACGTTCCTTTTTTGAAGTTTGACAATTCTATTATTTTCTTGCTCTGGTAAGTTACTTTTTTTATACTAGTATGCATACAGATACATTATATTAGTATTTAATAGTAAAAATCACTTTGATACACTGCCCTCAAAACGAGATATGAATACTGATACTTATATATTCCAGGCTAACTCTGCTGTCTAACAAGGCGGGTGGTAGGAAAATGTTTGTTATAAGAATCTCAAGAATATAGAGGAAATTCAAAAAAATACTTACTGGGGATGAATTTTTTAAAAAAAATTATTTGACTAAATTTCAATAAAATAAACTAATTTAACCAATCACTCATTAGCGATATAAAATTGATACACAGCGACCGTTCTCATTGCAAAAAGAGCACGCCCGCTGGAAGGTTAAGTGGCCTACATAAATGTACTTTGTAGGCAGTGATATTACACACCTTGAAATTCTTTTCCTTCTAGAAAACGTTGCATTGGTTTGTTTCATAAAACAGCATATCCTTTTAAAAATGTTAAAAAGTGGAAAGAAACGTACAAATAGATAATGTGCTGTTTTAATAAATTGAGAAAAATTAAAATATAAATAATTGGCTATATCCTTGTATTACTTTGTTAAATATAATCTGTTAACATTTTTCTTTATATAATCTATGTTAACATTTTTCTTTATATAATCTATGTTAACATTTTTCTTTATATAATCTATGTTAACATTGTTCTTTATATAATCTATGTTAACATTTTTCTATATGCAGACAGAGCCAAGGTTCAGGACGATCTGACTTGCAGGATTCTATAATAACAAAGCTCACTAAAGGCTAAATGGTTAAATAAAAATATAAGATTAATAATGCATACTGGAGTTTTGTCACTCAAATGGTGTGAGCAATTTGTTAATGCAGCATCTTGACACTGTTAATAGTTGATTAGGCATAAAATAACATGTGTCTCCAATTTTAATTTGATTTTGTTTGTTTAAATTTACTCTTAAGACAATCTTTTTGTGTTTAAATTTACTCTTAATTAGGACAATGATTTTGCATCATTATTACAAATAAAAAATGAAAAAATATTCAGCCATGTAAACTATGTAGACATTTTTTTACCTCCAACCTAATAAAAGCAACATTCTTAGCTCCCCTGCTTTCTCTTTCATTGCAAAGAGCATAGTAATGTTTGCCAGAACAGAACACAAGTCTTGTAACATCTGATGGGGACACTTCAGGATCAGGTAACACAGGCTGAAAATGAGTGCCCGGTTCCATTTCAGACAACGATGAGGTGGCAGCAGGCGACCTAAGAATCAGCTTTGGAGCAGCAACTATCAATGGTTTGCGAAAATTACGAACCATCTGAAGAAATTGTTGAAATATGAAATGAATTTAATTAACCATTCATGCCAATTGCATTTATTGCATTATTATTTTATGAGAAAGTAATCACTTCTAAGTAGTGAAGTGAAGAACGGATATTTTTTTATTTATTAATATTTTACTCCATATTAGGTGCTAATAATAATCTGACAACAGAGAATTCATTTTTACCTGTCTCCTAAGGAGATGGAAATACTGGGCTGGTGTGGTAGGATTAACAATTTGAATGTTCACATCATCGCCATCCACTTCATCTTCCCGGCTGTCACATTGCTACAGCAAAAGACAATTTTATGTTGCTGTCATTTATTAGTTTATAAATTTAATATAAATATTGTATTATTTTGTTCCCAAATTTACAATCAATAACAATGAGCAGGAAAAAATATCATGTAGTATTTTAGATTTAAAAATAAAAAAAAAAATTACTGCAATAGTTTACAGCACACATAAAATTGAAGCCGTATTGAACTTACATAATGCTCATCAAAACTACATAAACTCATAGGGAAAAATATTTACTTATCATATGATAATGCAGTTTTGCAACTAATCCTAATATAAAACTTATTATAAAAATACACATGTCAAGAAAATAGTTTCTGTTACTCAGGAATTTTAACCCATTGGCTACCAAATGTTAACTCTGAAGCAACCCCCAGAAATATTAGACAAAGATCGATAAATTTAAAGTAAATGCACCCTAATGTTATAAAAAGAATTGTTTGAACCAATAAAAAATGAAATTTAAACAAATAGAGAAATGAATGAAATTGTTGATAACGTCATAGTTTATAACTTATTCTTCTATATCTTAGGGCCCACGATCAATCTTTTGATCATTCTAGCTCCTATTTATGTAGAGGGGTTTTACAATGTTCCCGTTGCCTGGTATTGAAGAGGATAGTTCACTGGTTGCAAGGGCTACTCAGCAATGGTATCATGCGCTGGTTGCAAGGACTACTCAGCAAGGGTATCATGCACTGGTTGCAAGGGCTACTCAGAAAGGGTATCAGGAACCAGGGGTTGGTGGACATGAGGCAAGAGACACAAATGTGTCAAGTGTTGTTGCCTCAACTTTATGAGTATATAGTTTTATTTATGAATTGTTATGTAATGTATTCATAGTTTTTTTTTATTTCCTCCATGACTAATTCACTAGACCATCTTTAAAACTCATAGTTCACTCACTCACAGAAATAAAAACATTCAATTTTTTTTTTTAAAAGTGCGCCATATTTCCTTGGTTTCAAGTACCGTATCGTAGCGCTATTTAGCATAAAAACAAGACTTCTCGTGAGGAAGGTGCACGTTGCATTATTAGCAAGAGGGTTAGGTCATATGTGGATGCATTTATAGGCAATGAGTTAAAGACAAACTGCTATTAACAACATCATACCTGTAAGTAGCCATACCTGCAAGTAGCCTTACCTGTAAAAAGCGTTCAATTCTACAAGAAGAGTGCTCAGGCCCGGCTCCGTCCATTCCATGAGGTAGCAACATTACCAGGCCTGACTGGAGGAGCCACTTTACTAAAAGGGAGACAATACTTTAATCACACTTTAAGCCAGGCCTGCACAACTCAAAATGTAAGGAGGGCCGTAATACTTTATCAAAATCTTGCGCGGACGAAATAAAATAGGATGGGGGGAAAGCGTTTAAGAAAATAATAATAATAAAGAATATTTTGGGTTACCGTAAATTTGATCAAAAGAAATTTCGTCGACGTAAAATTGATCAAACGGAAATTTGGTTGAATCTTTTTTTTTTTCCAGTTCAAACATTAAAATATTTGTCAAATTTCTTTTTGAATGTACTATACTAAATAGTAAAACAAAATAATGCGTTCAAAAAGAAATTGTACGCAACATTTTAACGTGTAAACTAAAAAAAAGATTCGACCAAACTTCCGTTCGATCAAATTTCCATTGATCAATTTTCCATCGACGAAATTTCTTTAGATCAAATTTCCGGATACGGTAATACTTTATCAAAAACTTGCGCGGACGAAATAAAATAGGAAGGGGGGAAAGCGTTTAAGAAAATAATAATAATAAAGAATATTTTGTTACTTTGCGGGCCGCAAAGTGAGTGCATGGCGTGCCGTATGTTGTGCAGGCCTGCTTTAAACAAAAGAATACTTTCCCCAGCTAATTATAAATTGAACATATTCTTATTAAAGGAAATTGAATTAAATTAATAATAATTGAATTTGTAAGCTGGAGACAATAGGTGTGACGATCCGAGGCTGGACTTTAGAAAATTCTTCACTCATAAATCCGCCCCTGAAAACCCTTGTAAGATGATACCATTCCTCCCCCTTGTTTTGCCCCACAGTATCATAGACCACTCACCCCAAAAGCGTGAATTTTGTGTTCGACTCCTATCATTGATGAACCTTGAGAAAATAATACCTTACCCCCCCCCCTCGGTATTGCCCTGGAGACAGCAAAGCGGAGTAACGTCCCTTGTTGTTATTGCATTCTTAAACCAAATAGCTCACGCAGAAGCGTGATTATGGATTTTGTACCTCACACCGATAAACTTTGAGGGTAGAAGGTCAAGCCCGCAATATCAGAAATGATCATCATTGGATGGGGAAATATACAACATTTAAATCACTCAATTGAATCATCACTCAACTTGAATAAATAGCCAGAACAAGCAAGAATATGTCTTTTATGATCTTATCACCTGACTGTGGACGCTGGAAGGAACTAGACTTAGACCTTCATTAGCGTGATACATAACTGCAACCCAGGCTATTAGCAAGTATATGACTTTTAAGATCTGATCACTTAACAGTGGACGCTGGCAGTACCTAGACTTAGGACTACATTAGCGTGATCATTAACTGCGACTGCTACCTGGAGTAATAGTGAGTACGCAACCATGATTTTGATATCATGTTATTGCACTTGTAATGTTCACATAGCTATATAACAAATATTCGATCGTGTTTGATATTATTCTTATAATGGCTATGTTACCTTATATTGATTTTATGCATTCTATTATTGCCTTTGCCACGGGCTACGACACACCGCCATCACTTAATAGAGATGGTAGGTTGTTGTTCCAACTCGCTCATGTCTCTTTTAACAAGAGGGCATTATGTTTATTAAGTACCTGTAAATTTATTGTTGTTAATGATTAAATATCCCATACTTCATAATTGAAATGTTTGCCTGGTCCAACATTGTCTCGAAGCAACATATGCTTACGCCAACAATGATCAGACTTATAAATCCATCCACAAATTGGAGGTATACAAATGTACAAGCTATGTCACTTTCCATACCTCGATCTGAATTCGTTGCTGTTGGAAAGGGACTTATCAGTGTATGACCATTCGATTGGATACTTATCCATTTTTGTATCATACTACATTCCGCCTGGTTTCTATCACTGGACTGATTGACCTTGAAGCTGGAACTAGGGGATTGATTTGCATCCTACACCAAACTACCTGATGGCTACTAGGACTTTGAGACCCAGGGACTCTTTCTACCATGATTCGTCGCTGGAGAGTCATCTTCACCATCGCCGAGATCCCACTGAACTTACTACCGGGAACTCCGCCTTCACTACTCTACGCTTGTGATCCACCGAGATCATCGTGGAAATATATAAACGTTAAGTCCCCAAGGAATGAACATAGTATCTTGAGCATTTATAATGATGATAACATTAGTGTGTCAGTGACCATTGAAGTACATTGGAATATCTCGTCTAATTATATGACGTCTTTTGTAAATAATAATAATCAATAAATCCTTGTATTTATTTCTCGTTTAACAAATAGTTCGTTTCAGTCTATACTGTATGTACATAGTTAGTTTATTATGTCTGTGAGGTGATTTGGCTAGAGTAAAGAATCCCTAGACAAAGAGCTAATAGGAGATCTCGTACGAGAGATACTCCTCAATACTATATTATAAGACAGATCACCACAATAGGTAGTAACATGACATCTATTTTAATATCCTGACTAGAAGATATATTCTAGTGCAGATTTATTTATACATTTAAAAAACAGTTTTAGAAACATGAGCTGTATTCTGTGGTGATAAATGTACAGCTTAGCCTGTCTTAATTTCTTCAGCTGTGACATAAGAGTATGATGGTCTACGTAAGTGCTTATGTTGATCTATTAAGTTTTCATTTAAAAAATGTCTTACATTCTCCAGCAGTGACGTATGTGTCTATGATGGTCTGTGCTGCATTGAAGAAATCCCCAAACTGTGCCTCCCATATAACCAATGTGTTTGGGTGATCAATGCTCATGCCGTACTCAAAGCCTAAGATACCTTCTTCTGACAGGACACTATTTGCTACCTGAGGAAAAATGTAGACAGGACACTATTTGCTACCTGAGGAAAAATGTAGACAGGACACTATTTGCTACCTGAGGAAAAATGTAGACAGGACACTATTTGCTACCTGAGGAAAAATGTAGACAGGACACTATTTGCTACCTGAGGAAAAATGTAGCTCTTTTATACGACAACAAATAAATAAACATTTGATGTCAGCTTAGAATAAGTAGTTATAGTTTGTGGTAGCTCTTTTATACGACAACAAATAAATAAACATTTGATGTCAGCTTAGAATAAGTAGTTATAGTTTGTGTTGGATCTAGGATTAAATTTGTGGGGGATCTAGGATCAAACATATCAAAAGTCATCATTAAATATATTTTTAAATTATAGCATTATATACATATATTTTAATGCTCTCTAAATATTTTAATGTTTCCAAAAAAATGATGGGAAAGCATGAACCGTGGCCCAAACACAGTCACACTGTGACAACAAAAATTCACCAATCATAATCAACCTGCGACTGTTAGCATCCTTCCCAAAATAAGGAAATAGTAGAACAAGGTATGTGGAAGCTTGAACTGAAAGACAGGACAAAAAGATAAGAACGTTTCGGCTAAAAGCCTTCCTCAGCAGACAGGACAAATGAAACTACGACAAGAAATAAAAACTTAGAAAAAAACTTAAGTGATTGTCATTGTTGTTGCTGGAAGTTGGATTTTCCAAAAGCAAGATTAAAGGAAGTAAAAGAATTAATGTAATCTTCTTATCTTATTGTCTTGTCCTTTGATTCGAGCTCTACTATTTCCTTCACAAAGCTTGAACGCAGTCCTTATATTTTCCCAAAATAATTATCATGCAACTCTTAACAGCAGGTACCTCAAGGAAATTAGTCTGTGTTGATGAGATGTCATTGAGTGGTATGTAGATGTCATCTGTCTCCTGATCTACTATCATACAGTGTCTGTGACTAAATGTGCCTCGTCCAACATCTTGTCCACTTATTCTCACACTGAAACCTGACAATTCGTTAGTAGCAATAAGTCAGGTAATTTAAAATAAGGAAACAATTTAATTTAGAAATCAAAAATAAAAATTATGTTTTAAAAATTAAAGTAAATCATTTGTTTTTTTTTAAACAGGTAACTTAAAAATAATAACTGTTTTTTTTTCAGAAAAGAAAGGATTCAATACATTTATTGTTGGGTTAACAGGGTCATGAAGAATGTAAAAATTAAAATTGAACAAGATTTTTTTAACCACATAAAATCTATAAACATATTGTTAAATAATATTAAAAGGTTGGTTTATTTCAGTGGATGTAAATATGATGTGGATATGATGTGGACATGATGTAGATATGTGGATAAGATGCTGATATGATGTAATTTGATGTGACTATGATGTGGATATAATGTAGATATGTGGATAAGATGTGGATATGATGTGGATATGATGTAGATATAATGAAGAGGTATTCCAGGCCTTAAATTGGTTTGGGTATTCTACCTTGATGTAGTAGAGAACCAAAGGCAAGAGCCTCTGCAGTTGCCCAATCTAAGTTCGATCCTTCAGTCAACCGCTGAATCCTCCTGTCTATGTGAGTTTTTTTAATGGTTGGATGAACTTTCTAGAACAACAAATTTGTAATTATAATTTTAATAGTTGGATGAACTTTCTAGAACAACAAATTTGTAATGAAAATTTTAATGGTTGGATGAACTTTCTAGAACAACAAATTTGTAATGGGATGGGAATAAGTCAGGAGATCTTGCCCTTATTATCCTCATGGACAATAGGATGGGCATGAGTCTGGTGGTCTTGCCCAATATTTTAAAACACCAAATGAAACAGACCTGGCGCACAAATAAAATATTTTGTAAATGCTCAGTGTCAATGATCTTAACAAAATGAGAAAAATATCCACTGTAAGTTTTCAAGTGGAAACTGAGTAGAAGTGAAAATTGGTTCCATGACAAAACGACAAGTGACAAAATGACAAGGGACAAAATGACAAAACGACAGGGGACAAAACGACAAGGTGACAAAACAACAAGGTGACAAAACGACAAGGCGGCAAAATGAAAAGGGGACAAAACAACAAGGTGACAAAACGACAAGGTGACAAAATGACAAGGCGACAAAACGACAAGGTGACAAAACGACAAGTCTTCAACGCCAACACCATCTTTAATGCCTTACATCGGTGTTTCCCAACGTGAGGCCCACGCCCCACAGGGAGGCAATTTGAAAATGAGCTATCTAGAACTTGAAAACACAAACATCTCCCTAACGTTAAACAATAAATTATTACTAATAGTTAAAATAATATAGAAGAATCTTTTATTAAAATTATTTCATACTTAAATGTCAGTTCTCTATATATGTTATGAAAATTTACTTACTATGTTTCCTCACCAATTTCCTAGTGATTTCTTCCTAAAACCTATCATTAAAGCTTCTTCAGTGAACAACCGTATTTTTGAATATTAAAAATTATGGATATGTTACATGGGGGCATAAGAATTCTAGAAAGGCTTAGGTGGGGCATGGCATAAAAAAGGTTGGGAAACACTGCCTTGCAAACAATAAAGTATGGTCAACTGTTTTAGATATTTAACATGCCTTATAGTTGGGGAAACACGGTATTGGGTTATCAGACTAACCCTAACCCTAACCCCAAACCTTGTCATTTTGTAACCTTGTCGTTTTCTCACTTGTCGTTTTGTTGTTTTGTCTGGTTACCGTTGCAAACAAGATAAATCGAGCGCCGGTCACATCAAAGAGCTTTGATGTTCGCAGCGATGGCGGAAATATTGTTACTTTCTTAATAGAGACGTCGGCCTAATTCTATGTTAGTCATGAGGAAAATATCTTGAGTTTGACACATGTGCTCTAGAAGCTGGAGTTTGTGTTCAACAGTATAGTGCTGTGTTAGTGCAGTTTCCTGTATAGTATAATTAGATAGTAATAGACCTTTTGAGACCATAATCTTATGCATAATAACAGACATACTTGAGATAATTAATAAAAAACTTTAATTAATCACACATTTAATTATAATTACTGTAATTAGTAATTGTAATTAATTACAATCCATACAATTGTCCTTTTTAATTGCTCAGTAAATGTTTATTTTCAGAGTTAAAGTCAAAATACTGAATAGCAGATCACATCCTTATGAATATAGTGTCATGGTATACAACATACTCATATAGTACTTTGACCCAATATGACATACATTTTGTCTCCAAGGAATGAGCAAGCTGAAAATTATAATGTACATTATGTCATGCTTGCTCATACACACAGACAATCACTGAAATTGTTTTGGTCTGCTACAAAATATGATTGTGTATTCAGATATACTGTAAAATCATTTAATGAACTTCTCTGACTTTCTCGTATAACAATAAAATCCTAAAGCAGGTTCCAAATAATGTGCATGTACCGCACTGTAAAAGGAAATATGTCTTAGTAAAACAATGTTGATGTTTTAAGTTATTGAAACAAATTAACAAAATTCCCAAAATAAAAATGTTGTAAGTAAAAAATAGTAATTGTAATTACCGGTCAATAGTGGAGTAATTTGTAATGGTAATTAAGTACACTTTTGAATGAAGTAATGTAAATTGTAGATAATTACAAAAATAGGTCATGTAATTCTAATGGTAAATAATTACATTAAAATTTTAATGTAATTATGCGCAAGTCTGATAACCGAATACCGTGTTTCTCCAACTATAAGGCATGTAAAATATATTAAAAAGTTGACCTTACTTTATTGTATGTAAGGCATTAAAGACGATGGAGGCGTTGGCGTTGAAGACTTGTCGTTTTGTCACCTTGTCGTTTTGTCACCTTGTCATTTAGTCACCTTGTCCTTTAGTCATCTTGTCATCTTGTCACCTTGTTGTTTTGTCACCTTGTCGTTTTGTCACCTTGTCGTTTTGTCACTTGTCGTTTAGTCTTTTGTCGTTTTGTCTGGTTACCGTTAAAATTGTATAATATAAGTCATTTACATGAATCAATCAATGGACACATAGTATTATCTTTTTCATTAATTAGATACAATTATTTCAGACATTGTCCATACAAATGTACACATAAATGTTCAGGTGGCCTACCAAATGACTGGGTACACACACGGACTTGGCGCCAACATACTTGAGGACATCTATAGGTACACCAGTGTTCCAAGTGGTAGTATGATCTCCTGCCTGAACTAAAGATGACCACTGGCCATTCAGGTGAAAAGGCTAGATAGAAGTGAAAATGTTTGAAGAACTCATTTGAAGGTAGAAGTAGACTATCTTGGTATTGAGCAAAAAATAGAGTAAGTAAGAAAAGAGAGTGACTTAGTGTAGAGTAAGTTAGAAATAATGCATGAAAAATATGCAGGCGGTATATTAGGTACAGTAGATAAAGAACAGCATATTTTTCATGTGATATTTTTCAAATTCAACAAACTTTTACTGTGGTTAATTTTTAGTCACCATGCATCATTTCTTCCAGAATAGGGAATCAAAACTCCAACTTCAAACACACAATTATTCAAAACTCCAACTTCAAACACACAATTATTTCAAAACTCCAACTTCAAACACACAATTATTTCAAAACTCAAACTTCAAACACACAATTATTTCAAAACTCAAACTTCAAACACACAATTATTTCAAAACTCAAACTTCAAACACACAATTATTTCAAAATTCAGACAACAATATATTAAATTAAAACAAGTTAACAATCATTTATATATATATATATACATATATATAAAAGTGAAAATTTGTGGTGGTGTTTGTCTGTTTTTTCCAAAAATTTTACATGGATACAAACTTGGCAGATATATCCATCATTATCCGGAAGGAGGTCTTAAGGTGTTATGAACTTTTTATATTATTCCGTTTGTGGCCCGAATTTGTTTTTTTCCCATATATGAGCTATATAAATAAAATTATCAACAAATACTCCTACATGAATAGATGGATCTTGACCAAACTTAGTACACATACCCTTGATTATCCATATTCAAATACCGAAGTGTACTGAACTCATAATATCCATTCCTCTGGGGCCGGGGGGAAAAGCAGGGGGGGAGGGGGGCCAATTCATTTTTCCTTATATGAGCTATATAAATACCAATAGGCTTAATACTCCTACATAAATAGATGTATCTTGACCAAACTTAGTACACATAAACTTGATTATCCATATTCAAATACCGGAAGGTACTTAACTCATAATATCCAAACTAAAGTTTCTACGTGAATTGTTGGATATAGGCCTAGCGTGATAGCAATACACTTCATTGTCCATATTGAAATATCAGTGGATTTAAAACTAAGAATATGCATTCTAGAATTTTCCAGAAAGTTTGATAACTTTAAAAAGCTATACTATATCTTTGGCATTTTTAAACCGATTTTAATGGGACAAATTTTTAATTTTAACTCCATAATTTATCTGACTGATTTTTATGGGGTTCTTAATCTCAGGCAAAACTGATTCAGTAAAGTTATGGAATAGGCCCCCACCGGAACCCCTCTTTTAGCTTAAATGTATAATAGCATTTAGTTGTATAATTTTTCGAGTTAAAAAATAATTACTTAGAAAATTATTGTTTACACTTTTCAAGGAGGTTATTAAATTTTATCTGGAATGTTCCAGAAATTTCTATATAGTTCTATGGGGATATATACAGGGATATAAAAGCTTATAGTAACGTTAACGAGATCCAGCAGTAAATTTAACCCAACGGTAACGCGATCCAATGGGGTAACGGGATCAAATCCGGGATCAGGATCCTATCAGGACATCGGATCCATTTATAAATGAGATCAAACTTGTCTATAAATGAGATCAAACAGGTCTATAAATGAGATCTATCTTACTTTAGTTACATGTGTAGCCAGTTGGGTCAGGTGTTCTTCCAAGTAACTGTTCCAGGATTTTACAGATTTCTTTAAACTTTCCTCATCACAAACTCCAGATTTCTGAGACAGAATTTGGGCCACTTCAAACTCAATGAGTTATTTTATAAAGTTCAAGACAAAAGTAAGCACTGCGTAGTCCAGTAGATAAAAACAGAATATTTTATAAGGACTAATAAACACCAAAATTAATTAGTTTTATTCTATAACATTTTTAGCAAAAAATAAGTTTAAAATTTCTCATGATATTTTGAAAATAAATTGTAATAGCTGGAAACAATGTTTAATTACCCTTGAAAGCAGTGGTCCTCAACCGGTGGGTCGTTACCCCTTTGGAGGTCGAACGATCCTTACACAGGGGTCGCCTAAGACCATTGGAAGACACATATTTATGAAGTAGCTACGAAAATAATTTTATGATTGGGGGTCACCACAACATGAGGAGCTGTATTAAAGGGTCGCGGCATTAGGATGGTTGAGAACCACTGCTTTAGAGGGTCAGGTAACTTGAAAGCTAAAAAATATTTATTTTTAAAAAAAATGCTTAATACAAAGAGAAAAATGCCAAGGAGAAAATGACGACTCACAATAATGGACTGTGAGTAAAGATCAGGAATACTTTTCCTGCTATTGATAACTTGATACATTTTTGGCTGAGTGAAAGCAGGCTCATCTATTTCATTGTGTCCCCACTTGCGATAACAAATGTAGTCAATGATGACATCTCTTCTAAATCTTTGACGATATTCTAATGCGATAGAAGTTCCTCGTATAACATCCTACAATACAATTAATGATAATGTTAGGAAACATTCCATGACCTTCAGATAAAGACAGAGTTACACAGTGCCATCACTAGGTAGGTTTGGGTGGATCTAGGCCATCACTGGGTAGGTTTGGGTAGATCTGGGCCATCACTAAGTAGGTTTGGGTGGATCTGGGCCATCACTAGGTAGGTTTGGGTGGATCTAGGCCATCACTAGGTGGGTTTGGGTAGATCTGGGTGACAATATCAGAGGGGTGATCCTTAAATTTACTCCTTGTAAAGTATCTTTAGATTACTCAAGATTTTTATTTTTCTGGATGCAGCCAATGGCAGGTGACAACAGCCAAGCCTAGTGATGCCACTGCCAGGGAAATCTAAGACTAACCAAGTCTAGTGATGCCACTGTTAGTTACATCTAAGACTAACCAAGCCTAGTGATGCAACCATTAGTGAAATCTATATTCAAATGTATTGGTAAAATGATCAATGAAAGTCTCTCATAACACAATTAAAGTGGAAGATTAAAATGTTCCTGATGGGAAAGGAAAATTTAAATGTCCCAACATTATGGCCAGTAGCTGCCAGAGCGGACTCATTGTTTGACAAACTATTTGATCAAATGTTTATTAAGTGAACAATAACGAAGATGTTTTAAATGCATCAAATTCTTACTTCTGGATAATCTCCATTGACGTGTATCACAGGGTAGCCATTTATTTTAGCTAGATCACTGCAGTAACGTGATGACCTGACATTAAAAGAACATGTCGTTAATGAATGATAGTGGGAATTTCTCTTATGTGCCATTTTAAAATACTCTCTCTCTGCACAAATTGATTAAATGAATTGTTTTTGTTTAGAAAATGAAATGTTGATATTTTTTAATAAAATATTTTCTGATACCTGCAAACGGAAGCATACATTTTCCTCCCAGAATAACTAATCACTAATTAAATAAAATAGCTATTATTCATTTGTAAATTAATGAATAATTTGTATAGCCATCTTATCAAAAGAATTAAGTTTTATGATTGTGAGATCACCTTCCCCTTTCAGATTCCGTAGTGAAACCAACTTGATTATTGACTATGAGATGCACACTTCCACCAGTTTCAAAATGAGGCGCGTTTGCAAAACAGAATGTTTCGGCCACAACACCCTGGGGATATTTTAAAGAAATTAAACCTGCATTTTTTATAACTAAACCAAAACGCCACTTTTTAAATTCATGAAAAAATATTAATATATAATTTAATTTTCTTTCAGGATTATTCTACTGTAGACGACTGAATTTGAAAAAAATCTTTGTCAGTCCTGGAATTTACCTGGTCGTGATTTTTAATGGAAAGATCAATTACCTGACCAACAAAGCTTGCATCACCATGTACTTGTAAACACAAGACCCCATCACCAGGCAGAGCATCATCACTGCTGCTGTAGTCGCCAGATTTCCTCGTCTGAAGTTTGGATCGAGCTTTTCCAACAGCTACAGGGTTATTTGCCTACATCATATTTTTATAATATTTAAAATTGCCGCTTGATGATGCACCTATACTAACGTATCAAATTTAACAGCATATTATATGAAACATTGGCTTAGATTTGTGTTATTTAATTCTGTCTGTTGTTAAATATCAAAAAAATTTCTCTCTCCGAATTAGAATTATTATTTTTGAAGAAAATTGTCACTGTTCTGTTATAAAATAAACACATAGCTTTTATACCTCCAAATGAGATGGATTAGGAATTAGAGAAACATGGACTTGCTTCCCCTCATAAGGCAGATCAATAGAGGTATCTGCCGATCATAATATTTCCTTGATAAGAACATAATATATTTTTTAAAGATTAGCCGCAGATATAGAATAATTAAAAACCCTTTAGATTTGAAATCAATACAGGATTAAATGGCTAAAATCAAATGTACATTGTAGTTTAAAACATTTAAAATAAACTAAAGCTTCTGATTTATTTTACAGTCAAATAGCATTAACCTTTTTGAATTAGTTTCTTAATGCTGTAATTAACTTACAAAGATGGGAAAGAACATCCCCAATGCTTTTAGCACCAGCAGGTATCTCAGAAAGTCCCTTCATCTATTTCAAGTAGATTGCATTCATAATTTTAAAGCAAATTGAATGAATAAAACAAATGTCTAAGCAAATTATCTGTTTTTGAAATGTGTGTGTTGCTATGTTTTACTGGATCTGGACGTGCTTGATTACAGAGTAGGGTCTGTACATGCTTGATTAGAGTGTAGGATCTGGACATGCTTGATTAGAGTGTAAGAGCTGGACATGTTTGATTAGAGTGTAAGAGCTGGACATGTTTGATTAGAGTGTAGGATCTGGACATGCTTGATTAGAGTGTAAGAGCTGGACATGTTTGATTAGAGTGTAAGAGCTGGACATGTTTGATTAGAGTGTAAGAGCTGGACATGCTTGATTAGTGTGTAAGAGCTGGACATGTTTGATTAGTGTGTAAGAGCTGGACATGTTTGATTAGTGTGTAGTGTTAGAAAATGTTTGTATGAAGCTTTGAAAAAAAAATTATTCTAAAAGAAATGAAAGAAAATAAATACTGTGGTATCTCAAATGTAGATAATTAGGTCTTCACATTTTTTATGTCAATAACTAGCAAATAATTTTTTTTTAGATGACATTTCATAATTTGACAAAAGATTTTAGCTAAACTTTGAGCTGTTATCTTGAGTTTGTATAGTTGACTTCACTTTGTACAGTGTCAGTGAGTATATTTTTTTTTTAATGTTACTCTGAAATTTCCTGCAACTGACTCACTTTCCTGAACATGATCACAGGAGGAAAGTTGAGCAGGCAAGTCATGAAGTTGAGGCGACCTCTGTGTGGCATACAAATGACAACATCTTTTACATCATCTATGGAATTAAAATAGCAAGTATTTTTTTTTTAAATATTGTATCTGCATTTTTAAATGTAATTTTATACAATTAATATTGTACAATGCTATATGTTTAATAAAAAGATTTAGAGGGTGGAATTACACAGCGAGTCAAAAGGTCAAAAATGAAACTACTTATTACTTGTTAACATACTCACGTTCTGCACATTTTCTAAAAACTTCATCAAAACAGGCCATCATACTTTCACCCCCTTCGCCACCATAACGCTTAACATTTGAAAATTTTGTCCCTACAAAGTGATCAAATGCCTGAAATAAGACAGGTAATGTCCTACAAAGTGATCAAATGCCTGAAATAAGACAGGTAATGTCCAACAAAGTGATCAAATGCCTGAAATAAGACAGGTAATGTCCTACAAAGTGATCAAATGCCTGAAATAAGACAGTAATGTCCTACAAAGTGATCAATTGCCTGAAATAAGACAGGTAATGTCCTACAAAGTGATCAAATGCCTGAAATAAGACAGGTAATGTTTATACATAACTGAAGCACAGTGTCAAACCCATATTATTAATTGGGTCATTTTAAAATTCTTTTTCATAATTCAAAATAATTCCAGTACTTTTTACTTAAAATTCATTTTTTTACAAGTATGAACTATATCACATGTGTCTTTCACTGTGCTCAACAAGTTAAACTATATCATGTGTGTCTGTCACTAAACTAAATAAAATGTATGATGTTTTTTCCTTTACCCTTCTTCAATAATTGTAAACGTGCAATAAAAGTAGTTGTTTTGTTTGAGGGCACCCACCTCCAACCTCCCCCCCCCCCCCAGACTGGACATAGGTGAGTGGATTCAAGTTAAGGTGACCATCAGTCTATGTTTATATAATGTGAAATTCTTCTGATGAAAGTTTTTATTTTTCTGGATGTAAGCAAAATAAAGATGTTCTGTTCTTACTTCAACTTCTATTATAACAATTCAATATTCTTCAAATATCAGGAAGTTGACAATATCCTATATCAATCCTATATCAATCTAATTTTAAGTTACAAGTATTCACTTAGCTTTTAGCCCAGGCTAAAACAAATTCACCAAGAGTAATTTCTCTTCAAAAGGCAACAATGGGATGTTCATTTTCACAAACAATTCTTCCCAACCCCTTTACCAATCAATTAATTTCTTTGAATATTCAAGACAATAAAAAAGCAGTTATAAAATCCCCATGAAAAAAATGTCATAACTTTTTAGATGTAAATAGCAATGACCAACCTCACATCTTAGCAAAAGTTTTGCCAATTCTGTCTTCTTTGAGTCTGTAATCTGAGTCTGATCTCTAGTCTCAAACTTTTCTGCAAACCATAGTCGTTCCTCTAGTGTCTGAAAGAGAAATACATAACATATTGTGCATGAATGTCTTAATGATGCTCATTCATCCATAATTTTCCATAATTTATCAATACTACATGACAACACTAAAACAATTTTTAAAAATGATAAAACTAGGGGAACCAATAATAGTCAACTTACAGGTAAATGCTGAAACTCTGCTGTAAGAGGGCCGCAGTAAAGCTGTTCTAAGCTCTGAACTAAGTCAGAGATGGTTATCTTCTCCCTAGCTCCTGGTAGTAAACCCAAGGTTTTGACTTCAAGATTTCCCATTTTCTCAACACCATATAAGCTCAAATCAAACTCTGGAAAAATGCTGAAGTGAAAATAATAATTATTTCATTGTGTATATAAAAGTACAATAATGGATTATGGATTGATAAAAATAGTTTTTACCGATGTGAAAAATAAGAAGTGGTAAAGATGATATCCTAGATAGCAAAATAATTTATTTAAAAGAAGTTAAATATTTCCTTCATAGGTATTAAAATGCATTTTTATGATATTTTTTAATGTACTTGTAACAAAATCAACCAAGATAATTATTACAAATTAATAATTTTTAAGGTTATGAAAAATTTCACTACATTAACAATATTGCATTTATTAAAATATCGACACAATTTTATTGAATAGGCTTTGTTAATTGTAACATAATTATAAACAGATCATAAACTTGTGGTGGATGATACTTTGCATTTATGCAAATACTGAATGCATAAAATACTAAACATTTGTAACATTTGTAACCTTTGCTTTTGAAGTCCTAGAGGATCTAGTGCTGCCTTTAGATGACCATTTCTTCGGTATGCATCAATAAGTTGAACAATATTTGCATACTTGAGTCGATTCTCAAGTTCTTCAGATGTGTCTACAAAAAAATCATAACATATATTTATTTAAATGAGATGGAGATTAGTAGCAGTGTGAAAAGCATAATGAACAAGTTTTATAATTAAATTTTTAAAACCATTAAAGCTCAAGTAACTTTGACACAAATAAGAAAAGAAAAACTGTCATGAATTTAATGTCACTAATGTGCATATTATTTCCTAAAACATGCATAATTGTTATTATTGCACATTATATATGTAATTATTTGGAACAGGTAATCTTGTATTTTAGGAATGTTAATTACATACAAATGAATATTGAATAGAGTCTTTTATTTATTATTAAGTTCATTTTCAAGAAAGGTTTACTGGTATATTGTACAGTTTTTACATTTTCCAAGTTTGTACTTTCATCCAGCACTTTGTATGGTTTTTCTAGGGATTTAGAAAAAACAATTGAACATGACACAATAAATTCATCGTAGGTCACAATAAATTCATCCTAGGTCATAGAATTGATATTATTTTCATTTGTCTCTTCTTCATTCTTCTTCTATGTTTTGAGGGCCCACGATCAATGAATTGATCATTATGGCTCCTATGGTTCAGAGGGGTTCGCGATGTTAATGTGCGTGGTTTTCAAGGGGATAATTCACTGGTTGCAAGACAGGAGGCAATAGCCGCAAATGTGTCAAGTGTAATGCTTCAACTGTTGCTTTTGGAAGCTTCTGTGTCATAAGTCATAAGGTCAAAAGTAAGCTTAAATCCTATTAATCCTTCAAATTGACCTTTGGCTCAATATTTGGATAGTTAAACAGAATCTTAGCAAGGTTATTTACCAGCATCTATGCAATATACTGATAGCTTTTACAGTGAATCATTAATGTAGCAGCTACTTTGTGTAATAAAACATATTAACTGTTATGAAATCTCTGTCTGTGTAATTCTTAGCAAGAACTGTAGTGTGTGTAAATGTTTGTTTTAATTTCTATTAAACAATTTAATATATTTAATATTACTAACCATGAATACAACAGGCCCAGTCATTAGACCTATTTATTAGGCCTAACACAGCAGGACTTGATTTAATATGTTAACACTTTCTAAAACTAGGTGGGTGTGATTTTCTTTGTTGTATTAGGCATAATTAGGAGGCCTATATTTTATTGGAGCTGACATCAGTTAGGATTGCATATCTTGTATTCTTATTTTTTTAAATTATTGCTTAATTCTAGCTGGAAACTTCCAAATAAATTTTAAGTGGGTCAATCTAATTTTTTTTTTTTTTTTAATGTAAGTTGGAATTAGGCACTCATCAGGGGAAGTTTCTCACTTTAATTGATTGGCTGGCTGAATTCTGAATACCAAGGAATTAATGACTTCATCAAATGGATCATAGCATGCATTTACTATTCAAAATTAAACATTACACTAGTTGTTTGAGTTTTCAAACTAATTGAGAGGACAAAGTTTGCATGCATTCAAAACATTAATAATTAAATGAAAAAAGTTATAAATTTTTGGGGACTTTTGTAACATTTTGATAATATGTATGGATAATGGCTTCACAAAGTTGTTTATTTTACCTTGCTCTTATAATTATAACCTTACTTTTCACTGTATCAGTACTATCTGAGGGATTAAGCCATGCCTTTGTAACAAATAGGAATAATAACTAATTCTTATCCTTGATTGAATTAATTTTAAATATATATAATTATTTCTGGTTCTGGTTTGGTACGTTGCTGCATTCATATACTGGCATATGTGCAACAGTTAGGGAAGCGATGCTGCCATCCTAACGGCTCCTAGCAGATGCCAGGGCAGCCTTGAAGCTTTCGATAGATGTGGAGTTCACATTATATTTAATATAAATTAAAAGAACACTTATGAACACTGCAGTTCTTGTTAAGAATTACACAAACGGATTTTTAATTATGGTTTATTTCTCAAAGTAGTTACAACTGTACTAAGCTTTCTTAGTATTAACAATCGATATCAGTAAAATTGCACTGTTTCTAAATTTAGATCACCAACTCAGCCAACTGACCGTCTACTTGGTCATTTTGAACTGACAATATAATTTAAGCTTCTTGGTGTTCAACATTGAATTTATTGCAACACAAGTTTTGAACGTGTGTGTTGTGCAAAAATATTTCTTTTCTAAATCCAGTTTAAAAACTGTATAAAAATTAAAACCTGTACAGTTTTACAACTTGGCAAATGAAAATTTATTAAAACTGTACAAAATACTAGTAAACCATACAAGTTGGCATGTATGCTTTCTGTAACAAAAAGAAAATTGTTCAATTGTTGTTTTAACAGAATCTGTAGCCTACTAGATAAAAAAAAATTAAGTTTAATCCATCCTTGAGGTTTTTCATTTCAAATTAAACTAATTAAGTTTTCTTTTGAAAATTTTACAGATTTGATCTAGCCTACTATATTTATCAGTAGGCAGGCCAATTTAAAATCAGCTTTCCCCAAATTAAAAATAAATATTGTGAATTTGTCATTGGTGTCTCAAACAAAAGTTCAATTAAATTGGTAGATTACAGTAGGCATAGTTCATAGTGTCGTTATGGTTGATTCTGTTTCTTTCTTAAACAATTTAAAATGTAATTTGTATTTGCAGATTATTAAATATTTTGTTTGTGAGAAAGCTAAAGGAAGGATACTTTTCAAAGAGCTATAACTACTATGAGACTATCTTTGACTTATGTCATGTCATATGACTTTACTCTTTACTGGATTGTTGACTCCAAGTGTCCAATGAATGACCAATGAATTGTTGGTAAATGTGTAGTTATGTGTCCGCGTTTTTTACCATGACAAATAAAAAGTTTTTAAAAATGAAAAAAATGATCTAAATCTATCCCTCACCCTAACCTGAACCCTAAATTCCTCCCTAACCCGGTTTTGACCCTCTCCCTAACAGGGTTTTGACCCTCTCCCTAACGCAAGTGACGCCACGGACACACAACTACACATCAGCCGAATTGTTTATTGAAAAAGACTAAGATCACTAAGTTCAGACCAAAAGGAGATCAGCGTATAGCAAGTTTTATTATAAAACCGTTAAAAAATAATAATGCCTATTGTTGTATTAATTATTCAAATAAAGTAAGAGTTTCAATAGGCCTACACGAATGTGACTGTGATAGAGTCACTGATTGTTGAGAAGCAACATTTCCTCGACACCGAGGGTTGTAACCATAGACGCCTGTTTCTGAATGGTAAAGAGATATAAGAGTTCTCAAATAATGGTGGGTGCGCAAAAGTCTCCCATGCGCTCTACACAACGCCATTGCTGCTTTAAAATTTCAACATATGGTGTTATGCTTGTTGAAAAATCAAAATAGTTGTAGCACCCGTCCCTTTTTTTTATCAATTCATGATGTAGACACTTCCAAGGGCAGCCAACTCCAATGAAATTTTTATTTTTATTTCGCATCTTAATTTTTTTTTGTTCCAATCTAAGAGAGATTTTAACCGGTGTTAATTCGTGTTAAATTCTATTTGTGAAAAGGGGACGTCCATTAATTATGCCAACAAAATAGGGGTGGGGCTGGAAGTGTTTGACAGTTGCTGACAAGGGGGAGGGGGGTTACATTAGTTGACGTCAACAACCATGTTTTCTCTATTACAATTTTAATATTAAAAATTAACTGAATTAACTGACATCATTTAAAAAAACTCATAAGGTTAAATGAGTGTAGTCCAGGGCCGGATTAGGCCATTTTAGTGCCCAAGGCACAAACCCACATGGGTGCCCCCTTCTGCCCGGGGTCCCTGATCTTTCACTGACCGTGACCGCTGGTATGTTTAATAATATGCAAAGAAAACAGTTGTTAACAAATAAGTTTGTAGTTTGTATTACTATCACTTAGATAAAACCTACAATAAAGTATTTCTGTATTAAAATTAATAGTTAATAAATTTTGAAATAATAATAGACAAAAATACTTTATTTTTTATTAAAGGAAAAAATCAAAAAGATATTGTCATTTACATTTTAAAGTTTTTTTTCCTAGATTTACATCTAGCAAAGTTTTTGAGTATATGGTCAAAGTTAATTTTGCGCAAAACATCTGCCTCGATCATAAGCAGAGATAAGGAATCGAGCCTTTCTTGTTTCATTGTTGATCTATTTGGATTTTTTGTACGTTTCAACTGAGAAAAAGAGCGCTCAGTTGAACAGTTAGTAACCATTAATGTTAAAAATATGTGCAAGGCGATTTCAACATTTGGAAAGGCACACTCGATGTTGTCTCTTACTATTACTTTGTATAATTCTCCATGATTGAACGTTTTGTTTTACGATTCTTCTTCTTATGTTTGAGGGCCCACAATCAATTTATTGATCATTCTGGCTCCTGGTTTCAATTCAGAGTTTGCCTTCTCTTAGATGAGTTACCGTCCAAGGCTAACGAGTCCCATCCACCCGGGAATTGACGGAATATTTATTTGTATCAATGTTATCCGCCTATCGGGACTCCATCTCCTGGTTTGAATTCAAAGTTTCCTTCTCTTAGATGAGTTGCCGTCCAAGGTTAACAAGTCCCATCCACCCGTGCTACTGGTGGTGTGTTTGCTTGACTGGGCTTTGGTGGGGATTGACCAGAAAAGTGTATTCATTAGCGTAGCTAGGGGGCTGCGGACGCACAGGGGTGACACCATATCATGGGGTGCCATCAAATTGAAAAATTACGTATTTACAGAGCACACACTACTCGGTCTAACCGAAATCCACAAAATGATTACAGATGACACGTATATTTTCCACTCATGTAACCAATCAAAATGCGTTTTTGTTAAAATTTCAAAGGTGATGCGTCAGTCATTAGGTTACCTTATTATTAGATCGGAAACACATCATTTTGACCATTTTTCAACGCCTAATGAAGTGTTCGGTTCCTTTTGTATGTGACAAGAACCCATAATTATCTAAATTCTGAGAATTAAAACTATCCTCTAATAACATTATAATAAAAATGAATGATTCTAAATACATGTCACAGTTCTTAAATTCATTTACCTCCTGACCTTCAATACTGTGAATTAAATTAAACAAGAAGAATTACATTGTGGAAGTCGAGGGGGTGGTGGTTGACACACGAGCTTACTGGACCGGGTGACACCAACCCTAGCTACGCCACTGATTGTATTTGCTGCCATTGCTAGCTGTTGCTGCTTTTTAAAAAAACTTAGTTTGTTTCCATTTTGATTAGCAGCAGTAACTGTCTTTCTTGTGAACTTTGTTGGCTTTTATTGTTAATTTTTTCCCTTGCTTATAAAGTTAATGAAAGAAATAAAACTACGATAACTTAATTGTTTAATTATTTTTAATGTTATTACAATATAATTTATATGTGTTGGTGGGGGGGGGGGGTGTGTTTAAAACGGACTGGGCCTGCAAGGCTGCAAAAAAATTTAAGAATCCCTGCCCTAGAGCATTTACCACCACCCACCCACCCCCAAGGTCAACCATTGTTATCTTTCAATCCCACTTCCTGTGGTCCCCTGTTGGAATTCTATGACTATAAAAAGTCCATGTGTCCACTACTGTCCTTTACAAACCCTACCACAAATGACATCCGAATAGCAATGATTCTAATGGGACCCGGGTCCGAATGGCGGCGATTCGTGTCCGGGTCCATTTTGACTAAATGCTATTCGGATTTCATTGGTGATAGTTTATTTTAGATAAACTGAAGAATTAAAATTACAAACATATAGTCCATTCAATTATCTTTCTTTTTATACCTCATTTTGTCTTACAAACCCAACAATAATATTTAAAATAGTTTTTTAATCCCAACCTCTCACTTCTGGTACCCGGGTGCGAATAGCCACTTCGTTTAATTATTTTCATATTTTAACTTTTATAATAATATAATTTATACGGTTGGGGAGGGGGATGTTTAAAACGGAGTGGGCCTGCAGCGCTGCAAAAATGTTAAGAATCCCTGCCCTAGAGCATTTACTAAGATCACCCTCCCCCTCCCCTCGGCCAACCATTTTTTTTCGTTCCACCCCACTTCCCCTGATTCTATGACTCCCATCTCCACATTTTCACATAAATTCGCTCAACTTCAACTGTCAATGTCACTACGCCCTCCACCGTGTTGGCCTATAACTTGATCAGTATCCATGTCTTGGACCTCACATACCTGCACTGATTCTCTCACTGTTGGCCTGTAGCTTGATCAGTGTCCATGTCTGGGACCTCGCATACCTGCACTGATTCTCTCAGTGATCGTAGTTTAAATATAATAGTTATAGTTGTTTTATAAAAGAATAATGTAAAACATGTCTATAATTTAGGTTTATTATGTGCAGATTCTTAAAATAAAATTCCGCTTTTCATGTGACGTCACATTGCTTAAGCCCCCCCCCCCTCGTCACACATAGTCACAAAAATGTGACCCCCCCCCCCCCTTATACGCGTGATGTTATTTATGGATGGCCCCTATAATCTACACCTATTTTTGCAGCTTCTTCAAATCTTTCAAATTCATTCCTAGATTTACGCAAGTGATCTGCTAGTGGAGAATACAAATCAGCACACGTTTTCAAGTTCACATGCTCATTTTGTAGAGCTTGACTAACCCTGTGAAAATTCTGTAATACCTCTTTCCAAAAAACAAGCATGAAAGCAAATTCTAATTCTTGCATCTTCTTTGCAATGTTTTCTGCTTGTCTTATGGTGTCTCCTTTCTGTGACTGATCTTCTTGTATACATTCTAAAGCTTTTAAAATCTGAGGATGAGACTTTAGGATAGCTTCAGTTGCAACAGCATGTGCTTCCCATCTGGTATCGGAAAGAGACTTTACCAGCGTTTCATTCACAAGGCATCCTTTCAGAATCTTCCATCTGTTTTTGAAGCTGAGAAAAAAGTATAGATCAGTTGCACTGTGTGGAAGAAGTTTACTGCCTCTAAACAGGAGTAAACGACACTTCTGCCTACAAGATTTAGTGAATGGGCAGCACAGTGTATGTATTTTCCTCTATAATTTTTTGTGCATGCCCTTGTAGCACCCGGACATATTAGCTGCATTATCGTAAGATTGACCTCTGCATTTCGAAAAATCAATTTTGCAAACTTCACGTAAGTACTGCAGCACTTGCTTAGCCATATCTTCACCGGTGTGATTTTGCAGCTCCAAGAAAGTAAAAAAGCGTTCAATGGGCTCTCCATCTGCTACATATCGAAGAACAACGCTTAACTGATCTATATGTGAAATATCGGGTGTTGAGTATACTGACAAGCTGAAATAACCGGAAGCCTTTACTTCATCTATAATTAGTTCACTGACTTTTTTGGAAATAATTTATTTACAAGCGGAGTGAGTCCGCATGGTCCGCATTTTACTCATTACCATTTACCAGGAGTTTTTAAAATTGTTTATGCGCTTAATTTTTAAGCATTCAAGATTGTACCAAACTTGAATGTGAATTTTTTATTATAATGTATTTCTTTATTTTCATAGCACTTGTTCAACTTTCAGTTGTTTCTGAACTTAAATTTGTTTACAAAAAAAAATTTCTTGAGGACTTGTGGTGCCCCCAAACGCTTGGTGCCCAAGGCACGTGCCTTGTTTGCCTAATGGTTAATCCAGCCCTGGTGTAGTCATATAATTTTTAGGCTTTAAACAATGTAAGGTTTATTTAATGTGTGTCTGTGCCCTGCAGATGGCTGGTCAGAATGTTAGCACACTTTGTTAGTGCAAGAGAAGTCAAAAGTTGGCCTCTCTTCACCTGTAGATTCTGTTTGTCGCAAATGAATAGGGCGGTATGTTTGCATGTTGAAAGTATATATAGAACAAGGACAAGATTTAAGTGTCATGTGCAGTCAAGATAAATGATATTGATAGAGTACGAATACGATATTTTGAGTAACAATAATAACAGAGCTGCTTGAACGGACTTCCAAAATCTGTAACAATTATTTATTAAGCATCACAAGTCATGTTGAAAAAGCATGTTCAGCATCATCGACAATGCACTCTTAAGCATAGGAAACTAGTACCTGCTCCTCAACAAAAAGGATTCGACCAATGCGAGTAGCTGTCAGGAGATGGAGAGAGCTTGTGGCAATTATTGCTCACACTGACAATGCTTCTATTTTAAATGCTGAATTATTAGATGAGGATGATGTTGACGTCTGGTATATCAGTTCCGCAAGATGAAAGTGTTAAATCATCTACCATAGCCGCAAGATGAAAGTGTTAAATCATCTACCATAGACGTTCGGACTCTTAAAAACAATCAAAGTTATTTTCTATTATTTTACGGAAATCGAATAAATTTACATCCACAAAAAAATTCTATTTCCCCTTTTATTTTAGAAAAACAATAAGTATTATTATTATATACCAGTAGTCTAGTTTACTACATACCTGAAGCTATTTCCTCATTCAGCTACTACTATTAGACAACCGTAAAGGACATGTGCTGAAGCGGCACTGAGCACGAGGCTCTTGGCCGACCACTCACGAAGAGCGGCGTCCCCAACCCCGATCCGGCGCTTCGTAACCGTTACAGCCGAACCGAGGCCGAAGGCCTCCCCGCTGCTAATCAGCGGTTGCGAGAAAGCTTGGCTCACGACCCCCCACGTGAAATGGGGGCCGTTTGTTCAAATGGGCCCGGTAAAACCGACCAAGCAGGGCTGACTAACCACCGACATGCTCGAGCCTCCGCGGCACGAGCGTCCAGCCCCAATAGTTTCTATCCAAAGCGCCGCAATCAAAGATTGTCGGACAACGGGGCGTAAGCCACCGACCAGCCTTTACTTTCTCGAGACCTCGGCTCCCTCCGTTGGCAGCCAGCTTATTAGTGTTCTGCGCGCAGACGTACCCAACCCTCCTAATGGGCAAACGAACAAAGGAACGTGGCCCCAGGCCCCACCTGACGGCAACGGACGGCGCAATGGCCATCAGGGACGCCCTCGGACACCCGCACCACGACGCCTCGGGTTGGTTCCGGACTCCCACCTGACTGTTACCTAAGAACTTTGAGTCTCATTCTTTGCCGAAGACAAAACCTCATTCCACCTTGTCCCCCATCTCCCACCGTCTACATGGGGTACAGCGAGCACGCTGTATCCTGCCCCACTCGGATGGCTTCGTCGTTCCTGTCACTGTGTCTTCCCGCCTTGTCACCTCATTTCTCTTTTAAACGCGACACAGGCAGGTCATCATTCCATCGCTATTTGCCCACCACCTTTTCCGTTGTCCCCTTTGAAGTCCTCACGGGTGACCCCCCGTCTGATGCGGTTTGTCACCCAACTTATTGATGGCGGGTCTTGTCTTCACCGTGCTCAGGCTCCCTACTTGGTTTGCCGCGCTCGGGCGTTTCACCTGTCCTGAGCCGGTTCTGTCGGTCTGTGGGCCGTGGTCTAAGTACCCACTGTTTTCGGTCAGTTCGATGTGGGGCTGTGACGCTCGGGTCACGCCCTTTGTTACGGTCGGACAGGTTTGACTATGTCCTCGCTGCCTCTTCGAGCGCCAGTCTAAAATACCTGGCGGCTTTTCGGAGTTCTTCCTGGGCCCCGTAGAGGTCGATAGTGGGTGGGACCCACTAGGGAGGACATCATTTCCAGTACCAGTCAGCTCATTCTAGAATATTCTCATCATTTCCAGTACCAGTCAGCTCATTCTAGAATATTCTCATCATTTCCAGTACCAGTCAGCTCATTCTAGAATATTCTCATCATTTCCAGCACTAGTCAGCTCATTCTAGAATATTCTCATCATTTCCAGTACCAGTCAGCTCAGTCTGGAATATTCTAATCATTACTGTTGTCTAATTAGTTACAATACAAACAAGAAGAAAGAAGTTATTTCAATGTAAATAATTTTATTTTAGCTTTCTTCACAATTTTTATTACATTTTTATATTCATATCACTAACTAATGCAAATTATTTTGATTGAGTTTTTTTCACTAGTCTGAAATATAAGAAATTCTGTCAGTTTGTCAGAGTAATTGCAAAATATCAACACAAAAGATGTGGTTTAACATTTCTTTCTAATAAAATAGGATATATATCGTCATAGCCCTCATTAATAATTCATTAAAATTTAATAATCATTTGTATCTCACATTGGTTAATGTTTTGTTAGATATCTCTTTTTCAATAGTAAAATGTGGCACACATGTTCTACAATATGACAGTCTTAAATTTGGAGATGACAAAAAATGAAATGAGGAATATTTAAATATTATTATTTTGTGAAATAACATATAACACCCTAAAAGTAAAAGAAAATATGTTTCAATGGTTAGATCTTTGAAACAAACAGAGTTTCATAAATAGAGCTGGACAAAAATATAGTTAAAATTTTGCTGGGAGATTACTGGTACTTGGGCCAAAGTAAAAATTCATTAAAATTTGACAACTAATCAATAGTTATAATAAATTATGAATACAAAGTTTAAATGGGTGCTCTAATTAACTCTGTATTGTTTGGTAAAGGTTGATCTTTAGTCTTCAAGCCAGTGCAACACATTCAGTCTTTATATAATCTCACAGCCATCTTTAAGTTGGATTATTTTAAAACAAATTTTTAAAATTGTTTTGTTATATTTTATAAACACTTTCCATGTTTTAAACAAATTTGTGTGTGTGTGTGTGCATTTTATTCAAAAGCTGCTCAGCAAGTGTTTTTGGAACTACTTAGCCACAGTTTAGACTCGCTGAAATTCTCAAGACACTTTTAAAACATTTCAAACTTTTTTATCATTGCAATTAAATTGATACAATGATAGACCCTCTCCAAAACTGACTTGGGCTTATACAAACTATTTGTACCAATGCATTAATAAATCAAAGTAGGTATTTAGTTGAAATGTATTTTGTTAAATAAAATCAATGCTGTTTAACAGATCATTATTAATAATAAATTAAGACTGACAGTTTGAACATTAAGACTGACAGTTTGAACATTAAGACTGACAGTTTGAAAATTAAGACTGACAGTTTGAATAGTAACAACCATTATAAGAAAGGCAATTTAAAAAAAAGCAACATTAATTCTAATTAAAAAAGCAATATGCCCTAGAGCTCAGCAACCAACTGTAAAAGAGTACCGTTTTTTTGTACAGTTCTTCTCAAGCTCCAAGTTTTAAATGATAATTTTTTTGACATGAAATTACAGCAAGGAAAAGACTTATTGCACCAGGCTGGGTTTCACACATGTGTCAGCATATTATAAGATATGAAACCAGACAAATAAACAGTGAGTAAAAATGCAAAAGCAGACAAGTCAAAAGCTGTCATAGAAAAAATTTAACTTTTTAAAAAAGGTGTTTGAAAAATATTTAATTTATTTTGCCTCAAGTTAATTTATTGTAAAAACCTTTTAGCAAGATTCTATCAGCGATACATATTTATTATTTATAATACAAATCATAAAAATGTAAAACGTAAATCAATCCAGTGTGAAAACCTATTAAGATATTCTTAATTGACTTTAAATTTAACTTCTTAAGACAGGGTGTCCACTCTATGGTCTGAAGGCCAGAATTCAAGACCAGGCAACAATAAATAAATACAGAATCAGTTTCTTCAATGCTGCTTCTGTAAACAAGGTCAGAAAAAAAAGAACTCGGACAGCAAGAGAAAGATTTAAATTCAAAATTGACCAAATTGATTGATATTTTCATTTGTAGTTGAGCAGAAGAGTTTCTAGGTATTGAGCATGCCTAAATACCATTAGCAGTATTTGATTAATGTAATATTATAAAACACAACCTCAGGGCACTCAACTCAGTATTCTTAATTCTTGTTTTATCAGTCAAGTCAGAGGCAAATCGCATTGTTGCATAGAATTATATGTAAGTTTCACATCCAAAATGAGATGCGGTTAATTAAAAAAAATAGCTTGAGAAGTAGGAAGAAATTCTGAGGGTATTATTTGAATGATTCTTACGACAGTTGCATATCTAGAGCCCATGCTGTAGTTTCTCACAAAACATTGTGTCAAGAAGAAATTATAATTAATAGTTATTTTAAAAATCTGCACTAATTATAAGGACTCGTCAGTTGTAATGACACAGCTATTTAAATCCACCCCATGGAGTGGACTGACAAAATTGATGATTCACTTGAAAAAAGGTTAGAAGCCATTATTAAAACTGTTGTAGTGTGTCAATATAATTTCCCTTTCTACTGCAATGTCCACAACTACTAATCTCATTAAGCCATATGGCAGAAAATTAATTATGTTGATTTTTTTTAAATGAATGATTACGTATTTAAAAAATTATGGTTGGCCACCATTGTCTTCCTAACTACCATAGGTTCTAATATTGTCAGAGGTGGTCCCTAAAATATAGGTAATATAATGGGGTAGAGTGGACTGTTAAGCAAGGTAAGGCAACTATTCTTGGGGGAGGAGGGAACCCTGAGTCTGAGTAAAGAACATTGACATAGATCAGATGGCAAACAACTGGCTTGCTGAAGTTGGAAGTACAGGGCCATCTGGCAATGGGCTATAATCTTAACAGTTAAGTTATGGGCTATAAACTGACCAGTTAAGTTTCTCAGAATATATACAGAATTACCAAAAACAATACAACTAAATCCAGGTTCAGTAAGAAAACCTTTTTAAAAATCCTATATTAAAATCCTGACAGCTTTATCCTATGTTCAAATCCTGATAGCTTCATCCTATGTTCATTTTCCTTTCATAAAACATTAAAAACCTTGGACTTGACAAAGAATCATGGAATACTTTATTTAAATTTTGGCCAAGAAATGCTAACACGTGGATTCTGATCTAAAATAAACAACTTAATATTTTTTTGGTTACATATGATTTTTCAGCATATTTTTTAAAAGGGAAAAAATCATAATTTGATATTAACCAATTTATCTTTACTAAATTAAGTATAGAAAACAACAACTGCTTTTGAAGTCTAACATTGTATTTGTCATCAAACAAGAATTCTGATATGTTCTGTTCCCTTAATACATTTGATCAAAAAGAAAAATTTAATTCATTAAATTCTGATTCAAAGTGCGAATAGAACGAAGAGCCTTCTTTGCAGCGGCACTTTTGGCGATCCTATAGTTTCGTCCTACTCCGCTGAAGACCCCTTTTCCTACAACATTGACAGTAACTCTGACTTTACCATTCATTGTCCTCTCAGGGCGCCTGAAACAAACCATCATCAAACAAACATTCATTACTTGACTAAACTAGTGCCACCATACATAGGCAAAGAATTATATTTATGAAACAAACCATCATCAAACACACATTCATTACTTGACTAAACTAGTGCCACCATACATAGGCAAAGAATTATATTCTAAGACACAGATTAAAGCCAAATAACCAGAACTTATATCAAATAATGTATAACTTATAAATAAATGTGACTCATGCTATATCAAGCTCATTTTACTATCTATTTGCTTTTTTAAAATAATTTCTTAAGAAAAGTAATGTTTTCAGGTTATGAAAGCAGTTTAAATAACTCAAAGTTTCAGCTGGGAATCAACTCACTCAAATTTTGCTGTCTCTGGTTCAGTTTCCAATAGTTCTCGCACTGGTGACTTGGGAATACTCTTAAGATATTTATCTATGGAAACAAAATAAAGATCCAACAGTTAGAACAGGCCAAAATAAAGATCCAACAGTTAGAACTCATTAAACTTATGAGCTACACAAATTTAAAAATGATAAATAATTTTAATCTATAAAGATAGTTTGAAGCAAGTCATGTTAAAACAATTCATTTTTATACATTTTTTGGTAGCGTACTTTAAGATATAAAAAGTGCTGTAGCAGAATCTATTTGTATAGATAATTTAATTATGTCGTTACATTAGTGTTTGACATCGGTCTCACCTATATGTGGTTTCATCATCCTATAATAAACTCTCCATACTGTATCCAGTGACATCCCACTGTCCAGGTAAATAGCACCAGCAACTGATTCAAATATGTCTCCCAAGGCTTTGGGGATTTCCATCTCTACCTCCTCCTCCTCTTCGTCATCCTCCTCTGTGTTCTCTTCAGGTTCATTCTCTTCTAACGACAGCTCTCGAAACTGTGAGGTAAAATGATTTTTTAAAACTTTTTTTTTTAACTGGGTATAATAAGGATAAAGGAAAACTTTGAATAATTAAAGTTACAAAAACACTTCAGGAAGTTCTCCATGTTTAAACAATCTCTGAGTAGTTTCTAACAAATTACTTGCTTTTCAGTTTAAAAGAAAAATGAAACAATTTTTTAAATAGCAAATATTATTTAAGGACTTTTTAAAAATAATAATTTTAAAAAATCCAAACAGCTTAACATGATAATATTGTCATACTTGACACATAGTCATAAACAAGCATATGGTTTGGCACCTATGGCTAATGTATGTATATTACATCACATAGTCATAAACAAACACCTTGTTTGGCAACTACGGCTAATGTATGTACATTACGTCTCGTGTTGCTCACTTCTTCATCAATATCAATATCATCCTCTTTCTTTTCCTTCTGACGTTTGACAAACTTGTCAATGACTTGGAACAGAGAGGGAGAAATGGCTTTGAAATATTTGTGGAAGCCCCATTTCACAGCCAGAGCAGCAAAGATGTTGTTGTTGACCAGAGCTGACCTTAGGTCGGTCAAGATGCCAGGAGAGTACTTCTCTGAGTCCTCATACAGGTGTCTTGTAATGACATAGTCCAGAATGGCATCGCCCAGAAACTCAACCCTGTAATTACACACAGGGTCAATGCATTGGAGGTATGAAATCAATATAAATATGAAATCAAGATAAATTATTAAAAGGTGCCAAACTATAGACAACAATCCACTTCTGTTTTTTGTCCCATGAGAACTAAACACTAAGAGCAAAACTCTGTATAATTTTATAAGATGACCGGATGTGTGATGAGTAGCATAATTTGTTATAGGATATTGTTTGTAACTGTTGTTATAGGATATTGTTTGTAACTGTTGTTATAGGAAACTGTTTGTAACTGTTGTTATAGGAAACTGTTTGTAACTGTTGTTATAGGAAACTGTTTGTAACTTTACACGGAAAAATCCCCCCCCCCCCCCCAAAAGCAGCCTTTAAAATGTTTGTGTGCAGCTAAATCTCCATTGTGTACTGGTTAATCATCTTGTGAGTGAACATTTATGAGTACAAATTTAGAGAGATATACGAGTACAAATTAGAGAGATATATGAGTACAAATTAAAGAGATATATGAATAAACTTTAGAGAGCTATACAAGTAAACATTTGAGAGATATTTGATTATTAAATGAGTACAGATTAGAGAGATGATCAGCCATTGTGACAGTTACAGGGTCAATCACAGTTAAATGAGAAGCTACTTAATTACCTCTGGTAACAGTCGGTAATGGTGTTATAATGGTAAGAAGCATGAGTGAATGCTTGGAGAAGATACGACCTATCTCTAAACTTGTAGCAGATTTTTTCTTCCAAAGAATCAAAGCCTTGCAGTAGGTGGTTAAGTTTGGCTACATTGGCTGGAGTATTGGAGAACATTGGGGACGGTGGACAATGAAGTTCATCAAATTCTTGTTCAGATAGCTGAAAATTATACATTTCAATTGAAAACTTGTTTTAAAAACAATACGAAATAAAACGATAGGTCTTAAGACAGGTTTTGTGGGATTTTAGGGCATAAAATACTCTTGTCAGTTTTTTTATTGTCCGTGACTATCAATATTTGGTGAAAAATTAGGTTTATGAATACAAAGCATCTGAGATTATCTTAATGATATTTGGGGACAAAGTATTTCACTCTTATATTTTTAGTAGGTAAGTTAAAAAAAAATTTAAATTAGTGCAAGCCAAGAGTTAAACTGTTTTATGTTAAAAAAGCATTATAAATTACTTAATTTTTGTTTTAAAAGATGACAAAATGATTTTTATGCCATAAAATATCACAATTGATAAATTTCATTGTAGTTAAAATTACCTTTCCCACAGTGCTTTTCTCATGTTCCTCTATTTTACCGACATCCAAAGTTAACTTCTTTTTCTTTGGCAATACTCTAAGCCCAAGCCAGGACATAAATATCAAAGCCGCCTTCCGCCCGCAAGTTGTTAAGTAGCAGCCAATCAAAGCCTCCACGCAGTCAGCGACGCTCTTGTCAGGTAGACCGTGGTGACACTGCAGGCTGTACGGAGTCATATCGCTGTTTGGTTCCTGAACTTCCTCTTGTTGGTCAGCCTCCTGGCTCTGTTGAATCCACTCTAGTTCCTTGTTGAACAGTATAGCCTCATCGCGCTTCGCTGAAAGAAAATACTTTGGTCATAAATATGTTTACAGGATTCATTGGGAGTTAATGTGTACACCAGCATAAAAGCTGAGGATCGTGCCATGGTACAAAAGTACTTACTAATTTCATCTTTTAAACAAACTTTAAAAATGTTAGATCTACAAACCCGCATCAGCAGTCTCATCTAAGTAGAAGTTGCGCAAAGAGTTGTTGATCTTGGATCCGGGCGTGACAATAACAACTTTCGGCACGGGTCCTCGCCTCCTTTCATCATTGATGACATAGCCAGGGGGGAGCCAGTTCTCATAAGGTTCAAACTTAGTGGAGACCATGCATTCAGCCAGACCTTTCCGACGTCCCAGTCTATAAAGATTGTAATTACTAACCTGTAACAGTAAAGAAGACATATCTTCAATTTATAACAAACATATTTTAAGGGTTCAAGGGAAAAAACCAGTGAAGTCAGGTTTTGAGAAAAATTGATAATAGTTTGAAAATTCCTCATGAAAGTATAAAAATGTCAAGATGTCTAAATATTTATTTATTGACTATGCTGCTTGTTCAGTTGGGTCAAAGTGTCATATTATTCTATTGAATGGAATGTAGCCACAGGGGAGATAACTTCAGTAGGACCGATGTGTCATATTATTCTATTGAATGGAATGTAGCCACAGGGGAGATAACTTCAGTAGGACCGATGTGTCATATTATTCTATTGAATGGAATGCATCACAGGGGAGATAACTTCAGTAGGACCAATGTGTCATATTATTCTATTGAATGGAATGCATCACAGGGGAGATAACTTCAGTAGGACCGATGTGTCACATTATTCTATTGAATGGAATGCATCACAGGGGAGATAACTTCAGTAGGACCGATGTGTCATATTATTCTATTGAATGGAATGCATCACAGGGGAGATAACTTCAGTAGGACCGATGTGACATATTATTCTATTGAATGGAATGTAGCCACAGGGGAGATAACTTCAGTAGGACCGATGTGTCATATTATTCTATTGAATGGAATGCATCACAGGGGAGATAACTTCAGTAGGACCGATGTGTCATATTATTCTATTGAATGGAATGCATCACAGGGGAGATAACTTCAGTAGGACCGATGTGTCACATTATTCTATTGAATGGAATGCATCACAGGGGAGATAACTTCAGTAGGACCGATGTGACATATTATTCTATTGAATGGAATGCATCACAGGGGAGATAACTTCAGTAGGACCGATGTGTCATATTATTCTATTGAATGGAATGCATCACAGGGGAGATAACTTCAGTAGGACCGATGTGTCATATTATTCTATTGAATGGAATGCATCACAGGGGAGATAACTTCAGTAGGACCGATGTGTCATATTATTCTATTGAATGGAATGCATCACAGGGGAGATAACTTCAGTAGGACCGATGTGTCATATTATTCTATTGAATGGAATGCATCACAGGGGAGATAACTTCAGTAGGACCGATGTGTCATATTATTCTATTGAATGGAATGCATCACAGGGGAGATAACTTCAGTAGGACCGATGTGTCATATTATTCTATTGAATGGAATGCATCACAGGGGAGATAACTTCAGTAGGACCGATGTGTCATATTATTCTATTGAATGGAATGCATCACAGGGGAGATAACTTCAGTAGGACCGATGTGTCATATTATTCTATTGAATGGAATGCATCACAGGGGAGATAACTTCAGTAGGACCGATGTGTCATATTATTCTATTGAATGGAATGCATCACAGGGGAGATAACTTCAGTAGGACCGATGTGTCATATTATTCTATTGAATGGAATGCATCACAGGGGAGATAACTTCAGTAGGACCGATGTGTCATATTATTCTATTGAATGGAATGCATCACAGGGGAGATAACTTACAACTTTTGAAACAACTGACATCACTAGATTTTTCACAGACTCATTTTTGTTATCAATGATTAAATTGTGCACAAATTTATACACTACCATTTTCTTCAATAAAACCTAGAAAACAAAGATTCAGTAACCAACAAGCAGAAACAATTACACAATTTGAAGGCCCCCCCCCCCCCCCTCCTCCTTTTCCATCAACTACTGTAGATAAGTGCAAACATGGAAATATTTCTACAAGTATGCAAATATAAAATGAAAGTGTTACACACTGAATAACATGTCCATGTAAAAGTTCTGATGAATTAGATTGGATAACTTCTAAGCCATCAACCATAATCTACAGTATTCAAAGTTTCTTGAAATAGATGGCATGACTTCAATACCAATTTAATTGTGCTTTTGATTAGTTAATGGAAAAATGGCAGATGTTTCTTTCAATTGATAGAATTTTTTTTTTTTTTTTTACCTGTTTACTACGCAGGTAGCTGAGTTTGCCTTCATGTATACCAGGATAACTACAGTACAGGTAGACTGTAATGGCGTACTTGAGGAATGAGTCCCCAATAGTCTCAAGCCTTTCTAAGCTGAAGAAATCATTGGCATTGGACATGGTGAGTGCTTGCATTATGAGGCAAGGACTGGGACCAACAAAGGTCTGCGGGTCCCTGTCTTCATCCAAGCTAATTGAGGTCAAGCTGCCGGTCACCACACTTGAGAATGCAGGCTGACCAAGGGAACAGCTCGCATCTGTCATCTCATAATAACTGCTGTGATGAACACTTCTGGTTCTCTCTCTATGTGACGCCGCGTCCTGATATTTATCATAAATCCTCTTTTCACGGGAATTCCAAACACCAATTTCTAATTCTGTGCTTTTTTGTTGAGTCTCAGGTGGAGACTTGACCGATGTTTTGTCAATGGTGAATGTGTTCTCAGTGTTTTCATTAGGTAATTCTATTTTACTATCAGGAGGACTAGATTCTTTTTTACTATCAGGAGGACTAGATTCTTTTTTACTACCAAGTGGACTAGATTCTTTGGATTCTTTACATTTCTCACCCGGTTCATCTGTATGAAAAGAAAACTTGATGACATGGATGTCATCAGTAGCTGTATTATTATAATTATCTGTGGCAACATTTTCAGAGCCCACTGCATCTTTATCAACAGAGATATTGTCAAAACCTTTGTCAACAGGTTTTCTTTGCTCATGGAGTGTTGACTGCTGACCATTGAGGCGTTCACTGTTCCCAGTGTGTTGAATGTCAGGCCAATGGGCAGTGGCAGTTTGATGATCCTTTGGCCATTCACTGATTGTGGGAGCAGATAATCTAACCGTTGTTTTTTTGTGTTGATTATCTTTTCTTGTGTTTGCACCAGATCTCGTGGAATCTTCAAAAGAATGGAATGTGTCTGGAGTATCTGCCTGAGGCACTATGAGATCTATGTCCAGGTCACTTAACTCTTGGCTTAAAGAATTCATGATGATGGCTGGCCCGGAGGATGATTGACATTTAGACTCAGTTTTACCTTGGTTACAGAATTCATTTATCTTGCGCTGTGTTGCGCTGCATTCGATACCTTGCTTCACTCGACCATTGATATGGGACTTAGTTTTTCCAGCCGTATTTTTAGCACTGTTGTTGCCACTCTCAGCATTATTATGAGAAACATTGTTATAAATTGCATGAATATGTATTTGATCAGCAGAGATAACTTGAGCATCTGAATGATGAACACATGAATGGTTAATACAAGAACAATGATTGGGATGATTGTGATCGATTGCTGGACTTGTTTCTGTTGCAAGTAAGGCAGGGCTGGCATCATTAAGGCCCTTATTCAGTTCACAACCATTAATATCAGTAGTTATAAATAAATCATCTAGGGAATTTGCACGGTTGCTTGCAGCATCAGCGTCTGGACTTGATGATAAATCACAGCCTTTGTTAACAGCACTTGCATTCACAGCACTTGCATTCACAGCACTTGCATTCGTAACTTCTGATGCTGAAACAAACAAGGGGGGATAATCACTTGATTGACCTTTTTCACCAAAAGTAGTTGAGGTGATGGGCTTGCTCCAAGAGGATGTTGCAGCTGATGGCGATTCCAAAGGTGCAGATGATGTCAATGATGTAGATGAGGATGTTGTGGAACAAGGCAGGCTCAATGCTACAGATGGTGTGTCACCATGAATGGCTTGACGAGGCAAAGCAGCAAGTGGCTCAGAATCTGTAGAATCCAATGACTTGTCAGGTTCACATGAAGAGACCACCCCAATGGAGGGTGGCTCCATGATGGAAAAAGTAGCACCAGCTGTTGCATTGTCTGGTGATACTTTGGCAGGAGCTGATGTACAAGAGAGATTTATCACAGTTGAGGTAGTTGTGCTGCCATTGCTGTCCTGCTGCGGTACAGCAGATGATGTAGATGGAAGCTCAATGGCTTCAGTATTAGAAATAATATTGCATTGGTTCCTGCCTGGGAATGAGCTACCTTGAGGTGTAACATTGTAGAATATATTATGATCTAAGCACCGTGATTGAGTCAGAACATTATTGTCATGGACACACAACTCTTGGAGTATTTTGGAAGGGTTGACGGAGCCATACTCCAAATGTCCTGAAGACTTGATAAGATTTTTGTGACTTGGTGTTACATCAATGTTATTGTCAGAACTGGATGAAGCGATGCCAGAATCACTGTCTGAAGAAGTTGATGATTCATCCTTTGCTTTATCTGTGTAATTTATGAAACATTCCTTCATCATCTGATTAATAGAGGAATCCTTTTCAATGCAGCACGAAACGGGGTCCAGGGATCTTTCAGCATTTTCCTCTTTGATGTTCGAAGAAATCTTTTTATTGCAGTTAAGCTCAGCATCCATTAATTTTTCTGGACTGGTATCAAATCCAAAATCGAGTTTAGAAAACCTAAATCCTGGTGGGAGCTCTTCAACGCCAATTCCTGTTTCCCTTGAAATTTTCCGCCTCAGCTCATCAGCAAGTAAGAGGTAATTAGCACGATACAAAATGGCAGGCAGACAAACGGTTTTACGCCACAATGATGCGGGGAAAACATGGACATCACAAAGTTCTGGAACTAGAATTTGTTTCTGTTGCAAATTTTCCCGCCTTGCTCTCTTGGTTTCTGCGCTGCTTGTAGGCAGGGCCACTCCTTTCTGATTCATGTACCTGTTCAAAAGTAATGAAATGTTGGCATGGTGATTACTATTGAAACATTATTAAAATTATAAACAATAAAATAATTTTTAAGTTTGCAATTCTGAACACACCGCTTTGCCTTTAATGGCTGGATATCTTTGCCTTTGATGGGTGGATATCTTTGTCTTTGATGGCTGGATATCTTTGCCTTCGATGGCTGGATATCTTTGCCATCGACGGCTGGATATCTTTGCCTTTGATGGCTGGATATCTTTGCCTTTGATGGCTGGATATCTTTACCTTCGATGGCCGGATATCTTTGCCTTCGACAGCTGGATATCTTTGCGTTTGACAGCTGGATATCTTTGCCTTTGATGGCTGGATATCTTTGCCTTTGACGGCTGGATATCTTTGCTTTTGACGGCTGGATATCTTTGCCTTTGATGGCTGGATATCTTTGGCTTCGATGGCTGGATATCTTTGCCTTCGACAGCTGGATATCTTTGCGTTTGACAGCTGGATATCTTTGCCTTCGACAGCTGGATATCTTTGCCTTCGATGGCTGGATATCTTTGCCTTCGACAGCTGGATATCTTTGCCTTTGATGGCTGGATATCTTTGCCTTTGATGGCTGGATATCTTTGCCTTCGATGGCTGGATATCTTTGCCTTCGACAGCTGGATATCTTTGCCTTTGACAGCTGGATATCTTTGCCTTTGATGGCTGGATATCTTTGCCTTTGACGGCTGGATATCTTTGCCTTTGACGGCTGGATATCTTTGCCTTCGATGTCTGGATATCTTTGCCTTCGATGGCTGGATATCTTTGCCTTCGACGGCTGGATATCTTTGCCTTTGATGGCTGGATATCTTTGCCTTTGATGGCTGGATATCTCTGCCTTCGATATCTTTGCAATCAATGGCTGGGTTTCTTTGCCTTTGATGGCTGGATATCTTTGCCTTCAATGGCTGGATATCTTTGCCTTCGATTGCTGGATATTTTTGCCTTTGATGGCTGGATATCTTTGCCTTTGATGGCTGGATAGTTTAAAAGATAATATTAAAGATGACCAGGAAGGAATGTGTTTAAACCTAGGTGTGAGCAAATTAAGCCTAGCAGAAGTGTGATCAACGTCCAGCAAGGGCTGTTCTGTATTTGTAATCATCAAACCATACTTTGTGGTATAGTAATCCTGCAGAGAATGACAAAATAAACATTTTAAATGTTTAGAACCGTGTGAACATATGTTTTTTTCCTCATTTGAAAAGTCATAATTTATGAAAGGTATAATTTATGAACGACAAAAGAATTACATGCCAACAATGTGAATGAGCACAATTTAAGTAACAATAGAGTAACAATCATTACATGACAGTCAGATTACATCATTCAAATTTATTTTAATTCAGTATTACACAGTAATAAAATATATTGATAGAGCCATTTGAAAGCTATAGCATAAAATATTTTTTTCTTTCCTTGAGAATTTTTAGCATGATTAACATAACAGAGAAGATTATACTATTGAGAACAATTTAAAAAGCTGATAATTATTTGACCTACTTGGAATGTTTTATAGAGTTCAGGTGAAGGGAATGGACTAAGAGGATTTAGATCATGGCGGATCTCCGCTACATAGAAATGTTGGGGTTGATCAATGTTACGATACGATGGCATGACCACAGTATCCTGAAAGTCCTCCAGGCAGAACTGAAAGGACTCATCTCCACTTTTCTTGCTGAAACCTGCCCGTTTCTCTACTTTGATAAAGTCAATAACTTTGTCCACAAAATTCCATTCAATAGTTAGCTCCTCACAACATTTCCCTGAGATGGAAGAAAGTGAGAAACAAATTTAAAATAAAGGAATATCTGGTCAAAGTATATAAGGGCAAGTGGCAAAGAGGTTTCATCATTGAGTATACTAAATGCATGTCAAACAAAACATGACAACTTCAATGAGTCAAAGATGTTAAGTTGTCTTGGTTCAGTTTTATGAAGATTGAGCAGACTTGGGACTTGAACATCTTAAATAAAACTCTCAAGAATCTGAATCAAATCAGGTTGTCATGTTTTTTAGGAAATACACATCTTATTTGAACCAATAAGTTTATTTCATTCTTTTGTTTGGCCATAGTTAACCCCAAAAACAACCCCCATTTAAAAGCTATTTTGAGTCTGTACCGTTCAAAGGCACAATAATGTATCCACAGTCGGCATGGACACAATCAAACTCCATCGGGTCTTTTTCTAAATGCAGGACACCAGAGAACACAAAATGGTGGAACTTTAAAAGCCGATTAATTTCATCCTCGGAACAGATCAGGTCGGTCTGCTGTAGGTCTATGGATGCAGTAACCTCTCCTGATCTTGTATATACAGGAAAGTAAGGCATCTGTTGGGAAAGTTTTAGACATTTAAGATCAAGAAAGACAGCTGTTGGGACATTTTGAAACATCTTGAGATCAAATAGCAAACAAATCAAGAATGCCTTTGTCAACTTTAATCCTTCAAATTACCAGTTATCTCATGAACCATCTTCACCACTTCTATTCTCTATAATATATTTCATTAACACCCGCAGCTCTGTAATCTATATAACTAGAACCAACAGCTCTATAATCTATCTCACTAGAACCCACAGCTCTATAATCTATCTCACTAGAACCCACAGCTCTATAATCTATCTCACTAGAACCCACAGCTCTATAATCTATCTCACTAGACCCACAGCTCTATAATCTATCTCAGGTAATAAGGGGAGAGACTGCAATCAGGTTAGCCAAATAGGAAGTAAAACAAAGTAAGGTTAAACCTTACGGCAGGAAGCCTTTATCAGCGAACAAACAGACAAAAGAGAATACATTTTTTTTAAATATATATTTAAATATAGCACTTAGCTGAAAAGTAGTGTCTGAGAGGGCAGCAAAACAATTCAATATATATATACATATTTAAAATTTTTATTTTTGTTGCGTTCCTTTTTTCAGGTTTAACTTTACTTTGTTTTACTATTTCCTAATCTATCTCACTAGCAATCACAGTCCTTTAATCTAAATCATAAGCACTCACAGCTCTATATTCATAAGGAGAACAAGGTACTAACTAGAGGAACTTTCTTGGACAAAAGAATGCCAAGAGTCTGTAAAGTATCCTCTGGAGCATAGATGACACGACCCCTGGTGTTTTGTTCATCAGTGATTGGTCCAGTCAGCTTTAAATTGATCAAGTATAGGAAGCAAGGTTGCCCGGGTTTGGGACGACACTGAAGTAATGCATCAGTCGTCTGTTTGATGTAAACACGATTACAAGACATGAAATAGTTTTATTTAAAAAAGATTTAATATAGCCATTCTATTTTAAATACAATGACAAAAAAATGAGCCTATCATAATCCATATTGTCTTATCCATCCATCCCTGTGGCGCTACAGCCCATGTAGGGCTTTGGTCTGTCTCGCCAAATCCTTCCACTCAGACCTATCTGATTCTTTTCTTTTCGATGCTTGAATTCCCAGCTGCTGAGATCTTTTTACCATCATCCATCCATCTAAGCCTAGGTCTACCTTTGAGCCATTTTTCTCTGGGGTTTTGGTGGTGCACCCTCTTCACTACTCTGTCATTTGGTATTATTTCTAAGAGTCCCGCCCAGTGTAGACTGCCCTTTTTTTATTTCTGTTACTATGGATCCTGATATGAACTATACAATTTGTGGGCATTTTGTATACTCCATTTATATTCATTCTTTGTTTTCTCTCACATGTATTTAATAGGTTTTCTGCTATTCTTGCTAAATCCAAGTTTCACTTGATGTGTTACAAATGGTGAGATTACAGTTTTATGTATAGTTTTTTTTTTTTTTTCTTTCTTGTAATGTTTTTATTTTTTAGTATTTTGAGACCAACTGAAGTTGGTCCTGTTTCCAGCAAAAATTCTTATCCACTAAGTAAAATAATTGATTTAAAAAAGCCTACCTTTTTTATGTAATACTGCTTTCTCTTGGTGGTCCCAGGTCGTGCTTGGCCAGCCAAATCCTCCTCATTACCCCACTCTTCTTCCTCTTCATATAAGAACATCTCTTTACCCACAGGAACCAAATTTTCATCCAGCTCACCTGGTAACAGAAAAGAAAGATCAATTTGTCAAAAAATGTTGTGCATGTTTGGAAGAGGGCTTCAAGTAACTCAATAAATATGTCAAAGTAAAGTGTCTATGTTTGGTGTAGGTGTTCAACTTAATAAAAAGCGACATGTGTATGTTAATCACATACTAAACAGCTATGTTTAAAAAAATGAACAAAACAGTAAGAGTGGGATATGTGACGGATTAAATAACAGTACAAGACAATCAATACGTGACAGATTGAACAACAGTACAAGGCAATGAATACGTGACAGATTGAACAACAGTAAAAGACAATCAAAAGAATGTTGGGTCTGACTTCATCCGCAAAAACAACAAATAGCAATCCAAAGATAATAATACTTGACCTTTTTTATGTAAGATTTCACACATTTTAAGGGCTACTGCCATCTTGGCAAGCTTTTTCGTTCTCATTGCAGGCCCCTGAGGAAATAATACGAAGTAGGAAACTTGGCATCATGAGGTATTGGCATAATGAGGTATGGGTGAATTTAGAATCTTGAATTACATTATCACTAAATGAAAGAATTTCATTTTCTCTTGGGTTCCCCAGGTACATGGACAGAGCAGATTAGCCGACTAGGGAACCAGCTTATCCTCCGAAAGAAAAATCCCAGGCCTTGTGATTTCATCCTGCAGAGTCAACATAATTGTGACGGACAGATCACAAAAAATATATATGAAAATTATAAAAGAATTGCTTACCATCAGCTCCTCTTTGACAGGAGAGTTAATGGGCAGGCGCAGGTTAGCAACATAAGAGGGGGCATAGTTGTCCAGTTTTTCTATACGACACTGAGGGGTCAAGTGAGTAAATGCGTCACTGGGAAGTTTTGCACAATATCTGGAAACAATTTTTTTGAGCAATAAAGCTAATGTGTAATGGCAAAAGTTCCTGCGTAAGTGAACTTCAATAATTCCAGAAGTTGCTTAGAACATGTTATTTCTATACATTTCACTAAACTGCTATGTTCTATAATGGATCTGAAATGTTGCAGACATACAATAGAACTACAAATAGACCAGTGTGAGAAATTTAAGAGTTATTGAGAAAATAACCAACAAATTGTGTCTGTAGGATGAAAGGGATACTCTAATTATGGATTAAAAAGATGTGTCACTAGCACTCTTACCTATTTATTAAAGATGTGTCACTAGCACTCTTACCTATTTATTAAAGATGTGTCACTAGCACTCTTACCTATTTATTAAAGATGTGTCACTAGCACTCTTACCTATTTATTAAAGATGTGTCACTAGCACTCTTACCTATTTATTAAAGCTATTGCCCCTTGCAAAGTAACATGAGGTGAACTAAGTGAATGGGGCAAGGTACAATAAGGAGGCAGGTTATCTCTTTCATCACTGTTGTTATCGGAATCATCTTCATCCTTGCTGTCATATTCATTGTCTGCATCTTCACCAGGAATATTACTTTTAATTGCCTGAAAACTTCTATTTTCCCCTAGAAGCACCTATGAGAAATTAAAAAAAAAAAATCTGATTAAGTTTCATAATAGTAAAAATCCTTTATATCTGTACATCTTATAGAACTTCTTTTATCTGTGCATCTTGTCCATTATGGGAGTTCACTAATAATTGTTGCACATGCATATCATGTTTTATTGTGTGCTTTGTGATTTTAAGAGATTTATTAGTTAATGAATCCCTTTCCTGCATTGTACTTGGTAACTTATTTTTATGGTAATTAAAATGTATTTTCTATTTTGTCTTTTGGCATAGGTGTTTATTTCAGCAGCAGTCATGGAAAGACCTTTCTAGCAGATGTTTGTATATTATTATTCTATCTTTTAACGAGCTGCGCTATACATGCGTTGATGAAATGTACAGTCTGATAGATATATTAAAAATATCACAATTATGGGAAAGGACGTTTGTTAATTTCAGTGTACAATTACGTATGAACAATGTGTAAATGAGTGTACAATGACGTATGAACAATGTGTAAATGAGTGTACAATGATGTATGAACAATGTGTAAATGAGTGTACAATGACGTATGAACAATGTGTAAATGAGTGTACAATGACGTATGAACAATGTGTAAATGAGTGTACAATGACATATGAACAATGTGTAAATGAGTGTACAATGACGTATGAACAATGTGTAAAAGAATCAGATGAATTAAACCAATCAAATATATATCAGAGTTTGACAAATCTTATAGAACTTATAATATCTTGTGTGCATCTTAAAGAACTGCTTTTCCTAAGGATGATTCAACCATGACAACCATAATGAATATTTCACCATGACAACCATAATGAATATTCCACCATGAGAACCATAATGAAAATTTCACCATGACAACCATAATGAAAATTTCACCATGACAACCATAATGAATATTTCACCATGACAACCATAATGAATATTTCACCATGACAACCATAATGAATATTCCACCATGACAACCATAATGAATGTACCTGCTCTATTCCTTTGAACACTTTTAGGCTTGAGTTGAATCCTTCAAAATTTTCATCATCTAATAGTATAACATAAGCAGCATCTCTTGCTCTGGCTCTGCCCTGGGACAAAGATTTAAGGAGATTGTTATTAACTTTTATGAAAAGATGGTCAGCTAAATGAAACAGCACAATATATATATATATTAATCAAATCATCATTTTAAAGTAGTTCCCAGCTAAGAGGCAAAATATAATACTGAGAGAAAATTCATTCATATTTTTAGTAATAGTGCAAAAGTACATTTGGAAAATATTTGATTAACATTTAATGATAGATAATCTATGTCGTCGCATTCAAGATTAGATAATCTAAGTTGTGGCATTTCATGCTTAGAAAATCTATGTGCATTTTAGGCAATATTTTTATTTCAAGGTTAAGAATTTCTAGGTACTGGTCAAATCCCAATTTACACATTAACAAAAATGTATTACCTTTGAGAGCGCATATGCTCTAAAATCCTTAGGAGGATCAAATCTGATGACTAAATTGCACTTGGGGATGTCGATACCTTCTTCCAGTTCTAGCGTGGCTATAACAAGATTGCACTCTTGTGTCCGGAATTTTCTCAGGGCTTCTTCTTGGCGTTTATATGTGCGATTGACCCGTGGCTTTCCATTAGCACTTCGCAGGCCCTGGCCGGTGACATGGCAGCTCTTTACAAAACAAAGATTTTCATCCCAGGAGCAAACCTCTTCAATGACTTTATTGAGACCGAAAGCTATGTAACGATTTTCAACAAAGACTATTCCACAAAGATTTTTCTCCTCTTCTTCCGAGAATGTCATGATTCGTTCATGTCCTCCATCAGCTGTCCGCTTGACCGCAATGTGCATAGGTTTTGAACTGCTGTTAAAAGGCTCCCCACTGTTGTCTTCTCCGTCTGAATCAGACATGATAGAATCATCATCATCCTCATCTGAGAGGTCGGAGAATTCTTCATCATCATTAAAGCTGTCCCCGTTGCTAACAATAATGAAGTCGACCTCAGGCTTATACTTGCGCAGGACTTTGACGAGCTCTCTTACTTTTGGTGTTGTGTACTCCAGCAACTCATTTACATCATAATCTGGATGGAACTGCTTCTCGAATTCTTTGATGAGCACTCTGAGAGTTGTTATAACACATCTCAAAAATTTCTTGTGTATTTCATTTTTCTCACATTTGACTATTTTCTCCAGCTGCATGACAAAGTACTCTGATATAGAAGAAGTACACCAAGAACCTAGAACGTTGAGAATATTCAGACACTGCGACAACACTTGCATCGGAGTTTCTCTTGGGTCGCGATTATCCACAGTCTCATCCACAGCTATGCGACAATCAGAAAAGAAATAATAATTTTGTTCTAGCATCTCTTCTAATGTATCTTTGAGGACTTCTTGCTCATCATCAAGTTCAAGGTCAAGACACTGGACGACAGACTCTTTTGGGCGGCATCCAAATCGCTCAGACAGAATGAGCATAGATGTCTCTGCATAGGAAAACATGGCTTCTTCCATTTCCGATATGGTCTGCTGCAGTTTGAAGGGATCACTGCAGTCAGTACCGGCAATGGATGCAGTGACACCAAGGATATGGGGTTGATCAGATTTCCGAGGTAAACTTTTAATTCCTTTCACTATCTCCCTATAAGGGTGGTTCTCAACTTCTACAACTCTGTGACAGTTGTCAAACACAAGCAGGTTCACGTCTTTCAGATCTATGTAGTTTTTACAAAGAGCTGTTAAAAAGACGTGACCGCTGCAAACAAGAATGCTGCTGAAATCAACAAGCCGGCACCACTTTTGAAATGACATTTGCATACCACTAATTTCATCTTGTGTGTTGTCTTCTAAAAGCGAATGAGGGTAACAAAATTCCACCTGCAGATCAGTGTGATGTGGCAATGTCTGGTAAAGCATTTCCACATCTTCATCTAAAGAAGAACAAAAATCTTATTTTCTTCCCCTGCTTAGAACTTGCACATAAAAAAAGTAAAAAAAAAATTAAGTTTAACAAAAAATAAATATTTTCACTTTTAAAAATGACATCTTTCATTCTCATTTCACTTAAATGTTTACTGGTTTATAAATCTTTTATTCTAATGGAGAATTCCATGTAAAATCAGATACAACTACCAAAATTAAATTGCATAAAATTTGGTTGCCATATTACCTGTGTCTGTGAGGTAAAATGTCCGTTGACCACCTTGACTACGTTGCAGTCTGGTTGGTGATGCCAGCTCTTTAGCCAACATCAGGGCAAGAAACAATTTACTTTCAGAACATCCCAGACACAACAATGTATTTCTCTTCAAAGCAGAATCCAACAGTTGTATCTAATTGAATGAATAAAATCAATTTAGGCGCATTAATTTTAAAAGGTGTAACATATAAAAAGAACTGAAGCCAATGATCATAGGAATCATTTATAAACAGAAAATTTGTACTTAAATTATCAACCCAGATTTATAAATAAAGTCAGTTTGAAAATAGATTACCAAATGTAAGTACCTGATATGTTCTTGGAGTAAAAGTATCGGTAGGAATGTCATCTAAACGATGATATCTTGATCCTTTTCTAGGTCCTGTTGAATTGCTGTGTGCCATTCTAGAACATAATAGATTTAATCATAGTGAAATATTTTTTTAAAGAGCAGCAATGAAAAGAAAGCTGTGCCGTAATGAGTATAAAGTAGCCACCAAATGACCTCCCTTTAAAAGATCTATTGAAACCCTGCTACAAAGGTGAATGGCACATAACACAAGTCATAAATACACTGCACAGAAATGATGAGTTGACTTTAACAATAAAAACTGGGCATGAGCTGCCTTAAAAACAAATGAAATAACTTTCAGTATCAGAAAATGATGTAAATGGATTTAGAAATTTGGTTAGAGATCATTTTAATGTGTGATTCCTTCAATGCATTTTCTATATTAACCCACTCCTGCTGACAAAGGTGATTGTGACCCTATCTAATTCCCACTAGCTACAGCCCATTGCACTGCCTTTCACTGTGGTACTTTGCAGTGCGCACTTAGCAACTTAACTAGCATACATAGACGTAGTTTTTTTAGCCTGATGCTTAAATTTCTGTTTAATTTTAATGCTCAATACAAATTTAAACAATGCTGACGCTTCTTTTTTATATCTTTTATTTCTTTTTTACATTTCTAAATGAGTTTAACTTATCCCTCTTTGGTTAGGCACATGACAGATATTTACATCATATGCAGACCTGTTTACCCTCAAACTCTTAAAATCCAATATCATCACAAAATCGTTCAATCTTAATAGTAAAAATTAAACATACTGTATATATAATGTATACACCTCAAAATCGTACATTGTACGCCAAAATCGTAAGTGTAAACAGGTCTGCATATGTGGTTAGGCAGGAGTGGGTTAAGGTCATCCTTTGGTATTATATTAAAACCTGGACAAAATTCATCCTGTATTTTATTTGTGCTACATATGATTGTATAAGTTGATGTTATTTGTGCTACATATGATTGTATAAGCTGATGTTATTTGTGCTACATATGATTGTATAAGTTGATGTTACTTGTGCTACATTTGATTGTATACGTTGATGTTATTTGTGCTACATATGATTGTATAAGCCGATGTTATTTGTGCTACATATGATTGTATTATTTGATGTTATTTGTGCTACATATGAAAGCCTAGAACTGCACATACAAAATCAAGGTGTATTTGGACAGGTGATTTAAATGGATACAAAAAAAAAAATGTTTTAAATAAATCGATGCGTAACATGGAAGCCTCATAGGTGCATGGGTCAAGTAATAGGCCTAAATTAAATAGGCATACATTAATCTCTATTATGTCATGTGATTATGACTATAACTCTTTCAAATAGGCCTACATTAATCTCTATTATGTCATATGATTATGACTATAACTCTTTCAAATAGGCCTACATTAATCTCTATTTTGTCATGTGATGAGGAATCCAAAAGATGTGCACCCGATAGATTCAATGACCACACTGCCAGAGGAGAAATTGCTACAGTTTTTCACAGTGCAGATGGGGCACCCTCCTAAAAGCGAGATTTTACAAAATATATCTACCCTGAACAGACTCTGTGACCCAAAGTGCTACCTTTTGCTTCTACCCAGGGTGGATAAAATAACTGAAGAAAGCGGTTAGTCAAGGAAATGTGTCCCTGCTGCAAAGGTATTCATCCAGTTTTGCCCTTCATGATGGAAACCAGTTCCTTAATACAGGAAAGCTGACTCACCAATTCATTGCTCATGCCTATTGCAGGACAGAAGCAAACTGTTTGCATTGTTTTTGAAAAAATCAAAAGACAATAAGAGCTGAAGGCTATGATGTCCTTCACCGATTTTTAAACAACCACAATTTTGATGCATTTAGCATATCGCATAGAAAGAAAATTATATTGCCTTCAATCTTTTTAAGGAGTCCAAAAAATATAGCTAAAAAATTACCAAGATGTTATGCCCCTGGTCAGGAAATATGACTAGCCTGACTTATTTGTAAAATTCATGTGTACTCCTAAATGGAGGGAAGACATAACAAAACACAATAGATTTGGACTTGTTTGGGCAATGCTCCATGTGAACCAGTTACAAAACCGAGGTCTACCACATATTTCACATATTGCTATTCATGGCCTCAGAAGACAAAATCAGGGAAGATGAAATTTTCAGTACAGAGCACCCTGATAAAGATGCCTTCCCGAGTCTACATGAAATTGTAAAATCCTGTATGATACACAGCCCATGTGGGCCATTAAATGCAAACAAAGTGTATGGAAAACAACAAATGCACAAGAGAATTCCCAAACTATTTCTGTGCTAAGACCAACAACAATGTCAATGGTTAGCCAAAATATCAACACCTAGATGACAGTAACAACGTTGAAAACAAAGTGGATGACAGATATGTGGTGCCATACATCCCATACCTACCTCTGAAATACAATGGATTTAAAGCATTAAATACCTCTTTAACTATGTTTACAAGGAGTTCATTACTGTCCTCATGGGAAGCTACTATTAAATGGGATGAAGTAAAAAAATTACTTGGTGTCCCCATATGTAAGTGCACCTGAAGCATGATGGAGGCTCAGGGAATACAAAATGCACCACTAAACTAATCATGTGGAAAGATTATATGTTCACCTTGAGGACAAGCATACATACAATATGTTATATAATAAATTTACCAGGCAAGAAAACTGAAGCTGTACAACAAAAAACCACTAAGTCCAAATTTCTGTCTTGGATTAAACGTAATCAGGAAGATCCAAATGCTAGAGATAATTTAGATATTGCAATTCCCATACACTATACATGGGTTAAAAATTCAAAATGGAAACCATGTCTTCGAGGGCAGAATGTCTAACATAAGTTCCACGGATAGAAAAAAATGGTTCCTCCTAATTCTCCTCAATGTTAGAGGAGCTGTCGGAGCAGCATCTTTCCAAGACCTAAGAATGGTTGACGGAAATCCTATCCTCTTTGCAACTTTCCAAGAAACATGCATTGCAAGGGGATTAAATGAGGATGACTTGGAATGGGATACTTGCCTAACAGAAGCTGCAACCCATCAAATGCCAGTACAACATAGGCAGTTGTTTGCATTTATTTTTATCATGTAACATTATTCGACAGATATAAGGGCAATCTTATGGAAGACTGTAAGAGACGCTTTTCGGATGAAGACAAAGCTCTCTATTTGACACATAAAGAAATTAAATCAATCCTTCCAAAACATGGAAAGTCATTGGAAGGTTTTTGGCCTAGAACTTTCGGATGACAACTATCATGAACGAATCCATTATGATCCAAAACCAGTCTGCAATGAAAATAAATATATTGTCGAATCTGGCTCTTCTGAGGTCATCCAAGATGACAGCATTGCTAGCCACACAATCCTTACTCCAAAAACCCATGAGTCACTGGAACTTAATGAAAATGTCCTTATACCAATTCCATCTGAATTGAAATATTATACCAGTATATATTTTATTCAGCAAGACAGAGCAAATGCCAAGGAGGCGGGAGGAGGCAGCAAACTATCCAATGGAGTTTTTGATATGCTTAACAACTGGATTTATGCCTCCTCATAGAATTAACTTGAAAGTTGGTGCAGGAGTAATGTTGTTATGAAACGTTGAATCAACAAGAGGTCTTTGCAATGGCACCAAAATGGTTGTGAAGCAAATGATCTCAAAAGTCATTGATTGGGATATCTTGACTGTATCTTTTAAAGCTACCAGGGTATTTATTCTAAGAGTCATTCTTGCCCCCAGTGAGGTTGACCTTCCTTATACATAAGATGAGAACAGTTTCCATTGAGACTTGCTATGACTACCAACAAAAGCCAAGGACAAACACTGATTTCAGTTGGTAGTTACTTGCCATCTCCAGTATTCAGTCAAGCATAGTGGACAACTTTGTTGTTGCATTTTAAAGAATAAACTCCTTTCAGCAAGTCAAGGTAAAAGTCTCAGTAACTGACCAACAAGTCAAGGTAAAAGTCTCAGTAACTGACCAACAAGTCAAGGTAAAAGTCTCAGTAACTGACCAACAAGTCAAGGTAAAAGTCTCAGTAACTGACCAACAAGTCAAGGTAAAAGTCTCAGTAACTGACCAACAAGTCAAGGTAAAAGTCTCAGTAACTGACCAACAAGGCAACTGAAAGAAAGACCACAGAGCGTACATCAACAATGTGGTCTATAAAGACAGAGCGTACAGCAACAATGTGGTCTATAAAGACAGAGCGTACATCAACAATGTGGTCTATAAAGACAGAGCGTACATCAACAATGTGGTCTATAAAGACAGAGCGTACATCAACAATGTGGTCTATAAAGACAGAGCGTACATCAACAATGTGGTCTATAAAGACAGAGCGTACATCAACAATGTGGTCTATAAAGACAGAGCGTACATCAACAATGTGGTCTATAAAGACAGAGCGTACATCAACAATGTGGTCTATAAAGAAGTTTTTCCCCAGCAGTTAAACTGCATAGCCAGATGAAACAATAAAAATGCTTGCTACCCAGACATAGAACGGTTACTTCGGCTAGTATATATATATAATATATAACTAATATAAATATTTGACTGGTGATGGGTAGGGCGAGACACGACCAATGCATAATACACATCAGGGCTGAATCCATGAATGTAGCCTTGATGGCAACAAATTTTGTTCATTAATTATAAAAATTATATAGTTTTATGGGAAAAAAATAATCAAACCTTCACTAGCTTTAGTAGTTTTTTAGCTATGAACTAAAAAAAAACTTTATAAAATGTGAGTTTGTTTGTCCTTTTTTACGGTATGTTACATGATTACTATGGATGTACCAGTAGTATGGACTGCACCACTTTATTTTGCTACGGAATTCTGTTCATTGTTGCTTACATAATACTGCATTTAGATTATTACCGGTTAATGAAATATTGTTTCTTTAATACTTGTTAATTCATGCTTTTGTTGTAAGAAACATTTTCATGTTATTTTCGATGGATTTAGTTATAATCTGGTGACAAGTGTATTTTGTCGGCAAGAGGGTGGCAACATAAAGTGTTGATTGTTGTGCACATGCACATTGCCACAATAAAAAATTGAGTTCAGAGAAGCCGAATTATTTATAGTACTGAACTCGCCCCAAAAAAATATTTTAGTTGTAATAATGGCTATATATCCCACTCCCCGAATTCAATAGATCAAAATAAAAGCATCAGATCTATTAAATTATTTTATTGAAAATGAGTGACTCCATAGGCTGGATTTCTAGTGTAAATCAAGATATTTACTTCAAAAAATTTCAGTAACTGATAATTGACAAATTTAGGCCAAAAGTGACAAAAATTTTGAACGAATTTTCTCACCAATCATTTGGTTCAAACCTCACGAATTTTGGATGTTGTAATTTATGCAGTTATCTCTGAACCGTGACTGTCTTTTCATTTAAGAGATACATATTTTCCACACAAAAAATATGAATATGAATGAGTAAAGTTAGCATTATTTACCCTCAATTTCTTAAGTTAAGACCGTAACATCTTTTTAGAAAAAAAGTGTCTAGTGAGAAAACAAGATGTCTGCTCTAAAATAAAAGTGGAAATATAATTTGCATGCCGGTCTATAATCAGAAAAAAAATATCAAAACAACGATATTCTCAGTAAATTAAAAAGTGGAAGTTGCCATTTTGACAACAAAATCATGATATCCAATTTTAGTCATTTCATTTTTTTAACAATAGTAGAAGCCTAGCTTAGCAGGTGCACAAATGTTGCTAATAGTGAGCTAATAGGCCCCTATATACTCTTATATAAGTCTATACAGCACTCCTCAGAATGGTGGTCCCAAATTAAAAATAGAATACTTTTCGTTAGAAAGCGTCCGGCTACCAGTCGCTGATAATTGGTGACATAATATTTTACTTCAAATTTTGTTTGCAGGCTAATTAATGCTTGTTACAATATAAAATAAACAATGCCAATGCCATATTTCAAATAATAAATAAGGTTTTGTCAGGAAACCTTCTACAAACTTATGACACAACGCCAAGGCACTGCAACTGTATCATACAGTTTGGTTAGTGTGGTTTGCTGAAAACCGTCTAATAAAAAAAAGCAATTCAACAGAGATAGTTTTGTATCTCTCTTCCCCCTTGCATATTTCTTTGTTTTCCTTCTTCTTTAAAAAAAAAAAAATTCTTTCAGGAGATGATGATGAAGAGGCTGATACTGATGAAGATCACGATCTTAAATAATATAATTAATAAGAAAGAAAAGAAATAAATTTAAATAGAGGATAAATGTGAAGATTAATCACCGCGTTTTTTACCATGGCCGCCATCTTGGTTGCCGTGACCTGTGAACTTATGTCCTAAATTTATCCCTAAACCTAACCTGAACCCTAAATCTATCCATAAACCCTAAATTTATCACTAACCTTGGTTTTGACCCTATCGGAACCAGGGTTTTGACCCTATCGGAACCAGGGTTTTGACCCTATCGGAACCAGGGACAAAACATGCAAATGACGTCATAGTGATATCTCTTCACATTAGCCTAATAGAGCATTAGACATAAACAAATACGTCACCAATTATCGGTGGCTATTACATTATTAAACTGGTAGCCTGACACTTTCTAACAAATAGTTATTAGTATTCTATTTGTAATTTGGGACCGCTGTTTTGAGGAGTACCGTCTTTACTACTACTACTACTAATAATATATATAGACTATATTATACTATTATTAATATTCTCTCAAAACTAGGCTGCCCTATTCAATATTTGATCTGCCTAAGTAGACATAATAAGTTAATAGAAAATAGTAAATAAATCAGTAAGTTATAAAAAGTGTCAGTTCTGCCTGAAAATGTCCAGTTCAGTGTTATTGGCAAGTTCAATGAAATCAAAATGTGACAATTTTTATTTAAAATCATTTGTGTAGTGTAGGGCTAAATTATTTACCCGGAGTGGTTATTCGCACGGTTTTGGCCGTGAGGATAACGCCGAGCATTATCCGCACGGCTCCTCGGCGCATGCGCATTATAGCGGCTGGTCACACAGCTCTGCGCATAATGTTCGCCGCTATTCGAAGATTTCGGTCTGCCGATAACGCTCGGCATTATTTTAGAACTCAAACTATTTATTCTTTTCTTCACTAATAAATGAATAGAAATTTTTTTTTTAAAAAGAACGAATTTCTGTAAAACCATAGACCTAGGCCTGCGTACATCGTGGCAAAAAATGTACCATTGACCTGGTTTTAAGATAAGATGAATAAGTCAAGTGGATGTGAACTTGTGTGGTCTTGTGGTAGAGTAGACGCCAAGCTAACTTATATTATGTGATCATTTACTGGTTGGGGATCGAATTTTACTTTTTTTTTTCTTCTTCATTTTAATTAAAAGTATATTTTATATTTAATAATTATGTTCAAAAAGAATGTTAAAATATAACTTATTTATTATCAAAAGATACAGGAATAATATTTTAGATTTGTTTTAATTTTAATGAAACCAAGCTCAATTGAATGGTATATTTAAATATTTAATTTCATTTAGAATATATCGTATATACTCTTGTACACGTCGCACCCCTAGTTTAAGATTGTTCTATGTTATCATCATTGACCAGCGCATAAGTCGCACCAGACTAACAGGGGTTACACTGCATTTCAAATTCTCAGAAATGCATACCTTGCAGTTTGCTAAACACTGCTTATTAGATCTAGTAGTAGACTGTATAATATAATGTATAGTGTATAGCCTCTAAGCCATAGGTCCAAAATAAAACGCATCTAAAACTAGTCTACTGTCTACAAGAGTATAGGCCTATACCTACATTTTACATCTAGGCCTAGACCTAAGACAGGCTGGCTTTCACACATTTACGATTCATTCCACACTGTAATTTGCGTTCAATAAGCCTACGAAAAATGTCCAAAACCGTGCGGATAACGCTCGGAATTATTCTCACGGCCGTGCGGATAACGCTTGCCTTATTTACCAACCTTTATCCTTAAACTTCTGTGCCAGGTTTCAGGCAATTAATATACTAGCCTTAACTACATATCAAACTTTAAAAATTCAATAAAGATATCCATAAGCATTTTGTTGAGAACTGTTACTACGATCTGACATCTTAGCACTTAGAAGCCATTTTGAAGACAAGGACGCATTATGATTTCAATTGGTCTGCTAGAAATAATAAACCAATGAGATTTTACTTAACAAAAGAGGGGAAAATACTCCGGATGTCAGAATATTTATGTCAAAATAAATATTCGTGCTCTACTACAATGGAAACGAAACAATAAACTTTTTGCGTCCCTCGATTTTGCAGCCAACTATTGCAAACAATTGAAACGTACACTTAATTGTATTTATTTACGATACAATTTTCGTTTTAATAAATTGAAAAAGTAACTGTTATATAATGAATTATAAAGAATATAAAATTGTCAATGTAAGTAAATACAAATATATTAATATTATATAATATAATTATAATATAATATATATGAATATGAATATTAATTTTACATTACTTAATCTATACTCGTTATACATATGTCATTCATATAATATAATTATAAATTATTATTATATAATTAGGCTAATTCAGATAGATGGTACCTCATCATTAGGTTTAGGGATAGATTTAGGTTAGGGTTCAGGCTCAGGTTAGGCTGAGGGATAGATTTAGGTTTCAGGTTAGGGTGAGGGATAGATTTAAGGTTCAGGTTAAGGGCTAAGGCTAAGGTGAGGGATAAATTTAGGGTTCAGGCAACCAAGATGACGGCCATGGTAAAAAAAACGTGGTACAATCTATACGAATTTACCTATAATTATTTATTATTATATTTGCTAGGGCCTAGCCCTAACGTTACTAACATAGGGCATAGGGCCTATGCCTAGGGCAGGGCCTAGGCTACTTGAACTTGCCTACTTATACTTATTGCCAACTTATAAAAATATATATTTAATAATTAAGGGAGGCGTTATAATTTACAGCAAATACTGCTAGCAATTTAATTTAATTTTTAAAAAATAAGAAAGACTGTAGCCGTAGCGGAATTAGGGGCTGAATTTTTGAATCTATATAAATAATATAATTTTATTTTATTTAAATTGTTTTTCGGCTCTGTCTTTCTTAGATTGATAACATTGATTGCACTATTACTATTTTTGCTTTAATCTTCTAAGAGTATGCTTAATCATAATGCAAATCCATGGTTTAAGTCTAGTCCTGCATTCTGAATGTAATTGGCTGTGTATAACACTCGTGTTATTGAAGTTATTCCCAGCCGATAAATCGTTTACTACTCTGATTAGGCGACTGAGAATGCTGAAAAGGAATAAATGAAACAAAGTATGGGAAAACCTGAAAAAAAGGAATGCAACAAAACAAGGAATGTGTCAGTAAGAAGCTGTCATCGACAGTAAAAACAGAATTAAATAAAAAATAACACTTAGCTGACATGTAGTATGCAAGATGGCAGCAAGAGATAATGCTCAATGTTATTCCCAATGGAACGGACTGTAAACCACTCCATTTGATTAACTAAAAATGAAAACTATCCTGATACTTATTCCTTTTCAGAGAAGTATTCATTTTATTTAAAAATAACTTAGGCATAGGTAAAACCCATGGGCGTCCGTACATAGTGGCAAGGTGGGGCACTTGCCCCCCCCCCCCCCTGGATTGAATGATTAAAAATTTTATTTAGACAAAAATAGACAAAAAAATTATTAAAGTAAAGAGAAAATAAAGAGAAGTAACTAAGCTGATGCTGATCTTGTTTTACAGAGTAATTATTTTTATATTTCCTATAATAATTAGTTTTACAAAGTTTTATCCGGCTGTCAGGTATGCCTTACTAGTTTTGCTAACATTACAAGCAACAACATGTACGGTGGATCGTTCAGCACATTACGTCGTGTAAAAACATGGCTTAGATCTACAATGTCAGATGAACGTCTGTCTGGGTTGTGCATGTTAAGTGTACACGAGACAAAGTGAACTGCAACAAAAAAGACTTTATGGACAAAATTGTAGATATGTTTGGTAGCAATAACAGACGACTCCAGTTCTTGTTTAAAGAATAAATTTTATTTTAAATTTATGTTGTAATATTTTTTGCTATATACATATATTGTGTTAATAAAAAATTGTTGCTACAGTATGCCCTTCATTACTACAGTGTCCTGTCAGTTCGTTCACCATACAAATACGCTACAGTAAATTAAAACTACATAAAAACATTACTAAAAATATTTTGCCCCCACCCCCTAGAAAATTTTCTGGGGGCGCCCATGGTAAAACCCCTTCTATATTGGTCACAGCTTTTAAATTGACACCAAAGATCAGGGCCAGACTTATTCATTATTTTATATTTTATTTGATCATAAATAGTCATGCTGATTAGCAAGGTAAGGTTCACTGATCGGTTCTGGTCCGTAGACCAGCACTTGGGAAACAATGGTCTAGATTATTTTAATATTAAAAAAATAAAAAACAAGCAGGCTACTTGAGATTTGTTTTTCAATTAATAATATATCATATTTCTATACTGTTGAAATAAAAGCTGAATTATTTTTGCTCAGTCTTTTGATTGAAAAGACACCTTTTTTTTCTACACTTTCCATTCCAAGGCACCACCTTCAGTTTATTATATTCCTGACTTTATTAGCAAGACAGAAGAGGATTACCTTCTAAATAAAGTTTATTCTGCACCCAAGCCAAAATGGACACAGTTATCACACCGAAAACTGCAGAACTGGGGTAGATTTTTTAAAGCTTTAGATATAGTTTTATATTTATTTGGTTTATAAATGTATTCATGTACAAAAGTTTCCATTTTAGATTCTCTGTCAACATAGATGTTTTATAAAAAGTCTGTTACTAAATTAAAACTGCATAAAATTTCATAACAATTTGTAATTATTTTTCAGGAGGGCTGCCTCATGTTAAGGGTATGGTTGCAGAAGCTTTGCCCTCAGTAAGTTATGCTTTTAATAACCAGGCTCTCATATCATTCAGAGGGAAATGTATGGAATTTTAACATCTAGAAACCAATGTGGCCTTCAACAGAAAGGATAAATCATGGCATTTTTAATTTTCATATTATTTTTAGAATTGATATTTCATTAATTACTTCTTCAAAGCTGGTCTTTTACTTTTTTTTATTCATAAGACTTTACTTATATGTTATCCCTTATATGTTATATGTAACACTTTAATATTTAAACTAATTTTGTTTCCATTTTAAATTTGCTTTAATTTAATTATATAAAAACATTTGAAATTGTAAAATCTTATAAACAATATATAAATTAATAGAGATTTAATGCACTAAGATAGTTTTATTTAACCTCTTTAATGAATTACAATTTCTACTTAGATATAAATATAATGTATTCTGGACCAGTGGTTCAATAAGTGTAAAGTTTCATTGGAATAGTTCACTAGATTTTATTTTAGCAATGTAAGATATAAGGAATACATTTTATTTATCATTGCAGTGGCTTCAGTGTTATGCTGACAAAATTGGGCAGCTTGGAATTTTTGAAGAAAAAATTCCTAATCATGTGCTAGTGAATGAATATTTACCTGGTCAGGGGATTATGGTAGTATTTTCATTTATTTGCTTTGTTTTCATTTTTGTATTGTTCATGTTTCACTAATATCATCTTGTTGTGTAGATTCACATTTATAAAATCACCTCACAGCACAGTCATCAGGCAATTGTTTATGCTGTAGTTTTATTCTATTCTATTCTTGAACATCAACAAATTTCCCTTTCTTTTCTAAATTATTTCAGCCCCATGAAGATGGACCACTTTTCTACCCGACAGTTTCAACCATCAGCCTAGGCTCACATACAATGCTAGATTTTTATCACCCTTTGAATCAAGAAGGAATCAGCCAGAACAGCTCACCCGGCTCCAGCGTGTCACATGATAGTTGTGGGGTGTCGCATGATAGCTGTAATGTGTCACATGATGGAAGCATGGAAACAAACTCACCATTAGAAGTAGAAGACACCAACTGCAACCAGAACTCATCATTTGAGAGCCGTAGCTTGTTATCGATTCTCCTTGAACCGAGAAGTTTAGTTTTAGTATGTGATGACATGTATAAAGTTTATCTGCATGGGATTTCAGAGACAGAGACTGATGTTTTGTCTGAAAAAGTGGCCAATTTGATGGCCATATCAGCATCAGGTGGTGATGTGCTAAGAAGAAGTAAGAGGGTGTCATTGACCTTTCGTTTTGTGCCTAAACTATTGAAAGCAAAACTGATTTTTGGCAAAAAATAGCAACAGCTATGAAAAAGCTGTGCTTTGTTCTATTAAAAATTAATTTATGCAATATTTTATAAATATTGACTAAATGTGAACATTATTATTCATGTGAATTTCAAAGTCAAATAAAAATGAACATGTTTACAATATTTTGCTCAAAGGTGTTTCTTATTTGTTTGTATTTTGACCTAAAACGATATCAATAAGTGGCACATAGGTCAGTCCTAGCAGTCTACTAATTCAAAATTGGGTAGTATTTTTTTACATTGAAAGTTGAAAAGTTGAAATGTAATCCCACATCTGTCACAATTTTATATTTTTCATGACCGGTATCTGTTGTGTTGATGGGTTGTTGTTTATTTTTAAATCTGTGGGGAAAAAGGGGGGGGGGGAGGTAAGGGAGGATAAAGAAACTTAAAATTGTTATTCACATACAAAATTAGCTAGATATTTTACAGGTAGCATACACGTACCCAGATGCATGTAGAGAAGCCTAGTTATTTTTCAAAATACTTCCATGAAACCCTTAACAGCTTATGCTGTTTGTTAAATGTCTATACCTTCTCAATAAGATGATGTATTACCTTCATTCACTATGTACCATTTCCAATTTTTAATGCAAAGTGAAGCAACTTTAAAATGTACGTTTTCTCTGTGTGTATGTGTGCTCTATCACTCTGTACATTTTCTCTGTGTGTATGTGTGCTCTATCACTCTGTTCTAAATTAAGCTTATTTAAACAGTTACTGTTTTTAAAAATTCTAATGAAGTCCTCAGTGTACTGCAGTGAACAGCTTAGTAACTTTCACTATAATGTGTACTGACTTAATGTTTTGGATACTGTATTAACTGTTAATAAGAAACACTAGCTATCACTTCTAGCATCACAGTATCACTTCTAGCATCACAGTATCACTGCTAGCATCACAGTATCACTTCTAGCATCACAGTATCACTTCTAGCATCACAACATTATAGAATTAGGACACACACTGTATTTCAGTTCTCAGCTTGAATGCTAGTGCAATACCATTTTGATCTCACATAATGTACCACACATTGACACCCCCCCTTCCCCTGGGACTCTTGTTTTTAATTATTGTATTGTATTTTTTTTAGTCAAAGATCATACAAATATTACTTACTGTGACCACCCCCCAAAACAAATATTTTTGTTCTGCGCATGTCCACGATTTTACGTGAAGACTTATCATGAGTGTCAACGTGCAAATGAGACTACTTCTATGTTGATGATGTGTCATTTTCAAGGGGCAAAATGGGACCACCTCTATGTTGATGATGTGTCATTGCCAAGTGGCAAAATGGGACCACTTCTATGTTGATGATGTGTCATTGCCAAGTGGCAAAATGGGACCACTTCTATGTTGATGATGTCTCATCATGAATGTTAAGGGGCAAAATGGGACCACTTCTATGTTGATGATGTGTCATTGTCAAGGGGCAAAATGGGACTACTATGTTAATGATACCTCATTGTCAAGGGGCAAAATGGGACCACTTCTAGGTTGATGATGTCTCATCATGAATGTTAAGGGGCAAAATGGGACCACTTCTAGGTTGATGATGTCTCATTGGGGTAAAAAGAACATTCACCATCTCTTGCACACGAAACAAGTGCATAATAAAATATAGTACTACTACAATAAACTTACAACACAATATAGACTCACAAAACCCACACATCACATACCCGTACATCTTAGGGTTACCCTTGCAACTACCATGACTGTGGGGGCAACAACATCTACATAAGAAATGACATCCAAGGCGAGGTTAAGGCTATCAGCTTACATATATATATATTTATATATATACTGAATTTATACTTATATGCAAACTTTTTCTTGTACTGTTGAAGGCATTGGTCTAAACCAGGGGTCACCAAACACGACGTCAGTCCATCCAGCCCGCCGATGGTACTTGAATTTCCTTGATAACACGTATGGAACACGAGACATTGTGATAGTTTAAATATTATGTTTAGAATACTAGGAGATCTTCACACGTGCGGAGACTTAATGGCTGCTAAGCGCCTTAAATTTACCATTTTCAATTTTAAACTATTGGATCTAGATTTTCTTGTTTATTGCAGACCTGGTGACCCTTGAACTCCTACAATCGCACAATATCGTCGCAAAATCGTACAATACGGTATCTTAATAGTAAATGAATAAACGCACAGTATATTTAATAATACAATGACTACTCACATCACAGTACCTAGTGGGATCGAGTTGACATGGCGTCAAAAAGGTTAGCTTCTAAAAGTAGATGACCAACGTTTATATTTCAATCTGCGGTCACTTTTTCTTTTTGCAGACACGTCTTTGCTATAGATATTTATTTATATAGAGTGGTAAAACCTTGATGTCCTTAGTTATTTTACAGATCACATTATCACAATCTATCATTGGTAAAAATAAAGTTACTGGTGAAATTTAACGTTCTGGTTCTGGTACGGTACGTTGCTGCATCCTAATACTGGCATATGTGCAACGGTTGGGGAAGCGATGCTGCCATCCTAACGGCTCCTAGCAGATGACAGGGCAGCCTTGAAGCGTTCGATAGATGTCGAGTTCACGGCGGTATTGTCCAGGTGGTTCCAAGCGATTATTGTGCGTGGGAAGTATGATTGTTTATGTTGCACTATGTTACTCCGAGGTTTGCTATTGTTCCGGGTGTAATCGCTCATGGGGTTCTCAGAGGTTAAGTCAGTGTTTAGTGAGTGTTTGGCTCTAATTAATCGGCCTGGCTTCTGTGGGGTGAGATAATTGTTTGCTGGGATTGCCGGCACTAGCCCCATTACCACTTTATATAAGAATGTTAGGCGGATCTTTTCTCGTCTGTCCTTGAGAGAGGGGATGTCAAATCTGTTTAAGAGGCCAGTGACGTAGCCAGGAGTGGTGGTTTTGTAGTCACGTGCTATGAAGCGCTCTGCGTTTCGTTAGATTCGCTCCATTTTGTCCACGCCTTGCTTTAGGTATGGGCCCCAGATGATTGCATCATATTCTAGTAGTGGACGGACGAGTGCAAGATAGAGTTTCAAACTCCAAGTCAAATCATCATAAAACAAGATGTATTTCAATAAGAATTAATTAACAAATGATGACATCATTTAAAAACCTACCAAGTAACATGAGGTTATTTTTTAAGGAAAAGCTGGTTAGAAAAATAAAAAAGAAGAATAAATATCCATGAAGCCTTTCCTGCTAATATTTTATTGTCTGATAACTAACACAAACTATAAATGGTGGGAAGGAAGGGGAGAGTTGGAAACATACGGGAGATATTAAAAATCGTATTCGCCGCGGTTGGACCTTTCAGCACTTCGGCTAGTTCAGTTGTGCGGAGAACAGAAGAACTCGGAGAGAACATAATGCTACAGATACGTGAGAAAACTAAGAACTTGCTGTTGTATTCTCTGGCGCAGGATGAGCGTACTAATCTCTCGAGTACGTGACAAATCATCGTGTTTATCTGTGGTGTCAATTTTGGACTTTTAGATAATGGAAGAGTTGGCATCCGTTTGCAGCATGCATGGAACAATAGTTGGAAGATAAACTTTTTGCACACTTTAACCTTTAGTAGAATCGGCTTCGAGGTGTTACAGCTGATGGAGGAAAAACATGGCTGGCATGGGGAAAGGTCTTGTGGGGCAGATCAGGACTAAATTGGACAATTTGCAAATTCTGGACGCCCTGTTCATACGTTGCATTATACATCAGCAATAAATCTTTGTGAATGACTTGGATGTTTCTTGTGTATTGAAACCATTCGTTTCTGCCTGGTGGCTGTCAGATCCTACGTGGCTGTCAAAGTTGTCAGTTTTGGTTGACATCACATCCCACATGAGTGAACTAAACTTGCAACTTCAGAGAAAGGATAACCTCATCTGTGCTCTCTAAGGATAAGCTCATCTGTCATCTCTAAGGATAACCTCGTCTGTAATCTCTAAGGATAACCTCATCTGTGATCTCTAAGGATAACCTCATCTGTTATCTCTAAGGATAACCTCATCTGTTATCTCTAAGGATAACCTCATCTGTTATCTCTAAGGATAACCTCATCTGTCATCTCTAAGGATAACCTCGTCTGTAATCTCTAAAGATAACCTCATCTGTTATCTCTAAGGATAACCTCATCTGTCATCTCTAAGGATAACCTCGTCTGTAATCTCTAAGGATAACCTCGTCTGTAATCTCTAAGGATAACCTCATCTGTGATCTCTAAGGATAACCTCATCTGTTATCTCTAAGGATAACCTCATCTGTTATCTCTAAGGATAACCTCAGCTGTTATCTCTAAGGATAACCTCATCTGTTATCTCTAAGGATAACCTCATCTGTGATCTCTAAAGATAACCTCATCTGTGATCTCTTAAGATAACCTCTCATCTGTGCTCTCTAAGGATAACCTCAAATGGGATCTTTAAGGATAACCTCATTGTGATCTCTAAGGGTAAGCTCTCATCTGTGATATCTAAGCATAACTTCTCCTCATCTTTGATCTCTAAGGATAACCTCACCTGTGATCTCTAAAGATAACTTCTCATCTGTGATCTCTAAGGATAACCTCATCTGTGATCTCTAAGGATAACCTCATCTGTGATCTCTTCAGAATTACAACTGGAAGGAGATAACTTGCCTCATTTTCACCGTTTCAAACAGTTTTGCTCTACAATCGAGATCAGTGTTCCGAAAAAAAAATTCGCCCGAGGATTCATGTTTTTCAGATCTTGACAGAATTGAGATTGACATTCCTCTGTTCCAGAATCCGTTTGATTGTAACCCTGATGATGTGTCAGTTGAACTACAGTTGGAGCTCATTGATTGGCAAGCAAATGGCATGTTGAAAGAGAAGCATTGAGAAGGAAAACTTGTTGCATGTTGAGTTTCCGAAACTGAAGAAATTTGCTTTTGGAACGGCATCAGTGTTTGGAACAAGTCGACACATCGAACGAGATTGACTGATGAACATGTAAAATCAATTCTCTTGATTGGATGCAGTGATTCAAAATCAAACATTGATGATAGCCAAACGTCCGTTTCACAAATCTCAATAACCTTTTTTTGCTGCTTAGTTGGTGAGATTTGAATATGTGCGCACTAGGTCTGATGTAGCTGTGCGCACTAGGTCTGATGTAGCTGTGCGCACTAGGTCTGATGTAGCTCTGTTTTTTTCTTACATCGCCTCTTTGATAACGTATTTAGTAAATAAATATCTTGGTTGTCTGTGTTTTTGTACATTGCACGCCATTCACCCATGATTACATTGCACGCCACTCACCCATGATTACATTGCACGCCACTCACCCATGATTAACATGGAATACTAAACTTAGGTTTTCTTCTTTCCCCCAGAGCTTTCGTTCTGGTTTGCAAGTATTGCACAGAATGATTATACGGCCCTCGCTCGTCAGTTTGTCCGGCCCGCGGTGAGAAAAGTTTGGTGCCCCCTGATCTAAAAGTTTGCATTTGCATTCTGTGTAACCATGATTACAGCTTAAACTATATTGTTCTATTTACACAAATGGTTTATGTCTCATTACTGTTCAGGGGGCGGGGGGAGACGGTGTTAAAGTTTTTTTTAAAGCATTGAGACAATTTGGACATATTGACATACAACACCACAAAACTCTATGAAGCCAAAAATACAGTTCAAGGCGTGGCTAATGGGTGGGTACACGTTAATGAGGATAAAAAAATGATTATATTATATTAGAAAATGTATTGTAAAATTTGTTCAAATTATTTAAAGTGCGAAAGAAATAGAAAACTTGGGGAGGAGGGCATTTATGTGCATAACACTATCTCAAAACACAATAATTAAACACCGGGGGGATAAAAAATTGCAGTCGAAGTGAAGGGGGGTCACAGGTTGCAGTTGACGTGAAGGGGGTCACAGGTTGCAGTCGAAGTGAAGGGGGTCACAGTTGCAGTTGACTTGAAGGGGGTCACAGGTTGCAGTCGAAGTGAAGGGTTCACAGGTTGCAGTTGACGTGAAGGGGGTCACAGGTTGCAGGTGACGTGAAGGGGGTCACATGTTGCAGTCGAAGTGAAGGGAGTCACAGGTTGCAGTCGAAGTGAAGGGGGTCACAGGTTGCAGTCGAAGTAAAGGGGGTCACAGGTTGCAGTCGAAGTGAAGGGGGTCACAGGTTGCAGTCGAAGTGAAGGGGGTCACAGGTTGCAGTCGAAGTAAAGGGTGTCACAGGTTGCAGTTGAAGTGAAAGGGGTCACAGGTTGCAGTTGAAGTGAAAGGGGTCACAGGTTGCAGTTGAAGTGAAGGGGTCACAGGTTGCAGTCGAAGTGAAGGGGGTCACAGGTTGTAGTTGAAACAAAGGGGGTAGGAGTAGGTCACAGGTTACAATGCGTGGGTGAGGCTCAAATTTTTAATTTGTATTTTAAAAATATAGAATTAATCCTGGACATAATATCAAATCGGATGGGACGTCGAGACAACGCTGTTAAGCCGGGACAATCCCGGCCAAACAAGGACGTACGGTGAAACAGAGACGTATTGTCAAACGAGGATGTACGGTCAAACAGAGATGTACTGTCAAACAGGGACCTCCGGTAATCTTACAGTTGAGTGACAGGAAACAATCAATTAAGATGCTCAAATAAATAGACAATATTGACAGCTGCAGTCAATGTTAGCTAGACAATGTTGAGATCTACACTCAATGTTAGCTAGACAATGTTGCTAGTTACACTCAAAGTTAGCTTGAAATGTTAGCTAGGCAATCATATGTTAGCTAGACAATGTTAGGCAGACAATGTTAGCTAGATAATGTTGGACAATGTTAACTAGACAATGTTAGGTAGTCAATGTTATGTATGCTAGAAAATGTTAGCTAGACCATGGTAGGTAGACAATGTTAACTAGACAATGTTGAGAGCTGCACTAAATGTTAATATTGAAGGCTACACTAAAAAATTACCTAGACAATGTTTGATAGACAATGTTACATAACAAATTGTAACTAGACAAAGTTAGCTAGTCAATGTTAGCTAGACTACAGGTTTATTTCCTGTTCCAGTAGATTGAGTCATTACATATTTTTAAAATTCCTTTTGGTTAAAATAGTTCGACTTATAAACATGCATTAACCAATGAGTACTACATATATTGTAGAATAATTCAACAAATACAACTCAACAAATATAAATAGAATTTAAGTTTTAAAATGTTCATTATTATCTGTGTATCGACTTTCAGACCTGCAGGTCATTAGCTTCTTAGAGTCAAGACCTCCCACGGAACTCCCACGCAAAGATTCGAGTCAAGACTCCCACGGAACTCATACGCAACGCTAAGTACAATCTTTAAAAGAAAAAAAAAATGTAAAGAAAAGAAAATTCCAATCCAACAGAGTATAGAGTAATCCAAAGGAGTATATTGTAATCCAAGGGAGTATAGAGTAATCCAAGGGAGTATAGAGTAATCGATGCAATGGTGTTAAAAGGCTTGTTGCGGTGGGTCAAGGCTAGTTAGTGTGGGTCAAGGTAGTTATGGTGGGTCAAAGTTAGGGTGGTTCAAGGCTAGTTAGGGACCGTCAAGATAGTTAGCGTGGGTCAAGGCTAGTTAGGGTGGGTCAAGGTAGTTAAGGTGGGTCAAGGTAGTTAAGGTGGTTCAAAGCTAGTTGGGGTGGGTCAAGATAGTTAGGGTGGGTAAACGTTAGAGGGGTTCAAGGCTAGTTAAGGACGGTCAAGATAGATAGAGTGGGTCAAGGCTAGTTAGGGTGGGTCAAGGTTAGTTAGGGTGGGTAAAGGTCTTTAGGGTGAGTCAAGGCTAGGGTGGGTCAAGGTAGTTATGGTAGTTCAAGGCTAGTTAAGGGGGGTCAAGGTAGTTAGGGTGGGTCAAAGTTAGGGTGGTTCAAGGCTAGTTAGGTACGGTCAAGGCTAGTTAGGGTGGGTCAAGATCGTTAGGGCGGGTCAAGGCTAGTTAGGGTGGGTCAAGCCTAGTTAGGGTGGGTCAAGGTTAGTTAAGGTGGGTCAATGTAGTTAGGGTGGTTCAAGGCTAGTTAGTGTAGGTCAAGGCTAGTAAGAATTGGTCAAGGTAAGTTAAGGTGGGTCAAAGCTAGTTAGTGCGTTTCAAGGCTAGTTAGCCTGAGTCAGGGCTAGTTAAAAAGGGTCAAGGTTAGTTAAGCGTAGGTCAAGGCTAGTTAGAGTAGGTCAATGCTAGTTACGGTGGGTCAAAGCTATTGAGGGTGGGTCAAGGTAGTTAGGGTTAATTTTGGCAAGTTTGGGTCGGTAAAGGCTTGTTAGAGTGGGTCAAGGCTAGTTAGGTCGGATCAAGGCTAGTTATGGGTATACTTGTTTTGGTAAATGAGGGATTTTGTAGCTAGAAATTCACAAGATGAAAGCTAATAAAATTATTATATCTGATAGTAATTTGACATGAACTTAAAAAATTCTTCACTTCAATGTCACTACGAATGACCTTGTAAATGTGACATATTGTGTAGGTGTGTCATGTTATGAAATGTCAAAGATGTGGGTCAAGACTAAGATCTTGATTTGCTTACGTTCTACATGTGTGTCTACTTTAGTGTCTGTAAGTTGAGATAAGCAAAGGAAGTTCATTAAAGTACAGACAGCTAGATAAGAAGCTACCTATATAGCGTGGATGATGAAGGCAATTCTTTCAGTCAAAACATTGTTGGCGACAGTTTAGAGAAATTATGCAGTAAGTTATTTTAATTCGATTTATTAGATTACATTTCTTTGGGTACGTAAATATTTGGTGGGCACAAAAAAGGTTGTCCACCCTTGCCAACCTCTGCTTTTAATTCATCCAATTGTAGGAAAATAAGTCACAGAAAAAAGTGGGATCATATTGTTTACTGTGCCGTGACATTATGGTACCAATTTTACATTGAAATTAGTACAGCTAGACCAATTTTACATTGTAATCATTAATTTTCGCGGCTTTTAAATATAATCATTTGAACATTTTATGAAAACATTAAGCTAGTCTCTAGGGCCGCATTAAATGTTTTCACAGGCCGCAGGCTGCCCACTCCTGGAATAGAGGCATGAGTTGTCGGAACTCATTTTGCTTGAATACAAAATAAATCACATTTTATAGATAATGCACTAATCTATCAGAAGACTTTAAATAATTCATTAATCTATCAGTAGACTTTAAATTATTCATTAATCTATCAGTAGACTTTAAATTATTCAATAATCTACCAGTAGACTTTAAATTATTCATTAATCTACCAGTAGACTTTAAATTATTCATTAATCTATCAGTAGACTTTAAATTATTCATTAATCTATCAGTAGACTTTAAATTATTCATTAATCTATCAGTAGACTTTAAATTATTCAATAATCTACCAGTAGACTTTAAATTATTCATTAATCTATCAGTAGACTTTAAATTATTCATTAATCTATCAGTAGACTTTAAATTATTCATTAATCTATCAGTAGACTTTAAATTATTCATTAATCTATCAGTAGACTTTAAATTATTCATTAATCTATCAGTAGACTTTAAATTATTCATTAATCTACCAGTAGACTTTAAATTATTCATTAATCTATCATTAGACTTTAAATTATTCATTAATCTATCAGTAGACTTTAAATTATTCATTAATCTATCAGTAGACTTTAAATTATTCATTAATCTATCAGTAGACTTTAAATTATTCATTAATCTATCAGTAGACTTTAAATTATTCATTAATCTATCAGTAGACTTTAAATTATTCATTAATCTATCAGTAGACTTTAAATTATTCATTAATCTATCAGTAGACTTTAAATTATTCATTAATCTACCAGTAGACTTTAAATGCGCTTATAGTTTTGCGTTATTTTTCTCTCAGATAAAAAAACAACGACTAATAATTAAATAAAACTATAGCTGTGTAAAATGTAAAAATATAAAGCTTGCTTATAAATCAAATGATCACGTGGTCATAAAGTTCTGCTAGCACCTGGCTGTTCTCAGTAGGTCAGCTCATGTTTGACAATTAGTTACATCAAGGGCGTGTGAACTTGAACAAAAGTCGCCATTGGTTAAATAAACAACACTCCGTCGCCTGGAAACTGCACCACACAAAGTATCACGCCTCCTGTGGGGGGGGGGGGTGCGGCGCAGCCCCACCTTATACCAGGTTGCAAATACTATTGTCTGCTTCAAAGTTACCTATTAGCTCAGGTACTTTGTCCATTAGTCATCAATTAGGTAAATCAGTTAACCATTGTCTATCCTAGATGCAGCGAGTTAGACAAAAACGGATCCATGACGTATTAAAAAGTTTGCAAGAATGTTTACAATAACGTAGACAATGCTCAGCTGTGGTAGAAAATCGCTTTCTTGCTTCCAGCAAGGAAGTTTTTAAAAAATAATTTTTATTTGGAAATTCGACATTTTTGTCGCTACAACAAGTTTTGTTATTTTGTGGTTTTTTTAGTTTCCACATATCGTGGTCGATTGGCACCCTCCTGCTGGCCTTGTGTTCAGCAGTGGACATTCCCTTGACCAGTCACTGGAGTGGGGGGTTCCAGGGGGACGCATGCTTTGATATCAAAGAAGAACTTCATTCATGGACTGTGACCTTGACATTTGACCAGGCCGTTGAGAGTCTTGATGTAAGCTTCTAATCATGCATTACATTTTTATAAAATATTACATTCCTATCTATACATAACGTTTCTATACATGCATACAATTTCTATACATGCTTTAAATTTCTATACATGTTTTACATTTTCATAACAAAACATCGTATTCATTAAAAACCTTCCCATTGTATTTTTCATACGTTATCTGTAAAATGGTGTACAGTATAAAATTTTAGATTTGCTTTTTTATTCGTCGCATTCGTACAACATGGAGTTAAACCTTGTCTCATGTATGATGGAGCTAAACCTTGTCTCCTGTATGATGGAGTTAAACCTTGTCTCCTGTATGATGGAGCTAAACTTTGTCTCTTGCAGGTGTGGGTAGCTGACCTCACAGAGACTAAAGATGGCGGCAAGGTCTATGTGTTACACAACAAAGAATGGAACAAAGATGAACACGTGGGAGACCGGCTGTGTATCTCCTTCATGGGTCACAGTGAGTAAATACATGAGTCCCAAACACCACATGAGTCCCAAACAATACATGAGTCCCAAAAAATACATGAATCCCAAACAATACATGAGTCCCTATTACGGACTGCTATTAATGGAGAATTTTATCTCTTAGTTTATACTATTGGCTCGTTTCAAAACAGTCCATAATAAAGGACGCAATACGTGAGTCTCGAACAATACATGGTCATTTACTTATCTGTCATTAGTTTAAGTCACGTGTCACTTTAAATGTTTGATCTTCATTACATCTTACAATGACTTTTTGTAAACTGACATTCTTACTTTTTCTCTCGTACCGACATATGACATAAGTTGTGGTCATCCTTGACCCATCTAGCCACCGATATTGGGCCTAAGTCTGTGATCTTCTATGACTCAACTAGCCACATACATCTGACGTAATGTTATGGTCATCTATGACACAACTAGCCACATACATCTGACCTAATGTTAATGTCATCTATGACTCAACTAGTCACATACATCTGACCTAATGTTATGGTCATCAATGACTCAACTAGTCACATACATCTGACCTAATGTTATGGTCATCTATGACTCAACCAGCCACATACATCTGACCTAATGTTACGGTCATCTATGACTCAATTAGTCACATACATCTGACCTAATGTTATGGTCATCTATGACTCAATTAGTCACATACATCTGACCTAATGTTACGGTCATCTATGATTCAACTAGTCACAGACATCTGACCTAATGTTATGGTCATCTATGACTCAACTAGTCACAGACATCTGACCTAATGTTACGGTCATCCTTGACGCCACAAGCCAATGTTCTTGAGTATAACATCCCATTAATACGTCACTTAAGATGGTCTTTCTCTCTGAACACAGCCACAGGGGATCTCAACCCAAAGGTTACAGGTACCATTCAAGGTGGAACAGATGGCGGCTCACAGAACCCGGTGACCAGTAAGTGGACGGCAATCTTTTAATGTCCCAGGTTCATGTTCTTCAAAGAAAATCTCCTCTGGATACGCCTCTTATAAGTTATTTGATACACTTATAAGTTATTGGATTCGGCTCTTATTAGTAATGCACTATAGCTTGCTATAGTGGGGAGTGGGGGTTACATTATATACCACCGCTGACATGGGTAGATGCTGTCAGCTGACATGGGTAGATGCTGTCAAATAACAAAATCCCTAAAGTTATTAAATCAACCACCATAAAATGGAACTTTTTATATTTCAGCTTTTCCCGGCGAAACTGTCCAAACGAATGCACCCACAACACAAAGGCCATGTAAGTTCTCTAACAGTTTTAAAATGTCTGGTGTCACGTGTTTAATATAGATCTAGCTGTTATGTGATGAAATAAACGTGGACATATGGACATAATGCATGCACCGGGCTTGCTCGCTATGTGATGAAATGAAACCTGGACATATGGACATAATGCATGCACCGGGCCTGCTCGCTATGGGATGAAATGAAACCTGGACATATGAACATAATGCATGCACCGGGCCTGCTCGCTATGGGATGAAATGAAACCTGGACATATGGACATAATGCGAGCACCGGGCATGCTCGCTATGTGATGAAGTAAACGTGGACATATTGACATAATTTATTTTACAACGTCAGCAAAGGTGATACAAAAAAAGCGTAATTAGAATAATCTAACTCCACCGCTTAATTCATTATCAGATATTTTACTTTAATATCAGACCCTATGTAGCAGACATTGCTTTTAATCTTAGCAGAAACTCAGTAATATCAGACCCTATGTAGCAGACATTGCTTTTAATCTTAGCAGAAACTCAGTAATATCAGACCCTATGTAGCAGACATTGCTTTTAATCTTAGCAGAAACTCAGTAATATCAGACCCTATGTAGCAGACATTGCTTTTAATCTTAGCAGAAAATCAGAATCTTCTTTATTTAAAAAAAAAATATTGCAAAATATTCTAGTAAATAACATTTTTTCCCCTCAAAATCTGAACAGTTGTACTTCCGACTGGCGATGGGGCTACTGGTACCCTCAAAGTGACCAATGACTGGTCAGGTAATTTTGAAGGTTACATCGACATCCCAGTTACTGAAGATGTGTTTGGTTGGGTGATGAACATCAGCTTCAGCAAACCTGTCAATGGCATGACCAATGTAAGTCAGTGTTGCAACACAGATGGTAATTTTCACCAAGGGTTCTGTACCTGGGGTCTGTTGGTTCAAACTTTTGCAAGAATACTGAAGGCAAATACCCCATGAAACCCGAGTGGCACAATTAGCTACAAGTTAAATGATATCACCTGGTTACAACTCATAAATGATGCTATAAAAGTGCTAAGATATCGCCTGGTCACAACTCATTAATGATGTTATAAAAGTGCTGCGATATCTCCTTGTTACAACTCTTTAATGATGTTATATAGTGCTGAGATATCACCTGGTTACAACTCATAAATGATGTTTTAAAAGTGCTGAGATATCGCCTGGTTACTACTCATAAATGATGTTATAAAAGTGCTGAGACATCACCTGGTTACAACTCATTATTGATGTCATAAAAGTGCTAAGATTTCGCCTGGTCACAACTCATTAATGATGTTATAAAAGTGCTGCGATATCACCTTGTTACAACTCATTAATGATGTTATAAAAGTGTTGAGATATCACCTGGTTACAACTCATTAATGATGTTATAAAATTAGCCTGTTATAAAGTCGTTTATATGTTATTTCTTAGTTTGAGATTGGTGACGCCATCTACCATTCCACCGATGGCTACAACTGGGCAGTGGTCAACCGACCAGAGCATGTGGCTTATAAGGCTGGGACAACACTCCATCTCAAGTAAGTGTTGCAATGTATACACATGGTCAGTGCCCGTCTGCCGGGTCCATTATGGTCAATGCCCATCTGTTAGGTCCATCATGGTCAGTCCCCGTCTGTTAGGTCCATCATGGTCAGTGCCCGTCTGTTATGTCCATCATGGTCAATGCCCGTCTGTTAGGCCCATCATGGTCAATGCCCGCCTGTTAGGTCCATCATGGTCAGTGCCCGTCTGCCGGGTCCATCATTGTCAGTCCCCATTTGTTAGGTCCATCATGGTCAGTCCCCATTTGTTAGGTCCATCATGGTCAGTCCCCATCTGTTAGGTCCATCATGGTCAGTCCCGTCTGTTAGGTCCATCATGGTCAGTCCCCGTCTGTTAGGTCCATCATGGTCAGTCTCCGTCTGTTAGATCCATGATGGTCAGTCCCCGTCTGTTAGGTCCATCATGGTCAATGCCCGTCTTTTAGGTCTATCATGGTCAGTCCCCGTCTGTCAGGTCCATCATGGTCAGTCCCATCTGTTAGATCCATCATAGTCAGTCCCCGTCTGTTAGGTCTATCATGGTCAATGCCCGTCTGTTAGGTCCATCATGGTCAGTCCCCGTCTGTTAGCTCCATCATGACCAGTCCCCGTCTGTTAGGTCCATCATGGTCAAGGCCTGTCTGTCAGGTCCATCATGGTCAGTCCCCGTCTGTTAGGTCCATCATGACCAGTCCCCGTCTGTTAGGTCTATTATGGTCAATGCCCGTCTGTCAGGTCCATCATGCTCAATGCCCGTCTGTTAGGTCCATCATGGTCAATGCCCGTCTGTTAGGTCCATCATGGTCAATGCCCGTCTGTTAGGTCTATCATGGTCAGTCCCCGTCTGTCAGGTCCATCATGGTCAGTCCCATCTGTTAGATCCATCATGGTCAGTCCCCGTCTGTCAGGTCCATCATGGTCAGTGCCCGTCTGTTAGATCCATCATGGTCAGTCCCCGTCTGTTAGGTCCATCATGGTCAGTCCCCGTCTGTTAGGTCCATCATGGTCAGTCCCCGTCTGTTAGGTCCATCATGGTCAGTCCCCGTCTGTTAGATCCATCATGGTCAGTCCGCGTCTGTTAGGTCCTACATGGTCAGTCCCCATCTGTTAGATCTACAGTTCCCATCATTTGATATATCCTCGTTTGTGTCATTAGGTTCACTGGTGCTTATTCAGGATCTCCTCCACCCTCAGCCCAGGCTAAACTGTTCAACTTAGGTAAAGATGCCTGGACTGTTCCAACAGCCGTTAACTGTAAGTTCTGGCTATGGATTTTCATTTCATACAAGTTATTTTAATGTAAATAAATGATTGATTGGCTCTATTTGGAAAGAATCCTATTGCCGTATGCTCAGGTCTTTCTCTGTCTCACTCACACTTGTTGAGGTAAAAGATGTTCTGTATTACATTAATTTCAGCTTTGCTTAATACGGTTCAACAGTGTCAATATAATAACCTGCATTGTTAGATAAGATTCAACATTGTCAATATCATAACCAGCATTGCTAAATACGGTTCAACAGTTTCCAATATAAAAACCATTTACTATTGTTTCCATGATAAATTAAACTCTTAGTTAATTTGGCTTTGATAACGCCTTCTACGAAATTACTGTACAAGAAAAATCATGTTAATTGCTGGAGTCTTAGTAAAAAAAAATTGCTATTTTAACCAATCTTAAATTTAAAGCCTTGACTGCATACTAATTATGTACAGTCATGCGTTAAATATAAAGAGCATGTTCACGTCTGCTCCATTTCAGCGGACAAGTCCAAGTACAACTACAATGACGTCCTACAGAAGTCCATCTTGTTCTACGAGGCCCAGAGGTCTGGAAAACTTCCTGAGAATAAACGAATTCCATGGAGATTTGACTCCGCACTTGGAGACAAAGGGAATGATGGGGAAGATTTAACTGGAGGATGGTATGATGGTAAGTTATCATAGTGTGTTTTTGCAAACAGTTACAGATAAAGGAATTGATAGAAATTCTGGTGGGTAACACCTCGTTGTCAGTGAAACTCTGGAAAGTCTGGTGGGTAACACGTTGTCAGTGAAGCTCTAGAAAGTCTGGTGGGCAAGGAAGGGATAATTTATTATACACGAATTCAGATCAGAAATTTTCGCAGAACAAAGTTGGCAACACAAGATTTAAAATATTTTTCTGAGTGATACATTAAACCAACATTTACTTCAATATTAGCTCAGTTATGGAAATACCATTGACAAACTTGGAGTCAAATGATATTTATAACCAAGTTAAAGCAGAAAGGGTAGCCCCCTCTCCCCTCCTCTCCCCTTCTCAAGTAATATGAGCTTTTATTATTTTTAATAATAATTTCATTGTAGCAAACTATTTGTCCTTATTTAAGCATTTCCAAGAAGTGGTACCAAATTCAACGAAAGTTAACTTACGGTTTATCATTGTTCAACCATCTTATGTTAAAAGAAGTTTACCAGTGTTCAGCCATCTTATAATAAAAGAATTTACCATTGTTCAGCCATCTTATAATGCAAGTCTTGACTTGCTAATGTGATGGCAGTGTCTTTACTATTCGTGTAGCCGGTGACCACGTCAAGTTCAACTTCCCAATGGCCTACAGTGCGACAGTGCTGACGTGGGGTTACCTTATGTACACTGATGCTTACAAAGCTGCAGGACAAGAAGATTACTTGCTGGACTGTATCAAATGGCCTCTGGACTATTTACTTAAGTGCCACACGAAACCCAATGAACTCTATGTCCAGGTAGTTGGTCAATTTTGAAAAAAAAATGTCATTAATAAAGTCAGGCATGGTTATTTCAGTAAAAAGGTGTGTTATGAACTTCAAAAGTTAACGTCAGCCATTGTGTTTGACACGGTGTCAAACATTGTCTATGACGCAGTGTCAAACATTATAGATTCTCTTATCAAAGAAATTTAGTGTCTTATAAAAATATTGTTTTACTATTTTACAAATATCGTTGTAATTTAATTCAGCGCTAAGACTCCATTCGATAAAAAAGATTTGTCTTTCAAGTAACCATTTTAGAGCTCTATTATTTCTTGATTTTTAATTTTTAATTTTTTTTTATTTGTATCTGGAAAGTATGTCACCAGCCAAAATAACAAACAAAATTGTTTCAAAAGATAATTTTCAGCAGGAAATGCAAAAACGAAATAATTTGTTAAATAGTTTTTGTTCTCTAAATTAACACACAGAACAAGAGAGTCTTTGCAAATATATCTTACACCTACGCCATTGGGAAGATGTTGCTTTGAAATATGATTTCTGATCTTTTCTGTAATGTCCTGAGGTTGGAGACGCCGGTCAAGACCACGGTTACTGGGGACCACCGGAACAGATGACCATGGCCCGCCCCGCTTTTAAGATTACCACCACAAAACCTGGAAGTGACATTGCCATGGAAACAGCTGCTGCTTTCGCTGCTGGCTATCTGGCCTTCAAAACTAAATGTAATCTATGGTCTTTGCAAACGTTAACGTTAACATTATTTACAATTTGTACTCACATGATTTGTAGGCCATTATTTTTCTTTAACCGAATGAAACTAATATGTTATGGCATTTTGACGGTCTGGAAATTATCTGGAAAGTACCTCATTAACAAATAGAATTCAACGCAACGCACAAAATCACAAATATTTGTTGGCGTGAATTTCATTTTTGTTTTTAAAAAAAAATCTTACATTTGGAGTTATGTACAAATAAGCATATTTAGGAGGGGTGGAAATCACATGGTATATAAAACCAGAAGGTAATCTCCTTTGGTAGACTTAAAGTTAATCTCCTATGGTAGACTTAGAGTTAATCTCTTATGGTAGACTTAAGGGTTCATTTAAAATTTAGTTTGTTCCATTCCTTCAAAAAACAAAATAAACGTAATTGACCCCGCCCCATTCCAGCGCCCACTTACGCCGCAACATTGCTGACACACGCCAAACAGCTGTGGGAATTTGGCATGAACTTCCGGGGAAAGTACAGTGACTCTGTCACAGCTGCAGCTGGATTTTACAGGTAATATAAAATATTTCATTTGGGCATTCATTCTGTTTGGATTGTCTCGTCATTTGGGACATTACATTCTGTCTGCATTTTCTATTAGGGGCAAAGATTAAAGGAACATTTGAAGGGCTTTAGGTAGTTCCTATAGAGTTTCTTTGTGTTCATATGAAACATTCACGTTAAACCAACTGACACCTTGCAATCAACAGCTCTATCTGAAACCTTGCGATCAACAGCTCTATCTGAAACCTTGCGATCAACATCTCTTTCTGAAACCTTGCAATCAACAACTCTTTCTGAAACGCTGCAATCAACAGCTCTTTCTGAAAGCTTGCAATCAACAGCTTTAGGTTTCAGCTTGCAATCAACAGCTCTATCTGAAACCTTGCGATCAACAGCTCTTTCTGAAACCTTGCAATCAACAGCTCTTTCTGAAACGCTGCAATCAACAGCTCTTTCTGAAACGCTGCAATCAACAGCTCTTTCCGAAAGCTTGCAATCAACAGCTGTAACTGAAATCTTGCACTCAACAGCTCTTTCTGAAACCTTGCATTCAAACGCTCTATCTGAAATCTTGCACTCAACAGCTCTAACTAAAACCTTGAACTTAACAGCTCTAACAACATCACTGACGAACTGTGCTGGGGATCAATTTGGCTGTACCAAGCAACTAACGACAGCAAATATTTGGCCGAAGCAGAGAAGACTTTAGATGGTGACCCAGCCTGGGGCATGTCATGGGATGACAAGACGATCGCCACACAAGTAAGACTTTAGATGGGGACCCAGCCTGGGGCATGCCATTGAGTGATAAGACGATCGCCACTCATGTAAATACCATTGACATTTTTGGATAATACCATCGTCACTCAACTCAGGTAACCAGGTAGTATTAAAGGTAGCCCACTATAAACATGGGTTGTATGCCCTCAATGGTCAGCGGATGGTATTGCTTCAATGGTCAACAGATGGTATTGCCACAATGGTCAGCGGATGGTATTGCCTCAATGGTTAGCGGATGGTATTGCCTCAATGGTTAGCGGATGGTATTGCCACAATGGTCAGCGGATAGTACAAATAAATGTGTATTGGAAATTTTATCATAAAGAAAAGATATATATTTATATTTAACGATAATAATTTCATAAGTTTAAAAATATATATATATATTTGCTGTCTTTAAAATAAGGTTTAATATTTATATCATTCATAAAATTATTCAGACATTAAAATAAATATAAAATAAGAAGAATGTGACAAGAAGTCAACCAATTTATACATGAACTCAGATCATAAATGTCTGGACACTTCCACCATGATGCTCGTTTTATGAACAGTGATCTAAAATTTTTAGGGAAACTTATGACATGTCTCATTTTATCTTTCATCTACAGGTCCTTCTATACAAACTGACCAAGAATGACAAATACAAGGCAGCTGTAGAAGGCTCCTACAAATATTGGTTCCCTGGTGGTTCCATTCCCTACACACCTAAAGGCTTGGCTTACAGACTTCAGTGGGGATCACTCAGATATTCATGTGAGACTCCTCTTACCAGACAAAATTACAGATTAATTGTTAAATAATATAGTAATGTAAACAATGTAGAGTCAAGGTTTGTCTGCTTGTGTCTATTCGTACAATATTTTTAAAAAGCTATTTTACCAAACTTTCCGATTGCTAGCCAACATGGCGATGGCGGCACTAGCAGCAGCAGACGCTGGTATCAACCCAACAGAGTACAGACGGTGGGCCATGTGTCAGATCCACTATGCCCTTGGTGACACTGGATTTAGTTACGTCATTGGATTTGGGAACAAGTATCCACTCAGACCTCATCACAGATCCAGGTAAACGGATAATAAGGTTTTCAATTAAATTATTTATTTCTTTTTTTAATTAGAAAAAACTAAATTTATAATTAAATCCGTTAATTTATATCTTTTTATTAAAAACAAATTTCTTCCATTACCCAAATAAACTATTCTAAATTCATCAGAAATAAATGTAAAAAATAAATATTTGAAAGAAATGGGCCAAACAAACGTGACCACTTTTTACTCTATCCAAACATACTCAGCTCATGCCCCAACCTGCCCGCCAAATGTGGCACACAGATCATGCCCCTGAAAGAGCCCAATGTCCACATCTTGTACGGCGCCCTGGTGGGTGGCCCTGGATCAAGTGACGATTACACAGATGACAGGTCAAACTACGTCAACAACGAGGTGGCCTGTGATTACAATGCTGGTTTCCAGACAGCTGTAGCCGGTAAGCTAGTGCATGTGATGGGCAATATCATGTCTTACTATACAGCAAGATTTCAATTTTAATTACTAAAAATCTCAGTTGTTAAATTAATTTAAGCGATCAGTCACGTGTTTGCCTTGTTTTGCAACTTAAATCAAGGCCTCTCACTATATTTTTTTGTAATACTTGACGTTTAACCCGATCAATTTCCTTCCATAACTATTAGGAAAAGTCTCATAAATGTCTGCGAAAATTGGAATAAGATGATTTTCTTAAAATAATTTTTTCTCAATCTTAGGACTTAAATCTCTGTGGCTGAGAACTGAACACCCTGAGCAGAAAGGGGACGCTACATGTCCTTTCCATAGCGGAAGTGGCACTTCAGGGGGTGTTGTTGGCTAAACCCAACAGGAAGTGACGAATTGTAGAAATAACATTTCAGTTATCACACGCACCTTTTCAACTTTGTATTAAACTATTTTACTTTATATTTTGTTGTTGAAATTGGAATCTATATATATAAAAATGAATGTTGTTGTCTGTATGTCTCATATGCGCTCCCACACCATTCACGCGATTGCGCCAAAACTTTGATTATTTGTTGGCCACCTAACCGGGCATTTAACTGTGGAATTACAACACTTATAAAATGTTCTGTTTTCGGCCGTTGGCCCTTAATTTTTTTTTTCTTGTATGAGCTTTGTAAAATATATTTCCATCTGCGCTCCTACACTATTTATCCGAATGCGCTAAATCTTTGGTGAGATGTTGCGACCACGCCCTCCAAGTTTTAGGAATAATTATAACCGTTTCAAAATATTCCGTTTTGAGCCTAGGGCCCCATGTTCGATTTTTCTAAATAAGCTATTTAAATATAATTTCAAACCGTACGCGCTCCTACTCCATTTATTCGATTGCGACACAATGTTTTTGAATGGTTGTCCATAAAGTCGCGCATTTTAATAAGTCATTACAACATTTTTAAAATATTTCGTTTTCGGCCGTTGGCCCCAAAATCATTTTTTTTTCTTATATGAGCTTTGTAATTAATAATTTCGGTATGCGCTCCTATACCATTCATCTGAATGCGATAAAACTTTAATAAAATGTTTTTCCCATGCCCGCAAAGCTTTTTGAATTATTACAACTGTTTAAAAATATTCCGTTTTGAGCCAGGGGCCCTATGTTCTGTTTTTCCTATATGAGCTATACAAATATAATTTTAAACCGAGCTAATGCATGGATTGATAGATTTTTAATCAAATACAAATATCGACATTAAATTGTGTGTGTGACATAATAAGTAGGTTTCTGAAGTAATTACAACACTTTTAAACTATTATGTTTTTGGCCGTTTGCCCCAAAATCCTTTTTTTTCCTTATATGAGCTTTGTAAAAAATAATTTCCGTATGCGCTCCTATACCATTTATGTGAATGCGATAAAACTTTAGTAAGATGTTTTGCGCACGCCCGCAAAGGTTTTTGAATTATTACAACCGTTTAAAAATATTCCGTTTTGAGCCAGGTGCCCTATCTTCTATTTTTCCTATATGATCTATACAAATATAATTTCAAACGGAGATGATGCATGAAAGGATAGATTTTTAATCATATACAAATAGCAACATTAAACCGTGTGTGTTACATAATAAGTAGGTTTCTGAAGTAATACAACAATTCTAAAATATTCCGTTTGTGGCCGTTTGCCACCCTTTTATTGTCTTTATAATTATATTAAGCATTCCTATACCATTCATGCAATTGCGATAAAACTTTGGTGAATTGATATGCGCACTCCCGCAAATGTTTCTAAATTAGAACAACATTTTACAATTTTCCGTTTGGCCCAGTGGCCCTAAATTAGTTTTTTTTTTCTGATAAGAGCTTTATAACTATAATTTCATACATAGCTATTCCATAGGTGGATTGAATTTAATCAAATACAAAGAGTGATATTTCAGTTTGTAAATTACATAGTAAGCAGGATCTAGATTAGTTCCACCATTGTTCAATATTCCGTTTTTTGGTGGGTATCAGTGCTTTGGTGCTATTAAAATATAATTTCCGTTTGCGTCCCTCCACCATTCATCCCATTACTATAAGAAGTTGGCAAGTTGTTGTGCGCATGCTCGCAAAGGTTTCTAATTTATTACAACCATTTCACAATTTTCCGTTTGGGGTCGGGGGCCCCTAATTCCATTTTTTCTTAAATGAACTATAAAAATATTATTTCAAACAGTGCTATTTCATGGGTGGATGAAATTGAATCAAATACAAATAACGACATTTCAGTTTCTGTGTTACATAGTAAGTAGATTTATGAATTAATGCAACCATTTTACAATAATATCGTTTGAGCCGGGGGCCTTAAATTCGTTTTGTTTTCTTAAATCAGCTTCATCAATATAATTTCAAACAGAGCCATCAAAACAACAACCCTTGAACAAATGCCAACAGACAGCAAATTTGTAGTAAGAGCAGAGAAAACACATTGTTGCATGTTTAGTGTAGAGAGCATTTTTGTTGTTTTTATAAATAAGCTTGAATTTTGTGACGTATTTTAGAATCGGATATGACGTTGTAAACCTGTTATGGTTTTGAATAGGAATGATTGAGTAATTCTATAATAGAGTGTAAGAATTTCGGAGTTTTTTTGTTTTATGAAAAGACATTTGACATGAATCGATGGTTTCTTAAGTATTTAAATTACACCATAGACAACGAAGGTATTGAACTATAATAACATCTAGATTTTAACGCTGGAATTTATGATTTATAAAGTAGTGTGACCCCTATACAACTGGTATTGTACTGCCAACAATTCATTGTACTTCCTAACATGTGAAAACTATTAACCTTAAAAATATCGTTAATTAATTGAATGAAATACAAACATCGATATTTCATTTTGTGTGTGACGTAACACGTGGTGTTAAATGGTAAATTACCATTGCCTAACGACATCTAATAACAGATATCACATGCATTTGTAATATTCGTCACAAAGCAATACTTTTGCTGTCAAATCAATGATGCCGCCCAAACGAAAAGCTATTGGTTTTTCTACACCTCTGTGATGGTCCGAGGCTGGACTTTAGAAAATTCTTCGCTAATAAATCCGCCCCTGAAACCCTTGTAAGATATACCCCCCCCCCTTGTTTTGCCCCACAGTACCATAGATCACTCACCCCAAAAGCGTGAATTATGTGTTCAACTCCTATCATTGATGAACCTTGAGAAAATAATACCTTACCCCCCTCGGTATTGCCCTGGAGACAGCAAAGCGGAGAAACTTCACTTGTTGTTATTGCATTCTTAAACCAAATAGCTCACGCAAAAGCGTGAATATTGATTTTGTACCTCACACCGATAAACTTTGAGGGTAGAAGGTCAAGCCCGCAATAGCAGAAATGAACATCATTGGATGGGAAAGTATACAACATTTAAATCATCAAATTGAATCATCTCCCAACTCGAATAAATAGCCAGAACAAGTAAGAATCTGTCTTTTATGATCTTATCACTTGACTGTGGACGCTGGAAGGAACTAGACTTAGACCTTCATTATCGTGATACATAACTGCAACCCAGGCATTAGCAAGTATATGACTTTTAAGATCTGATCACTTAACCGTGGACGCTGGCAGTACCTAGACTTAGGACTACATTAGCGTGATCATTAACTGCGACTGCTACCTGGAGTACTACCTGGTTTCTATCACTTGACCGATTGACCTTGAAGCTGGAACTAGGGGATTGATCTACATCCTACACCAAACTACCTGACGGCTACTAGGACTTCGAGATCCAGGGACTCTTTCTACCACGATTCGTCGCTGCAGAGTCATCTTCCCCATCGCAGAGATCCTACGGAACTCACGACAGGGAACTCCGCCTTCACTACTCTACGCTTGTGATCCACCGAGATCATCGTGGAAATATATAAACGTTAAGTCCCCAAGGAATGAACATAGTATCTTGAGCATTTATAATGATGATAACGTTAGGGTATCAGTGACAATTGAAGTACATTGGAATATCTCGTCTAATTATAGGACATGCTTTTGTGTATATATATATTAATTACCAGGAGTATATTAAGGAGAAATTTGTAAATAATCATATTCAATAAATCCTTGTATTTATTTCTCTTTTAACAACTAGTTCGTTTCAACCTCAAGCGCGAAAGAAAAAGTCATCACGAGTTTCGGAAACAGTTGAGCAACGACAAGCACGACTGGAAATCGCTCGAGTACGCAATGCTCAAGCCCGTACCTTTGACATAGTGGAGCAACGGGAAGCAAGACTGGAATCAGCTCGAGTACGCAAAGTTCAAACCCGTTCATCTGAAACAGTCGAGCAACGTGAAGCAAGACTGGAAACCGCTCGAGTACGCAATGCTCAAGCCCGTACCTTTGACACAGTGGAGCAACGGGAAGCAAGACTGGAATCAGCTCGAGTACGCAAAGTTCAAACCCGTTCATCTGAAACAGTCAAGCAAAGGGAAGCAAGACTTGAAACCGACCGAGTACGCAATGCTCGATCTAGACGAACACTGCACGTTGAATTAAATCTTAGTGCATTCCATTATAATGCTAATTATGATTACAGTCTTCATCCAAGCGTGGTTATTGGAAAAATGGATAAATTAGGCGTGTATTGCAGTGCCTCAAATTTAAGAATGAAACAGCGGGAATTTGCTGCGATTGACTTGCCAGGCATCCCGTCGCATGTTTTAACACTCAAAATTGGCGTGCCCATCATTCTTTTACGAAACATAAATCCACCACGACAGTGCAACGGCACCAAGCTTTCAGTGAAAAACATGATGAACAATATCATTGAAGCAACTATTTTAAATTGAAAATTTAAAGGAGAAGGTGTACTGCTGCCACGCATCCCAATGATTCCAACAATATGCCATTTGAATTCAAACGGCTGCAGTTTCCGGTGCGACTCGCATTTGCAATGACCATCAACAAAGCACAGGGACAATTGCTACAAGTTTGTGGACTAAATTTGGAAAACCCATGCTTCTCCCATGGACAGCTGAATGTGGCCTGCTTTCGCGTCGGAAAACCTTCCTATTTATTCGTGTATGCACCAGACTGAAAAACAAGAAACATTGTGTATTTAAAAGCTCTTCAAGAAACATAATTAAAACGAAAAACCATTTCTTTCTTGAGTGGCATTGCAACGGGTTCTCGCTAGTAAGTAAATAAAGTTCATTCTAATCGATTTTTTTTTTTATTTGTTCATTATTCTTCACTTTTTTTGTGTCCAAATAAGATAGAAACGAATTAGTTCACACATTAATCAAAAGGTTAGATTGACCATTTGTACTGTTTTTACCAGGACAGTAGTTAATTTTCTGTGGCCATTTGTCGTGGTGTGTTGTAAACTGAGACAAGCACAGTTCAAGACTACAATATTGAATGTTGAATACACATGCCAAATAACGCTTTTAAACGCAATTTTTGTCCTAGTTTTGGTTTAGAAAAAAAGTTTATGCTTTTAAGAAAATGTCATAATACGTAGCATAATAATATTTTAAAATCAATAATATCTTATGTACATAAACCATATTATGTACATAAACCATATATGAACATAAACCATATTATGTACATAAACCATATTATAAACATAAACCATATTATGTACATAAACCATATTATGTACATAAACCATATTATGTACATAAGCCATATTATGCAATAAAACATATTATGTACATAAACTTTATAATGTACATAAACCATACTATCTACATAAAACATATTATGTTCCTAAACCATATTATGTACATAAACCATATTATTTTCATAAACCATATTATGTACATAAAACATATTATGTACATAAAACATATTATGTAAATAAAAAATATTATGTGCATAGCCATATTATGTACATAACCCTTGGAAAATACAAATACGCTAGCAAAATTATCTTAAAAAAAAATCTTTTCAGGTAATGATCGTTTGATTTGAGATGATTCATTTGACCTAAGAACAGACAATTTTAATTTTAAATTAAGTAATCGACCTACATCAGATTCAATAACCAAAATATCAAGAAAGTTAAATGTGTCTTTATCCATTAAATCCATAGAGATATCCATCAGGTTTTGCAAAAGCCAAAAAAAAAAAAGAAAAAAAAAAGATATTTTGTTCAAACAATTTATGTACATACAATAACGTTTTGAAAAATCTTGTGAAAATTGGTTGCAGTCAAGATTAATTACAACGAAGATTGATTGCAGTGAAGATGATTGCAATGAAAATTCATTGCAGTGAAAGCTTTGATTACATTGAAGATTGATTGCAGCGAAGATTGATTGCAGTGAAGATTGATTGGAGGCATTTAGAAAATCAATTAACATTTGTGTTCGTGACTTCATAAAAGTTTTTCAAAAGAAAATTATTCTTGAATAAAAAATATTTTATCTGCAAACGTCTTGAGATTGCTTGTCAGCTAATGTGCCAAAAGCAAAATTATTTTATACCAGTCAAAGTATTACTTAAGTAAACATAATTACTGTAAATATTTTTTTTTGCCTGAATCGTTAAGGTGAGACTGATGATAAATCAGTTGATTTGAGACAAAATTCTATTTTTGAAGATTCTAAAAACTCGTTCTTGTTATTATATTTTGTAACAAATGTTTTTGGGGGTGGGGTGTAAAGGTAGATTCGAGATGGCTGTGTGGTTTACATGTAGAGTTTCAGTATGAGGGGTCTTGTTATAGGTCAGTGATCAATGCGTGAGGCTAGAGATTAAGGAGTTAGGTGGTTAAATACTGGTCGTAAATGGAAAGCAGTAGAATAAGGAGATAGTACGGTCAAGTTTGAAGAATGGCGTCAATACTTTGAAATAAAGAAACACTAAGAAAATAACCTACGAGACTAAACACTAATTAATCCTGGGTTGTAGTGTAATAATATGTTGTGACAGATTGGATTGTAGAGTAATAATATGTTGTGACAGATTGGATTGTAGTGTAATAATATGTTGTGACAGATTGGATTGTAGTGTAATAATATGTTGTGACAGATTGGATTGTAGTGTAATAATATGTTGTGACATAGATTGGATGTAGTGTAATAATAAGTTGTGACATAGATTGGATGTAGTGTAATAATATGTCTTGACATGATGGAATAAAAGAAGGACTTATATGATCGTAGGTTATGAGGGACTAGCAGTGGGTTTAGCAGATGGTTCAAAGTGGCAGAAGAAGGGTGGCAGAATAATGGTGGCAGAAGAAGGGTGGCAGAAAAAGGGGGACTGAAGAAGGGTGGCAGAAAAAGGGCGGCATTTATAAGAAAGAAAAGAGTTTGAGGAGAGCATTGGAATCATAGGAGAGAGAGCCGTTAAGAGGTTCAAGTAGTAGATCCTGGGGATGTTTGTGGAAGTTGTACAGGAAGGGATGAGTTGGTTGTCAGGCACCTAGAAACATTAGTGAATAAAATATTATTTTACGATAGAATAAAAAAGATTGGAGAGGATGTTGTGACGTAAAATACACATTTAATCAAAGATAGCAACAAAGTTAAACAAGAGTTCCCAGTAAAAATTAGATTGTAGCGTCTTGTCTGGGTAACCTCTCCTAAGAGACCAAACCTCTTTGTGCCATGTCTGGGTAACCTTTGCTAAGAGACGGAACCTCTTTGTGCCATGTCTGGGTAACGTCTCCCAAGAGACGAAACCTCTTTGTGCCATGTCTGGGCAACCTCTCCTAAGAGACGAAACCTCTTTGTGCCATGTCTGGGCAACCTCTCACAAGAGACGAAACCTCTTTGTGCCATGTTTGGGCAACCTCTCACAAGAGACCAAACCTCTTTGTGCCATGTCTGGGCAACCTCTCCTAAGAGGCGAAACCTCTTTGTGCCATGTCTGGGTAACCTCTCCTAAGAGACGAAACCTCTTTGTGCCATGTCTGGGTAACCTCTCCTAAGAGACCAAATCTCTTTGTGCCATAAATGTAATATCATTAACTTTGACTTGAGACTTTCAATAAACGATTACTCCCCCCCCCCAAACCTACTAATTTTCCCTACCGTGGTTAGCTGTTACATTTTGTTAGGGTTAGGGTTTAGGGTTAGGGTTAGGGTTAGAGTTATTCACTCACTAAATAAAAAAAACATGCACGAAAAATTAAATACATTAACATTTTGTTTAAGTTGGCTATAGGTACAATAATAATGGTGTCACTAAGTTAAAATTTAAATTATTGTCACTGTTAATTTTTAAGTTTTTAATGGGAAAATTACTTAATCTATTTAACGTATATGTCATGTATATTTGTGGTCCTGACAGGACAACTTTGAAAAACTGAATTAAAACAACAACATCTGTTCGTATAGAATTATAATACAACACTGCTATTAAGTAACAAATTAAAATAAAGGATATATATAAAGATCTAAATCTCCACTAGCAGCACATCAAGGTCAAAAGAACATAATTATCATCAAGCAAAATATTCAGGTCAAAGGACACCTAAATTATTGTCTACTAGCAACTTTTCTGTTACTTTCCAATCAAATGTCGAATGATGGAAAACGAAATTCAGGTATGCACCAAAATATATCTCTACATTTTGAATTAAGCAAGCATTTATTTATTTTGGGTTCACTATTCGTCCCCAGAACCCCCCCCCCCCCCCCACTTTTGCTTGGGAGCCTTCGGTGCCCAAGATTTCCACCACCAAAGAATAAATTAACTCCCTTCTATTAAAAAATATAGCAAGTCTTTTTGGCAAGTTTTTTTGGCAAGTCTTTTTGGCAAGTCTTTTTGGCAAGTCTTTTTGGCAAGTCTTTTTGGCAAGTCTTTATGAAAAGTCTTTGTGGCAAGTGTTCGTGAGAAGTCTTTGTGGGAAGTCTTTGTGAGAAGTCTTTGTGAGAAGTCTTTGTGAGAAGTCTTTGTGAGAAGTCTTTGTGGCAAGTCTTTGCGGCAAGTCTTTGGGGCAAGTTTTTGGGGCACGTCTTTGTGGCAAGTCTTTGTGGCAAGTCTTTGCGGCAAGTCTTTGGGGCAAGTCTTTGTGGCAAGTCTTTGGGGCAAGTCTTTGCGGCAAGTCTTTGGGGCAAGTCTTTGTGGCAAGTCTTTGGGGCACGTCTTTGTGGCAAGTCTTTGGGGCAAGTCTTTGTTGCAAGTCTTTGTGGCAAGTCTTTGTGGCAAGTCTTTGGGGCACGTCTTTGTGGCAAGTCTTTGGGGCACGTCTTTGGGGCAAGTCTTTGGGGCACGTCTTTGTGGCAAGTCTTTGTGGCAAGTCTTTGTGGCAAGTCTTTGTGGCAAGTCTTTGGGGCAAGTCTGTGTGGCAAGTCTTGCAGTCGTTTTTCTCAACATAACTTTCAAATAAAATAGGAAGCTCATTTGTTGACAGCAGAATAAAATATCTAACCAAAATAAAATATTTCTCTTTAGATGTATCCACATCATGACAACAGCTCTCAACATATCTAAGAGGATACACATCATGTCTAAATGTTAAATGTTTGTATGTTAACATAGAAAAACTACAATTTTCTTTTAATTATTTTTTTTTCTTCTCTTGTCGTGTCTGCTCAAGAATGCGTTATGCCGAAACTTCCTTCTAATTTGGCATTTTTTCTTAAATCCAAAACAAATATTGTTCCACTTTTTATTCACTTATGTATAATTCTTTCAGTCAGAACGGTAAATAAATAGACAAATGCATTTCTTATAAATCTAAGAGTATTTGCAATGGGTAAAGTAAATACATCAAAACACTATCTTGTGGGTCTGGAGGTGGGCCCTTCAGATGTGGCCCAACAGTATTGTATCTCATTGTACTTTGAAATATCATTGCACTTTTATATCTCATTGTACTTTTATATATCATTTGCATATAAAGCTTATGTAATACTATCTCTATGTACTGATTCTTCAAGTAATGCTTTCTGAAGCCATGCTGCAACTGCACATGTTTACAGTGTGAGTTTTCAATGCTCTCATCTTTCCAGACCGGAATTATTATTTTAAAAAATATGATCGCTTTTTTTGACTCAGCCTCGTAACATCATCTTGTTTGTAACGTTTGGGATAAATCACCCACGCCACCCACACGACAAGACAACAACAGGACACTAGAGTCATTTAGTTTGAAAACAACCTTTGTCTGACACGATCAGCTTCCTTCTGCCCCACTCCATATGTTGACATTACAAAACGTATCTTAAATGCGTGGGAGTGCAGGAAACAATTGTGTCATTCAAGACACAAACAGATGGGCAATATTTCCTGAACTGTCTTTAAAATTCTGGAGCTGTCAAGGTCGTATTTGGTGCTATCTCGTAAGTTAAGTATTAATTATTATTATTCTTTTTTTTTTTTAAGTTCCGCTTAGGAATAAACAAAAACTAGATTGTATGATAAGAAATCGAGGGTTCTCAATCAGTTTCATACATACATTTTAAACGTTACATTTTTATTTAATTCTGTTTTTCTGTTGTTGTTCGCTGATGAAGGCTTCTTGCCGATACGTTCGTTGTTTCGTTGCGTTTTTTTCAGGTTTTCCCATACTTTGTTTCCCTTTTATTTCCAATTTTCTAACCTGATTGCAGTCCATCCCCATAATAACCACTAAACATTTCTACCACGCTGGTTACCTGACATACGCCACAGATGACGTGTAAGATTGTCACAAATAACGAATGCGAATGTCACAGATGACGTATAAGCATGTCACATATGACGTATAAGTATGTCACAGATGACGTATGAGATTATGAACATGACATGCAATCAATACCGGACTAAAATCATCCAGGCTATAATACAGTCACCATCTGTGTGACATATAGGCCTTATCTGTGTGACATATAGGCCTTATCTGTGTGACATAAAGGTCTTATCTGTGTGACATAAAGGCATTATCTGTGTGACATAAAGGCCTTATCTGTGTGACATAAATTACTCACATGGGGAACATACATTCGCCAACTATGTGACAGCCTTGGTGTTTATTTCAAATAATTAGTTGACCGCATATACCATATCAAATTTAAATATTCAACAGAGCAACTTCAAATTATAAAATACAGGTCTTCATGCCAGATATGGGTCCTCTGTAACACGTTGAGAACCGTTGTCATGAATAGCGTACGTTAGATGAGAATAATTTGAATTTGGTCAACTATTTTTAACGACTTACTTCTTAACGCTGCAAAGTTTACAAATTGTAACGTTATTTGTTAAGTAATTGGTGGGGCAATATGGCGAACGGCCCACTCATTGAAATCTGTCATAATATAAAATGTCAATAGATTAATACAGGCACATACTTTATATTTACAACCAGAGCTGACCAAGCAACATTTATTTGAATAACTTGTGCGTTATGAGGTAAGTCCATCAAAGTGTTGGGAGGTATTTCATAAAATATAAAAAAAAACGTATACGTTTTTAATGAAATAATATTGTTGGCTTGTTGGAGTAATGCAGTTACTTTGTTGTAGTCTCTACTGTCTGTCCGCAGACTACTTTCTTATGGTCTCAACTTCTATTGTCTGTCAGCAGACTACTTTCTTATGGTCTCTACTGTCTGTCAGCAGACTACTTTCTTATGGTCTCAACGTCCACTGTCTGTCAGCAGACTACTCTGATATAGTCTCTACTGTCTGTCAGCAGACTACTTTGTTATGGTCTCTGGTGTCTATATTGCAGACTACTTTGTTATGGTCTACTGCCTGTAAGCAAATGCCTAATTTCAGCTCGCATTGGTTTGGTAAGAAATCAAATAAATCAACTAGTTTTTCCAATAGATCGAATGGATCAAGTAGATCCTCCCTGGTCGACACACCAACTTGTGCTTCATGGTACCAGCCATCTTGTTTGTATTCGATTGATACAGGACGAGGGTTGGGGGAGAGACTTTGGGGATAGGAGGAGGGACTAAGGGTGGGGAGGGACTTTGACGGTTGGGGAGGACTTTGACGTTTGGGGGAGGGACTTTGAGGATTGGGGAGGGATTTTGAGGGTTGGGGAGGGACTTTGAGGGTTGGGGGAGGGACTTTGAGGGTTAGGGGAGGGACTTTGAGGGTTGGGGGAGGAACTTTGAAGGTTGGGGAGGGACTTTGAGTGTTAGGGGAGGGACTTTGAGGGTTGGGGAGGGACTTTGAGGGTTGGGGAGGGACTTTGAGGCCTGTTGGGTAGGACTTTGAGGGTTGAGGGAGGGACTATGGAATATTGAAAAGATGATGACATTAAAAAGACATTTACTAGAATCTTTGATTTCAAGATATCATGTGTTCGCGTTTTCTTCCTTTATTTACTCATTGCGGCAGTGTTTCCAAAACTTGAAAAGATTGGCGGACCGATGTACAAGTTTCAATATTATTCCCGGTACCGGTGGACATGTTTCGGTATTATTCCCGGTACCGGTGGACAAGTTTCGGTATTATTCCCAGTACCGGTGTACAAGTTTCGATATTATTTCCGGGACCGGTGTACAAGTTTTGATATTATTCCCGGCACCGGTTCTAGATTTATTCATTTTTTATTATTTGACCATAGCTTCTCAAGTAAAGCTCACGGCGTCAGACCGGTGTCGTGTCAGACCGGCGTCAGACCTGTGTCAGACCGGCGTCAGACCTGTGTCTGACCGGTGCCAGACTGCGGAATACACTTTGGGAAACTGCTCTAAGACTACTTGTTCCTTTTCAAACATTAGATTTAAAAAAAAATGATCTAAAGTTCATAGAAACAATAGAAACAATCATGTACAATTCCAAACGGCTCCCTAAATATTTTCGTAGCTGATATAATTGATGCAATTATATTTCATTCACAAAAAAATGCGGCCTAGAGCCCAAAAGAACATTCATTTGACATCACTTGACAGAACTGTCTAGATCTCATCTAAAAGCTGTCACTCTGCCCCATTTTATGTTAGACATTTGTTTTATTGACCATGATATCTATGATGATCTTTTTTGTGTACAGATCGCCCGTCTTGTTACTTCTGTCGGTAACATTTGTTCCGTTGTGGGCCAATGTTGACGTTCCAATCACACATCATTGGAGTGGTGGGTTTGAAGCCAACGTATGTTTTGACATCACGGAGGAGATCCATTCATGGACAGTCACCCTGACCTTTGACCAGCCCATAGCGAGCATCGACGTAAGTACGGGTCATCTTCATCTTTAACCTCTTACAAGCCGGTAATAGCATTGAAGTAAGTACTGGTCATCTTCATCTTTAACCTCTTACAAGCCCGTAATAGCAGTGACTTACGGAAAATAAGGTCACATGCACCGAACTTAGGAGAAGAAGTCCACATTGTGTTTATCCTGTCTTACCTTCCAAGACGACTTGGTGCCTATCGATTCCTAGAACTGCTTGTTAATAAGAGGATTAAAATGTATAGCCGGTGATTGACGTCATTTGACAGCTCTTTAATCTTATTCTAAGGATGCAAAATAACCAAATAATTTCCAACCTAATAAGAATCCAGGTCATTACTGTGGTTGTGTTATCCAGGTTTGGTCTGCTGATATCACGGAAACTAAAGATGGCGGGAAAGTGTATGTCCTACATAACAAGGACTGGAACAAAGATGAACACGTAGGGGACACTCTTTGCTTCAACATTCAAGGTCATGGTCAGTACATATTTTTGTTTACAAATATACAAAACAATTTCTTAGTTTTATTTTAAAATGTCTCTGTTAAATCTTTGTTAAATGTGTCTGTGTTAAATGTCTGTGTCAAAAGTCTCTGTTAAATGACTCTTTTAAATGACTGTTAAATGTCTGTGTTAAATGTCTCTGTCTACACCGAACATTTGAGCTATAAACATTTTTTGATGACCGTGACAAGACGACTCATTGCTACAAGAGCATTCTCTTGACTCCCTAAGATGGCATGTCAGATTTTTGCCACTTTCTGAAAATTAAGAAAATATCGAATCTTCATTTTTTAACAATAATTTCTGGGAGTGACGAATCTTTTCTTGAAGAAATGGATATCTTAAATAATTGAATATCATTTAAATAGTTATCTAAAAATAAATAAGTATCAGTGAGACAATTATCTTAAATAAATAAGTATCAGTGAGACAATTATCTTAAATAAATAAGTATCAGTGAGACAATTATCTTAAATAAATGAGTATCATTGAATGTTCATAAAATCATTTCCCAGAAATCAATTGAGGTTCAAAATAATACAAACTGATTTTATTTTTAAGCGAACGGAGACATTTCCCCCAAGTTGACGGCAACACTGGAAGGGTCACCTGACGGGGGACACCACGAAGGTACCACGCCAGGTCAAGCTGTCACAGGTACAAAATTGTGTGGATCTCATGTTTTGTAACTAAACGGTCCTTAAATACAGGATTTCATCTTTGAGCTTTGGGTGGGGTCTCTTGAAGCTGGACCCTCAAAGAAGAGAAATCCAGAAAAGTGCAATGTTTAAAGTCGTCTGCTCTGTAGTTTCATATGTAAGGTAAGAGTACAACAACTGCCGAGGACAATGTAATAATTTCATAGATTTCCTTTATTCTATGGTTGTATCTATATAGGTATAAAATGTAATGAGTTTATATTATCCTTAAGTCTATCGATGTAGTTGAATATAAATCATGCAGCACTTAAAATCTTGTAATTGACTGCTAACACGTCTTTCGCATTTTAAAATTGTTTTACGAGAGTATTGAACACGACATTGTTCATTTTCAGCGGCACCTGGACAAACTGTTGGCACAACAACTTCTCCTAAACCAGGTGAGATCCATACGTACCAACGACATTTTACTGTATAATATCGTTAGTTGTCAAATCATCTAAGGTTCTTTTCTTGTGTGAGGAATTTCTGGAATATATGAGCTGAAATGTGAAATAAGATTGCTTGATGATCCATAACAAATGAGATTGCTTGATGATCCATAACATATGAGATTGCTGGATGATCCATAACAAATGAGTTTGCTGGATGATCCATAACAAATGAGATTGCTGGATGATCCATAACATATGAGATAGCGTGATGATCCATAACATATGAGATTGCTGGATGATCCATAATAAATGAGATTGCTGGATGATCCATAACATATGAGATTGCTTGATGATCCATAACAAATGAGATTGCTTGATGATCCATAACGAATGAGATTGCTGGATGATCCATAACAAATGAGATTGCTTGATGATTCATAACATAAAGGTTAATCATTGTTGTTAGTTTATAAATGATTAAATTAAAAAAAAAATAATCTATACAGTGGCGCAGGAAAGGGGTGCTGACGGGCGGTCAGACCCTGGGCGGCACTAACAATGGCTACATCGTTGTATCTATAAATAAAATAAAAGCACAATTTTAGAGCAGAATAGTATATCTATCATGAAAAAATTATGAAATCAGTTTCTTAAATGTGACAACAGTTCCATTTCTAACTGTATACCCCATGTTGACAACAGTCAAATTGCTTTATGTATACCACATGTTGACAACTGTCAAATTTTTTTATGTATACCCCATGTTTCCAGTCATTCCATACACTGGTGATGGCGCGAAGGCCGCCATGACGGTGAAAACTGACTGGGGAAACCGGTTTGAAGGGGAGTTTGACTTTGATGTTGGAGAGAACATCATGGGTTGGCTGGCGAACATCACATTCAGCAAGCCTGTCACCAAGATGGATGTAAGTCTGCACGTATTCACGACGTCATAAATAAAATTCTTAGCAAATTTACTAAATGTACACACAGCCTCTAGCTATCAGTCTTAGCAAACTTACTAAATGTACATACAGCCTCTAGCTAGCATTCTTAGCAAATTTACTAAATGTACACATATCCTCTAGCTAGCATTCTTAGCAAACTTACTAAATGTACTCACAGCCTCTAGCTAGCATTCTTAGCAAGATTTCTTAACGTTGACTTAAATTAAAGGAGTTCATGCGTATAAATAATTGGCAACCTCAAATGGAAACTCAGCCTTCCTATGGAAACTCAGCCTACCTATGGAAACTCAGCCTCCTTATGGAAACTCAGTCTTCCTATGGAAACTCAGCCTTCCTCTTTATGGGCACATATTTATCGACAAGGAAAACGAACTTTTCAATAGAACGACACATTTTAATAGAACGACACATTTATGGAAACAACACATTTTAATAGAACGACCCAAATTTTCGGGCTGGGGGGTGTGTGCTTTGGGGAGGGCATAAGGAGCAATAGACCGTCCGCTGACACCATTTAGTGATGTGACATTTCAATGGAACTACACATTTTAATAGAACGACACATTTTAATAGAACGACACATTTTAATAGAACGACACATTTTAATAGAACGACACATTTTAATAGAACGACACATTTATTTAGTTGAAATCAAAGTTTGGCCAAAATTATTTTATCAAGCTTACTTTTGCGTCTGGGACTTTGTATTTTAAAAATTTGAAACAATTTTCCCGATCCCATCTTCAAACCAGGTGTTTATTGGTGACCCCATCTACCACTCACCTGATGGTTATAACTGGATTATTGTCGACAAAGGACAGAACGGAGTGTATCATGCCGGGAGTAAATTAAGTCTTCAGTAAGTGGCATACTCATCTAGGAACTTGAGCTATTAAAGAATGCCACTGCTTTTGTCAGAGAGTTTGGAACAATGAAATTCTATACACTTCCAATAGTAACATATTATTCTTTTGAGAAAATTAGATTTGGAATAAGATATTAATTGTTGATTAGTTATATAATCAGTTTAAGACATTTTAATATTCTAACGACCCACCTGCTTTTACAAATTTGTGTGTGTATATATATATATATGTATTTATTGATTGATTTGCTTACATTCAGATTCTTTGGCAACTATGAAGGAGGCGCACCCGCTCCCACAGCGCAAGCTTTGTTGGTCAATATGGGAAAAGATCACTTCAACGTCACACCAGCCACAAATAGTAAGTGAATAAGATCACTTCAACGTCACACCAGCCACAAATAGTAAGTGAATAAGATCACTTCAACGTCACGCCAGCCACAAATAGGAAGTGAATAAGATCACTTCAACGTCACACCAGCCACAAATAGTAAGTGAATAAGATCACTTCAACGTCACACCAGCCACAAATAGTAAGTGAATAAGATCACTTCAACGTCACGCCAGCCACAAATAGTAAGTGAATAAGATCACTTCAACGTCACACCAGCCACAAATAGTAAGTGAATAAGATCACTTCAACGTCACACCAGCCACAAATAGTAAGTGAAAAAGATCACTTCAACGTCACGCCAGCCACAAATAGTAAGTGAATAAGATCACTTCAACGTCACGCCAGCCACAAATAGTAAGTGAATAAGATCACTTCAACGTCACACCAGCCACAAATAGTAAGTGAATAAGATCACTTCAACGTCACGCCAGCCACAAATAGTAAGTGAATAAGATCACTTCAATGTCACACCAGCCACAAATAGTAAATAGATGTGGATGGAAAAATTTCAAGATTATGGAAATATTATAATTTCATGAAAAAATCCATTATTTCAATTAAGAATCTGAAATATTGTTCCTACATTGTATATGGTTATGTTTTGAGAAGTTCTTTACTAATTGGAAAAAAAACATAAAACCATGAATATTGATCAGATATTTAAATAACACTTTCCGTGTAAGCTAAGGCCACCAAGGTTAGATTTAAGCTAAGGCCACCAAGCTCACATTTACTACAAATGGAATCCGAATAGCATTGAGTCTAATGGGACCCGGGTGCGAATGGCGGCGCTGCGTGTCCGGGTCCATTTTGACTTAATACTATTCGGATGTCATTTGTGGTAGTTTATTTTAGTTAAACTGAAGAAGTAAGTTTACAAACGTATAGTCCATTCAATTATCTTTTATTTGATACCTCTCTTTGTCTTACAAACCCAACAAGAATATTGTAAATAGTTTTTAATCCCAACCTCTCACAGTAACACAGAACACAATGTTCTCGTCAAAGTAAAGCAGAACACAATGTTCTCGTCATAGTAAAGCAGAACACAATGTTCTCTTCACATTAACAACTTAACTTTAATAATTGCTATTCATGTCATCTATTCTAACAATATGTACAAGGGTAAAGTGCAACTCACCCGAGGCAAACAATTACAATCTTCCTACACAAAGACCAGACACTAACTGCCAACTGAAAGCATGTGCTCAGATCAAGTCTAGACACTACGTCACAACAGGTCACATGCCCCGTGACCACAAGAAACGTTCATCAAAGAAAATAACACTCAAAACGCACCGCTACGCACAATAAAACACAACACACGGCGTGCAATAATAACATGTCAATATCCATACTTGACATATGACAACATTTTCTATATTATATTTCTTCTTTTCCTAGCTGACAAATCCAAGTACAACTACAATGACGTCATCTACAAGTCCATCTTGTTTTATGAAGCACAACGTTCAGGAAAACTTCCCCCAACCAACCGTATCCCATGGAGGGGCGACTCTGCACTTGGTGACCACGGGGATGGTGGAGTGGACCTGACTGGGGGCTGGTACGATGGTGAGTTCTCTAAAGACGTTAGGCCACAAAATAGCATCATACTGTTTTTAGAATAGTGGTCATCTCACATGCAACCCGTGTCACTACGTCAGACTGGTAATTGAGAAGTGTGTCACTACATCAGCCTGGTCACAACGTCAGGCTTGTCACTGAGATCAGCAATATTTTCCATGTATCGTGATACCGAAGAAACTCACACGATTCTATTTACATAAGGCGAAACATGAAAAAACAAATGCCAAAATGTAAATATTATTAGAAAGATATTATACGTGATGTATTTGTTCAGAAGGTTTCGTTCGAAATGACCTATGAAGCTGTCTTATCGTGTGAACACCACTTAGTGTTTGACAGTATATCTTCTTTAATCTGTCTTATCGTGTGAGCATTACTTAAGAGTTTGATAGTATTTCCCTTTTAATCACCGCGAGATCAAATCAAGACCACAACTTTAAAATCATCAGATCACAAAGTCACCACTATGTCATCACTATGTAACAATGATATCAGTCACTATGTCACAAATTTGTCACACCTACGTCACAATGATACTACTTACTTATCTCACCACTAAGTCACCATTATGTCACCACTGTGTCACAATGAAATCACAAACTAAGTTACCACTATGTCACTAACATGTCACAATGATATCACTCACTATGTACCACTGTGACACAGCTTTGTTACCACTATGTCACAACGAAATCCCTCACTATGTCACATCTATTTTACCACTATGTCACCACTAAGTTACCACTAAGTGATCATTATGTCACCACTTTGTCACCCCTATGTGACCACTAAGTCACCACTATGTCACAACTAAGTCAGCACTTTGTCACCACTAAGTCACCACTTTGTCACCACTAAGTCACCACTTTGTCACCCCTATGTCACCACTTTGTCACCCCTACATCACCACTAAGTCACCACTATGTTACAACGCTATCACTCACTGTAAAATCACATTTTAATGATCGTCTCCTGTTCCTTCAGCTGGTGACCACATTAAGTTCAACTTCCCGATGGCGTACAGTGCTAGCATCCTGGGATGGGGCTACCTCATGTACTCAGATGCGTACAAAGCTGCTGGTCAAGACGCTTATTTGATGGACAGTATCAAATGGCCACTGGACTACCTGCTCAAGTGTCACACTAAACCCGATGAACTCTATGTGCAGGTAGGTTTGTGGCAGGGTAGGTTTGTGCCCGGGTAGGTTTTATACAACTTGAGACCTATCGACCAAGTGCATCTTGCGTGCCCTCGTTGTTCTCTGATGTTACTCTTGGTACCCATTATTTGAACAAATTCAAGGCACTGTTGGAGACAGACAAACCCGTGTCTCAAAGTCCAACCCTACCAACATCGTTTCTGTTGGAGACAGACAAACCCGTGTCTCAAAGTCCAACCCTAACAACATCGTTTCTGTTGGAGACAGACAAACCCGTGTCTCAAAGTCCAACCCTAACAACATTGTTTCTGTTGGAGACAGACAAACCCGTGTCTCAAAGTCCAACCCTAACAACATCGTTTCTGTTGGAGACAGACAAACCCGTGTCTCAAAGTCCAACCCTACCAACATTGTTTCTGTTGGAGACAGACAAACCCGTGTCTCAAAGTCCAACCCTAACAACATCGTTTCTGTTGGAGACAGACAAACCCGTGTCTCAAAGTCCAACCCTAACAACATTGTTTCTGTTGGAGACAGACAAACCCGTGTCTCAAAGTCCAACCCTAACAACATCGTTTCTGTTGGAGACAGACAAACCCGTGTCTCAAAGTCCAACCCTAACAACATCGTTTCTGTTGGAGACAGACAAACCCGTGTCTCAAAGTCCAACCCTAACAACACCGTTTCTGTTGGAGACAGACAAACCCGTGTCTCAAAGTCCAACCCTACCAACGTCGTTTTATTGTAAATTGTTTGCAATGAGCGAGGCCAAAGTGCACTTTGATTAAATGGAGCACTTAGCATATTTTTAAAAAAGTGCCTTATCAATTCAATCAGAATAAAACCAGTTTTCTCTCGCAGGTGGGAGACGGTGGGTCTGACCACAACTACTGGGGGCCACCAGAACAAATGACCATGGCACGCCCCGCTTACAAAATTACACCGGCTAAGCCTGGTACTGATGTTGCCATGGAAACAGCCGCTGCTTTCGCCATTGGATCTCTCGTCTTCAAAACCAAAGGTTTCTTTTTCACATTATCTATACTTTCATGCCTTTGAAATCAGTAGAGACATATTATGAAGGTTCACACTATCTATACTTTCATGTCTTTGAAATCAGTAGAGACATATTATGAACGTTCACACTATCTATACTTTCATGCCTTTGAAATCAGTAGAGACATATTATGAAGGTTCACTTTAACTATAATTTCACGTCTTTGACTTTGAAATCAGTAGAGAGATATATCATGAAAATTCATTTTACTTAATATTTTTGGGATTATAGAGATCTAAAAAGTTTCCAATAAAAATTGTCTCCGAATTTCTCCAGAATGAAGCAATGGTTTGATTGTTAGCTTAGTTTATGATCACCTCCATATTCCTAACAGACCCAGCGTACTCGGCCACATTACTTGAACACGCCAAACAACTTTGGGAGTTTGGAAATGATCACAGGGGAATTTACAGTGACTCAGTGCCTGCGGCTGCAGCATTTTACAAGTAAGTGAAAAAAAGTCCGTCTAAAGAAAGGTCTTCTGACCGATGTTTTTGTTAGGGATTTGTGTCCATTCTTATTCTTTTCTTTCCTTTTTTAGCTATTGATAGCATATATTATGGAAATTTAAATTGTAATTATATAAATGTTTTGTTGTACAGGTGAAGACATTTTGTCGAAACTTTTGAATTTTTATTGTGTCGTTTGATAATTAAGGCTTACCATTTATAACTTTTTTAAAACACTAATTTTGTGTGTCTCAAAAATACACTTAACAGTTTTATCGTAGTAGTGCCCTCTTACTCTTATGCGTAGTTAATATCATCTGTCGGGGAAATTTAATCTGACGGGGAAATCTCATCTGACGAGGAAATCTAATCTGACAGGGAAATCTAATCTGACGGGGAAATCTAATCTGACGGGGAAATCTAATCTGACGGGGAAATCTAATCTGACGGGGAAATCTAATCTGACGGGGAAATCTAATCTGACGGGGAAATCTAATCTGATAGGGAAATTAATCTGACGGGGAAATCTTATCTGATAGGGAAATCTAATCTAATGTGGAAATCTCGTGTAGCCGTGAATATCGTTAGTCAGACATGAAATAAAACATTTGGTTTCCCCAGGTCTTACAATCTGACCGACGAGCTGTGCTGGGGCTCCCTGTGGTTGTACCAGGTGACCAATGATTCCAAGTATCTGGCAGTGGCAGAGAAGTACTTCGACCCGGCCCCAGCCTGGGGAATGTCTTGGGACGACAAAACCATCGTCAACCAGGTACTTATTGAGAGAGTTATGAATAATAAGAAATATGCCGTCAGACATGAACAACAAATTAAGCATAACACTTCATTGTGAAATAATGACTAAAATAAATGTGGTTTTTTAATTACAATAAACTAAAGACATATAACATACAACGTACAATTAACATACATTTTATAACTTTACCGAAAAACGAAATTTCTAAAACTTTTCGTTTAATTTTTAACCTTTCCACCTCAACATATTGTATACCATGTCCCTAATGACTTGGTGTAGCACACCCGTACACTTTTTAAAATAGGGAAAAGTGTTTCTGGCGATTCCTGGCACCCGGGTGGGTTACACCATTAGTCTTATAATACAGTAAATGGTTCTCTCTATAATGTTATTTTTTTTTTACAATGTGGCATGATTTAGTTGCCTTGAAACCAAACACCTTGACAGATCAAGTAGTTTCTCCCACTGAAGCATTTCTTCTGTACTTAATGAAAGCTTTTGTTGGCTGCTCACTACACAGTGGGCGTCTTCACCTTCACAGGAACCAAAAAAGATCCTAGTTCATTCAGTATAATTTTTCAATTCCGTTCTTATCGTTAGGTCAACTCCCAACATCGATTGCTCTCATAAGCAATTCAATTTTGTTTCGTTAATTTGTATAACATTATAAAAATTATTATTATTATGTTTTAAATCCTGGTTTTAAATTGTTTGAAATAACTTGTTCGTCCCAGGTGCTGTTGTACAAGGTAACAAAGGATGAGAAGTACAAAACTGCAGTGGAAGGTTCCTACAAGTTCTGGTTCCCTGGTGGTTCCATTCCCTACTCACCTAAGGGCTTGGCTTTCAGACTAGAGTGGGGATCGCTCAGATATTCATGTAAGTAGTCATGTAATATGACTATCAACATTGTCTTATCATATAAATAAATATTTGACTGTCAACATAGACGGCCGTCGTAGTGCAAAGTCTTTACGCGTGTCATGACATAATAACAGGCGGGACTGTGTTAGAATCGGCTTTTATCACACATTCTGCAATGTCCTTGTTAGAATGGGCTTTTCTCACACATTCTGCAATGTCCTTGTTAGAATGGGCTTTTCTCACACATTCTGCAATGTCCTTGTTAGAAGGGGCTTTTCTCACACATTCTGCAATGGCCTTGTTAGAATGGGCTTTTCTAACACATTCTGCAATGTCCTTGTTAGAATGGGCTTTTCTCAAACATTCTGCAATGTCTTTGTTAGAATGGGCTTTTCTCACACATTCTGAAATGTCCTTGTTAGAATGGGCTTTTCTAACACATGCTGCAATGCCCTTGTTAGAATGAGCTTTTCTCACACATTCTGCAATGTCCTTTTATAGAATGGGCTTTTCTCACACATTCTGCAATGTCCTTGTTAGAATGGGCTTTTCTCACACATTCTGCAATGTCCTTTTAAAATCATTTAGATGAATATCGCTTTTGTTTGTGAACGGCTGTTTGCCGAAATCTTCGGCCAGCCCATTTGCCTATTTCCCATCAAGCTATCGACCTGAAACTTGGCCCATCGATTCATTGCCGATGACAACACATTCAATCAAATTTTCATCCCCAGCCCCCAAAAATCAGTTTTTCCTGTTTTTTAAGGGGAAGATAAATGAACTTCCCGATAACTGCGCTAAATGTGATTCTTCTTTTAAAATATCGCAAGTGCATTTGGTGACGTCATATTTTCATTTGTTTCTTTTGAAATAGTTGGGGAAATAAATCTGCTGTGTAAAAGCGGGGGTGGGGTGTGGCTCATTAGAATATTAATTTAGGTCAGGGGCATGAAAAAATGTGCGGTTGCGAGCCTGGGATGGGGGGCACTAATTGGGATTCCTATAAAGTGTTTTACTTAAATGCATGTTTTGTCAAATTTTCGGCGCCCCCCCCCCCCAGCTCGATATTACATAATATAAAGGATTTATACGGAAAACTTTGTTTTTAAGGTTTGTTTGATTTAACCAAAACAAACAAGAACAAATAAACTAGAATATCGTAGACCTAACATCCGCAGATGGCGCGTTTGTTACAACAAATTGTTCATTCTCACTCACAGCCAACATGGCGCTGGCGGCACTAGCAGCAGCAGACGCTGGTATCAATCCAACAGAGTACAGACGGTGGGCCATGTGTCAGATCCACTACGCACTTGGTGACACTGGATTTAGTTATGTCGTTGGATTCGGTGACAAGTATCCACTCAGACCTCACCACAGATCAAGGTAACTTATTCACAGGAAAACTTATTTATGACTGACTTTATGACTGACTTTATGACTGACATTGAGTAAATTTCACGTTGATCAAAAAGTTGTCGTTAGAATTAAACATGTTCAGATTTGTGACTTAGACTATTGCAATCACCTGCCATTATGTTAGTGACATAATATCTGACATCATACCTGACATTATATCTAACACGATACTTGACGCAATATGTGACAAAATACCTGACATCAAGAGCTCCATTGCTAACATTATATTTCTTATAACACAGCTCATGTCCAAATCTGCCTGCTCCGTGTGGACCTTTTGTCCAGTCAGGCAAAGAGCCCAATGTCCACATCCTCTACGGTGCCCTGGTTGGTGGACCTGGTCAGAGTGACGGTTACACAGATGACAGGTCAAACTACGTCAACAACGAGGTGGCCTGTGACTATAATGCTGGCTTCCAGACAGCTGTAGCAGGTAAGTTAACGTTTGACGTTTATATAAACAGTCAGGTCATTTATAGTTGATACAAACAGTCAGGTCATTTATAGTTGATACAAACAGTCAGGTCATTTATAGATGATACAGTCAGGTCATTCATAATTGATACAAACAGTCAGGTCATTCATAGGTGATACAAATATTCAGGTCATTCATAGTTATTACAAACAGTCAGGTCATTCATAGTTGATACAAAAGTCTGGGCATTCATAGTTGATGCACACAGTCAGGTCATTCATAGCTGCTAGAAATAGTCAGGTCATTCATAGTTAATACAAAAAGTCAGGTCATTCAAAGTTGATAGAAACAGTCAGGTCATTCCTAGTTGAGACGGCCAATAGTACTGGTTGAAAGTGTATTGTATTTTGTTTAATTATAAACGTTCTCATAATTTCTCTGAGATATTTTGATAGATTGTGACAAGAAAAGAGAACCATGAACAGTGTTAATTATATAAAAAAAAGACATTTCAATGACTTAAAATAAAGAAAATTATATCACAGTAAATACCATTCCAATTCACAGCTCTCAAATCTTTGTGGCTGAGATCCGAACATCCTGAACAGAAGAATGATGCCGTCTGCCCGTTCCACAGTGGTAGCGGGAATACGGGTGGTGTAGTGGGTAGAAAGTAACGTCAGCTATTCTCAGGGAACTTTAAGGAAAATCTTTACTTTTGTACATTAACTTTTTGTCAATGAAACCAATCAATAAATAATGTCTTTTTATTTCTATTCTCTAATGTAAAATACTGCTTCATGAAATATTTTTGAAAGTTTGCTTTTTGGAAGATGTTTGAATTATTGATAATTTTAAGAAACGAAACAAAAATACAACAGACATTGATTTTTTAAAAGAATTTTGGCAGTACAGACTGTCTAAACATCTAAAAAGTACATCAACAAATTAGAGACCGACCGAAAGTGATTTTCTGATCTCGGCCGAAACCGAAACTAGGCCGAAATTTAAAATTGACTTTCGGCTGAAACTGAAGCTAAAACCTAAAGCTTAACGAGAATTTCGGACGAAACCGGAGCCGAAGCCAAAACTGAAATATATAGGTATTTTGACATTCGTTCACGCATACATTCTGCATACATCAAAAATGATGGGGGAAAGTACCAATATTTACCATCGTGAATATTAAGAAATAAACACAAAATTAATAATTTGGCTTTTAAAAATTTAATTTAAAACTAATTTAAAATCCTTTAAAATGTTTTTAAAGTAGTATGGTAAGAGACAATTTGGACCCGGGGGGGGGGAGGGCGTAAAATTCATGTAAAAAAGACCCTTGAGTGCCCTTTGCTTTTATAATATAATTACAATCTAGAAAATATAGGCCTACCTACAATAATTATTGTGGCTCTAATAGATCCCGCTGTCACATAAATATCAATTATTAAGGCAATAAAAATATCACCACAATGTTTCGCGGTTATCGTCAAACTAATGTTTTGTGTTTTCCTAAATAGCTGGCAAGATATCGCTGTATTAATATTTAGCCTAGTACCAACACATTAGTCTTACAGTGCTGGTAACGTCATTATTTCGTTCGGCAACCTACCCCCCTCACCCGGCGGAAAAAGACATCTAAATTGGTCACCAAAATCATAAATGTAACAGGTCTGCAGTAGGCCTACTACATATTTATAATACAAATCAGTGATACATGCACACACTTGTTATTTCGTCAGTAACAATGTTTATGAGAATGATAATGATGAATTTCAAGAAATGAATGAAGTGAAAAGTCCAGGAGTCCAAACAGTGGCGTAGCTAGGGGGGTAGTGCAAGGGGGGGGGGGTTGTGGACCGCACCCGGTGGCACCATCTTCGGGGTGACACCAAATTGAAAAAATTGCATAATTTACAGAGCACACACTACTCGGTCTAACCGAATTTTGTAAAAGGATGTCCGATCACATGTAAATTTTCCACACACGTTGCCAGCAAAATGCGTGCTTTATTTAAAGGTTGAAATTATAATGCCTCATAAATGGCTTGACGCTATAATTAGGTCAGAAAAACACTGTTTTGACCATGAAGTGTTCAGTAACTTTCGAAAGTGACAGGAAGCTATATTTATTCAAATTCTGAGAAATAAATGTTTCCATTGATACCAAATGCGATGTGGTCTGGCGATTTTCCGTACATGAATCGAATCGGTAAAAAGTAAATGCATTTTAGAAAATGACTTTTTACCCATTTATACAATTAACTAAATAATGTTCTAAAAAGTTTCTAATATTTTTATTTCAATTTTTAAAAAATGCGTTTTTGAGTCCAAATATATCAAAATTCAGAAATACTCAAAAATAAATATTGTCGTCGATTCGCCACTAGCGCCGCCTTTCACGTCTATCTGCTACCTTTACCTTTGGGCTGATCTACTTGAGGAAGTTAATCTTACACAGCAGTATCGGCAGATTAAAGGATTTACTCTTGATAAAGTGCTGACCAGCCTAAAGGCCTTACGATTGTTTCTGCATGAGAAGCGCTGTCACTTGGTGGTACATGCTATTGAAAATGCGCTTTTAAAATCAGACCAATATGGAATTTCGATAGAGAGAAGATTGGGATTTAAGAAGAGAATGGCAGGAGAACAATTAATAGATGCTGGACTCTCTCCGTGAGAAGAAAGCCGTAAGGTGATGCTGGAGTAAATTGATTACATTCATTCTGAAATTCAGATCAGCGATCAAGGAAGTAACAATTATGTTAGTGCTGTTCACCCAAGAGTCATCTGTCGGCAAGTGAAGAAGAGTTTTTGTTGTCCGTTCCAAAATTAACCTCTTTCTTTGAAGAGTTATCATAAGATGCATTTTTCAAGAAATACCAAGGTTTAGAGGATACCTAAAGGCAGATTGTATTGAGACAGGTAAAAGATATTGATTTTGATTAAAAGACACTTTGCTGGCTGTCAAAAATACTCTTGAAGTTAATGAATTTACAAAAAATCAATATCAGGTAAGAAGAGGGTCTACCCAAAACCGAAAAACATGGCAAGGGGTCTACGAGACCAAAAAGTTTGAGGTGCTCTGCTTTAAATGAAGTAAATCTAATGTAAAAATAACTATAGCTTAACTTTGTTACAGTTCTTAAATACATTAACACCTGACCTTCAATTAATTTGTTTTATTCTTGTCATTGTTTAACTGTGACCTTTTTTTTTTTTACAAGAATAAATCCATCGTGGAAGTCGGGGAGAGGGGGGTGACACCATGAATTTACCGCACCGGGTGACCCGCTGGTTCCAAATTTTATTTTTTGAAAGAAATAAAACCAAAATAATGATGTAAACATTACCCTTCCATTACCCTTCCATTACCCTTCCATTACCCTTCCATTACCCTTCCATTACCCTTCCATTACCCTTCCATTACCCTTCCATTACCCTTCCATTACCCTTCCATTACCCTTCCATTACCCTTCCATTACCCTTCCATTACCCTTCCATTACCCTTCCATTACCCTTCCATTACCCTTCCATTACCCTTCCATTACCCTTCCATTACCCTTCCATTACCCTTCCATTACTTTTTCTGCCACAAAACTCTTGACGATTTGGTCTAGGCCTACTTGTAATTTAATTTTTTGGAAACCTCAGTCACTTTCGGCCAGATGGGCGAAAGTGTCTACTACTTTCAGTTAAAGCCGAAATTAAACCAAAATTTAACTTTCTGGTTTCAACCGAGACCGAAATTAGGCCGAAAGTGATCGAATGGCCACTTTCGGCGCCGAAACCAAAGCCAAAATTCGGTCGGTCTCTACCCATAATGTCTAAACACATAAAAGTACATCACATAAGGTCTAAACACATAAAAAGTACATCACATAAGGTCTAAACACATAAAAAGTACATCACATAAGGTCTAAACACATAAAAGTACATCACATAAGGTCTAAACACATAAAAAGTACATCACATAAGGTCTAAACACATAAAAAGTACATCACATAAGGTCTAAACACATAAAAAGTACATCACATAAGGTCTAAACATCTAAACAGTACGTAAAAGAAAGTCTAAAATTCTAAGTAGTACATCACATAATTAGCATAAGGTATATTAAAGCTTGACATAAAACAAAAGGACAATCAGATGGAAGTCTCGGCAAGACAATTTCGTCAGCCAACGAAACAAGGAAACCCAACGACTTAGAAGTTCAAAGACACAGCTTTACGGAACGGATGTTGTCTAAAACCAGAAGTGATTGCAACAAACAAAAGATATTGTAATGTGACAATGTGGTAATTTTTTAATATTTCAAGAAAGGAAAATTTAGAGAAAAAATGGACGGAATTTTAGGACTGTTATATTAAGGTTAAATTATAGTCGAGTTCCAGACTATTTTAATTCCTGCGTTGACAATATCCAAAAGAAGAAATATAAGATTTCGCAGAAATAAGATGTATAATTTGAATCACGTCACTTAAATCCCAACTCTTATAATTTATTCACAACATCTCTTTCCCATCAAAGTCTTATGTACAAATTTCATGTACAAAATCTTGTGTACGAAATATTGATTTACAATCACAGTTTATGATGATGGCTGCTCTACTCAAACTGTTGTTCTCACATGACCAAATCCAACTCTCTGATTGGCCAGTCTTTATAAATGCCAATGTCTTGTATTATATGCATAGGGAATATAGAATATTAACTTAATCAATTGTGTCCCATCAGTGGTTGACACATTCATAATGATATCCGTGAATAGTGTATTTGACTGATTCTATATGGTTTTAAGGAAGCGAAAATCTGAATGTATTCTTTAAACAATATCATTCCTTTACTCTTCCTGGTATAATATTGTACATCTCCTTTGAAACGTGATGCTTCCTTTGTTCAATACCACAAAGACTTACACGTAATCTATCAGAAAGCCTTCTTCCTGTCACCCCTAAATAACAGGACCATGTCCGGTAAGAAACCACATAGATGACATTGCGATTAATAGATTTGAGGCCTTCCACGATGGTAATAGTCTCCTTTTTGTAAGCGAATTTGTGTTTAGTCTCCAGTACATAGGGACAAGCCCTACAGCCGTTCCCTAAATGTGGTTTAGCCCCAAAGCCTCGACTGTGAACCAAAATATTACAAGGATTTTTATTCCGAGTCTAAAGACAATTTGTAAAGAAGATTAGAATACCCTGTTAGTATCGGGTTCATTAGAATACCATGCTAGTGTTTGGTTGCTTAGAATACCCTGCTAGTGTCGGGTTCATTAGAATACCTTGCTAGTGTTGGGTTGATTAGAATACCTTGCTCGTGTCGGGTTCATTAGAATACCTTGCTAGTGTTGGGTTGATTAGAATTTACCCTTTTAGTGTCGTGTTAATTAGACTGGTGTCGACAGGATTAGAGTACCCTTCTATAGTGTCGGGTTGATTAGAATACCCAGCTAGTGTCAGGTTGGTTAGAATACCCTGCCAGTGTCAGGTTGATTAGAATACCCTGCTAGTGTCCGGTTGATTAGCATACCCTGCTAGTGTCGGGTTTATGACGATTATTTAAGAATGTTTTTATCTCATTTTCATCTTAAGGTGTCTGTTTCAGCTTTGATGTAATAAAGTGAATATCTTTGCCAGATTTGATGTCTTAAAGTTGATATCTTTGCCCGATGTGATGTCATAAAGTGGATATCTTTGCCAGATTCGATGTCAGAGCTAACTTTACACCAGATTCGGCCCATCAACTATATGTGGAACAACAGATATAAAAAAATCCGCAAGCCTATTCGATGATTCAATTAGCCATGATAAATTTTTACTAACAATGGTTGGCATAAAGTGCATGTCTCTCTCAGCCATGATGTCATAAAGTGGATGTCTATCTCAGCCATGATGTCATAAAGTGTCTGTATGAGCTGTCTCATTTTTCTTACATCAAATGGTCAACTATGTTCTTATCTTCCTGTGAACAAGAGCGTATTTTTGTAACTGTAACCGGTCAAGGCCACCTGAGTTCTACATAATCGTATAAGAAATTGCTCGTTATAAAAAGTTTCCTTGATTGGTCCAGTGACCAGTCCAGTGACCAGTTCATTGACCAGTCCATTGACAAGTTCAATGACCATTTCAGTGGCCAGTTCTTTAAACCTGTTCTTGGACCAGCTCTTTGAAGAGTTCTTTGACCAGTTCTTTGACCAGTTCAGTGAAAAGTTCAGTGACCAGTTCAGTGAAAAGTTCAGTGACAAGTTCAGTAACAAGTTCATTGACAAGTTCATTGACCAGTCCATCAACGGCAGAAATCAAACCGTGTCAGTTGTTCGATGACAAAGTGTAGACACTATTCTCACTGTTGGAACATGGGGAAGATCTACTTAAATGTTGGCACACTTAATTGTTCTACCTACTTGATGCATTCACAATTTACATTAACAATGTTGGATATAGAAGTTCGTTTGGGTTTGGGTGAAAGAGAAGATTGCGCTTCAATCTATTGAAATATTTGATTAAAACATACATACATACATTAATAGATGTGATTGAACTCAGTTCTCGATACATTCCCATTGGACACAAGCCAGATTACTACGTCCTAGATCATCGGACACATCGTAGATCGCTGGACACACCTTAGATCATTGGGCATATTCTAGATCACTGGACACATCCTAGATCATTGGACACATCCTAGATCATTGGACACATCGTAGGTCATCGGACACATCCTAGATCATTGGACACATCGTAGGTCATAGGACACATCCTAGATCATTGGACACATCCTAGATCCACGGCCCGTAAAATGGTTTTTGGGTTCATAATTTTTAAACTGTAATATTTTGGAAGACAAGAAAAAGGTCAAGCTAACTGAATCTCTGTAAAAAAATATGTTTAGTGTATCTCCTAGATAATAAAATACCATGACCCGCTGTATGTTAATAACAGAATTTACTGTAAATATCAAATATCTTTTCAAATGAGATTCTAAATATTGACCTAATAAGATCTAACTTTCCATACAGCATGAGTTGCACTGAAGCATCATTCCATTGTTGTTGTGCTTAGGCTTTAACTTAATTTTAAGAATATGAGCGGGACTAAATACGAAACTGATTTGGGACAGAATACCAAACTGATTGGGACTGAATACGAAACTGATTTGGACTGAATACCAAACTGATTTGGGACAAAATACCAAACTGATTTGGACTGAATAACAAACTGATTTGGGACAAAATACCAAACTGATTTGGACTGAATACCAAACTGATTGGGACAGAATACCAAACTGATTTGGGACAAAATACCAAACTGATTGGGACAGAATACCAAACTGACTGGGACAAAATACCAAACTGATTGGGACTGAATACCAAACTGATTTGGGACAAAATACCAAACTGATTTGGACTGAATACCAAACTGATTTGGGACAAAATACCAAACTGATTTGGACTGAATACCAAACTGATTTGGGACAAAATACCAAACTGATTTGGACAGAATACCAAACTGATTTGGACTGAATACCAAACTGATTTGGACTGAATACCAAACTGATTTGGGACAAAATACCAAACTGATTTGGACAGAATACCAAACTGACTGGGACAAAATACCAAACTGATTTGTACAGAATACCAAACTGATTTGGGACAAAATACCAAACTGATTTGTACAGAATACCAAACTGATTTGGGACAAAATACCAAACTGATTTGGACAGAATACCAAACTGATTTGGACAGAATACCAAACTGATTTGGACAAAATACCAAACTGATTTGGGACAGAATACCAAACTGACTGGGACAGAATACCAAACTGATTTGGGACAAAATACCAAACTGATTTGGACAGAATACCAAACTGATTTGGACAGAATACCAAACTGATTTGGACAGAATACCAAACTGATTTGGACAGAATACCAAACTGATTTGGACAGAATACCAAACTGACTGGGACAAAATACCAAACTGATTTGGACAGAATACCAAACTGATTTGGACAGAATACCAAACTGACTGGGACAAAATACCAAACTGATTTGGACAGAATACCAAACTGATTTGGACAGAATACCAAACTGACTGGGACAAAATACCAAACTGATTTGGACAGAATACCAAACTGACTGGGACAAAATACCAAACTGATTTGGGACAAAATACCAAACTGATTTGGACTGAATACCAAACTGATTTGGGACAAAATACCAAACTGATTTGGACAGAATACCAAACTGATTTGGACTGAATACCAAACTGATTTGGACTGAATACCAAACTGATTTGGGACAAAATACCAAACTGATTTGGACAGAATACCAAACTGACTGGGACAAAATACCAAACTGATTTGTACAGAATACCAAACTGATTTGGGACAAAATACCAAACTGATTTGTACAGAATACCAAACTGATTTGGGACAAAATACCAAACTGATTTGGACAGAATACCAAACTGACTGGGACAAAATACCAAACTGATTTGGACAGAATACCAAACTGACTGGGACAAAATACCAAACTGATTTGGACAGAATACCAAACTGATTTGGATAGAATACCAAACTGATTTGGGACAAAATACCAAACTGATTTGGGACTGAATACCAAACTGATTTGGGACAAAATACCAAACTGATTTGTACAGAATACCAAACTGACTGGGACAAAATACCAAACTGATTGGGACTGAATACCAAACTGATTTGGGACAAAATACAAAACTGACTGGGACAAAATACCAAACTGATTTGGACAGAATACCAAACTGATTTGGATAGAATACCAAACTGATTTGGGACAAAATACCAAACTGATTTGGGACTGAATACCAAACTGATTTGGGACAAAATACCAAACTGATTGGGACTGAATACCAAACTGATTTGGGACAAAATACAAAACTGACTGGGACAAAATACCAAACTGATTTGGACAGAATACCAAACTGATTTGGATAGAATACCAAACTGATTTGGGACAAAATACCAAACTGATTTGGATAGAATACCAAACTGATTTGGGACAAAATACCAAACTGATTTGGGACAAAATACCAAACTGATTTGGGACAAAATACCAAACTGATTGGGACTGAATACGAAACTGATTTGGGACAAAATACCAAACTGATTTGGATAGAATACCAAACTGATTGGGACTGAATACCAAACTGATTTGGGACAAAATACAAAACTGACTGGGACAAAATACCAAACTGATTTGGATAGAATACCAAACTGATTTGGGACAAAATACCAAACTGATTTGGGACAAAATACCAAACTGATTGGGACAGAATACCAAACTGACTGGGACAGAATACCAAACTGACTGGGACAACGTCACTAAACAGGGATGATCCCGATCAAAACGGGGCATATGGTAATTCCACTTATGACAAATCAAATGACTTACATGACATAAGTTTACTGGATAGGACACTGTTGGAAACATAGGCTGATAGGACACTGTTGGAAACTTAGGCTGATAGAACACTGTTGGAAACATAGGCTGATAGAGCACTGTTGGAAACATGTTGATAGAGCACTGTTGGAAAAATAGACTGATAGGACACTGTTGGAAACATAGGCTGATAGGACACTGTTGGAAACTTAGGCTGATAGAACACTGTTGGAAAAATAGACTGATAGGACACTGTTGGAAACATAGGCTGATAGGACACTGTTGGAAACATAGGCTGATAGAGCACTGTTGGAAACATAGGCTGATAGAGCACTGTTGGAAACAGGCTGATAGAGTACTGTTGGAAAAATAGGCTGATAGAACACTGTTGGAAACATAGGCTGATAGAGCACTGTTGGAAACAATGGCTGAATGGAGAATAACTAGTTTTCCATTGGGACAAGAAATGATTTAGTCATTCTAAAAAATAAAATCCGTGAAAAGTAAAAATAGGATTTTGATAACAGTTAAAATAAAATATTTTTTTTAAAAAATGGTGAAAAGAAGACACACTTGAAATCAAATTTGTGAGACTTCACATTTCTCTTTAAAGTTTTTGTTATTAGATTGCCCTTAAGTTTCTTTAAGTGGTTATCTTTTCACGAGCTTTGATGACATTTGACCCATGGACGAACCCAGGCCCAAGATTAGGGTCTTCTAGGATATTCAGACTTCCATTAGAATTTTTCTTTCTTTTTTTATATTTAAAAATTAAAGTATTAATTCTAGCCCTTCATGAAGACCTCCACCAAGACGTTCATGAAGACCTTCATCAAGACCTTCGTCAATACCTTCATTAAGACCTCCATTAAGACCTCCATTATTACCTCCATCAAGACCTTTGGTCATGTACCGGTCAGCACCCTTAAACCTTAGTTGTAACAAGCCCATCATGCACACTAATCAAGTATCCTCAAAGAAACTCTAATTTCTAGTAGTTAAGCAAGAAATGCGTGACCTCTTATCGCGATTAGTGTTAAGAAAAATCTGAATGTATTTTTTTAAAGGTCAAATTTAGGTACGTAAATGCCCACGTCCTGGGTGAATTGCCTATGTCGCTAGGTCATGTGATCAGGAATGGCCTATAATTACATTAGTAAGTGTCCTCCCTTAAGCTAAGCCTGGAAAAGTTGAACTTGATCCCATGTTCTCGTGGTTACAATGAAGTAAGTTCTGAATATTAATCAGTCGTGTATTTTATTTAGGCATTTATATGCTACTTACTGGAAGCGCTGTGATATGTAGCTACCTATTAGAAGCACTGTGCTATTTATCTACCTACTAGAAGCATTGTGCTATTTATCTACCTACTAGAAGCATTGTGCCATTTAGCTACCTACTAGAAGCACTGTGATATTTAGCTACCTAGTTGAAGCACTGTGCTATTTATCTACCTACTAGAAGCACTGTGATATTTAGCTACCTACTAGAAGCACTGTGCTATTTATCTACCTACTAGAAGCATTGTGCTATTTATCTACCTACTAGAAGCATTGTGCCATTTAGCTACCTACTAGAAGCACTGTGATATTTAGCTACCTAGTTGAAGCACTGTGCTATTTATCTACCTACTAGAAGCACTGTGATATTTAGCTACCTACTAGAAGCACTGTGCTATTTATCTACCTACTAGAAGCATTGTGCTATTTATCTACCTACTAGAAGCATTGTGCTATTTATCTAACTACTAGAAGCACTGTGCTATTTAGCTACCTACTAGAAGAATTGGGCTATTTAGCTACCTACTAGAAGCACTGTGATATTTATCTACCTACTAGAAGCATTGTGCTATTTATCTACATACTAGAAGCATTGTGCTATTTAGCTACCTACTAGAAGCACTGTGATATTTAGCTACCTAGTTGAAGCATTGTGATATTTAGCTACCTAGTTGAAGCACTGTGATATTTAGCTACCTACTAGAAGCATTGTGATATTTAGCTACCTACTAGAAGCACTGTGATATTTAGCTACCTACTAGAAGCACTGTGATATTTAGCTACCTAGTTGAAGCACTGTGATATTTAGCTACCTAGTTGAAGCACTGTGATATTTAGCTACCACCTAGAAGCACTGTTATATTTAGCTACCACCTAGAAGCACTGTGATATTCCTCTCATTTCCACGAAATTATCATCAAATAGCTGAAAAACATTAATTAGCTAAAATAGCTGAAATGCATAAAATAGATGAAATACATGAAACAGCTGAAATAGCTGAAATACATGTCTTGTGTTGTTTTAAAATATTGATTGAAAGGAAACGTTTCTAGAACACACTCATTTGACAGTAATAGATAAAGTGTATCTGAGACATAATTTGACATCTACATATAAAATATATATGACACATAATTTGACATCTATATATAAAATATATACGAGACATACATTTGACACCTATATATTTTAATATATGTGACACTCACATTTGACATCTATGTATAAAATATATGTGTCATATATATTTGACATCTATATATAAAATATATATGACACATACATTTGACAGGTCAAGTCAGTGTGACTATATTGTTTTTTCCAAATTAAACCCATTCATCTTTCATAAATATAGAGCCTTACACAAAAAGAGCAGAACGCATTGTCTTTTTAATCAGTTGTATTTTACTTTTTCGTTTCATTTTGTCCGATTCAAATTTTGAAAATTAATTGTTAGGTCATTTTACGGCCACTGAACAAAGATTATAAGAAATTAAAAAAACAAATAATTAAAAAAATACAAAAGCAAAAGTAATGAGATTAGCAATTATTTATTTGTGTTAATTGTAACGTTTATAATTGAGTGTTGTTACTTGTAAACGTTCGCTAATGTATTAGATTTATTCAGTGCAAGTGATGACTTGCCAATTTAACTATCTCATTCACATTTACAGACGACTGTCTTTTTCTCCGCCAAGAAGTAATAAGGTCCAATGATGATTACAAAGTACTCTATTAAGATATTTGATAAATAAATCACATGGTTCCTTGACATCATAATTGTTAGAACAATTACAGTTGTAATATATATATATATATATATATATATATATATATATATATATATATATATATATATATATCCATACACGTATCAAATAATTAATTCATTAAATCACTCTGAAAAGACATGTCAACCTCCTCCATCAAAATCATGTCGTTCACTCTCTCTACTCATAAACATGAAACTACCTACGCTATAAAAACGAGTTCCTTTTTCTCGTGTTTCAATTCTTTATCCTTCATATCACTAAACCATAGTGCCACGAGAACAAATATTAGTGTTTTAAAAATCCGTTTCATGTGTATAAGTAACATTAAAAATTAAATGATGACAAGACTGAGGCAATTGTTTGTGGTTTGGTCGCCAATCTTCGGAAAGTTGCTTTCACATCAATAAAAGATGGTGAATCAGAGATACCGTTGTCCTCCACTGTACGAGACCTTGGGTTCTTTATTGATAGTAAACTCAGTATGATTCCACATATCAGTTCTGTAGTCAGGGCATGCTTCTGTCATCTACGCGCCCTTGGTCAGCTGCGTCCTCAACTCAATAAGAGAAAAACAAATGCTGTAGCAGTAACTCTAATCCAGTCAAGATTAGATTATTGTAAGAGTTGTTTGTGGGATTTGCCTCAGAATCAAATTCAGAGACTCCAGAGGGTGCAAAATTCTGCAGCACGCATTGTGTCGCGGAAAAAGAGATCAGACCACATTACCCCAGTTCCACGAGATCTCCATTGTGTTCCTATTAGTAGGCGCATTGCCTACAAGATTCTGTCCTTGGCGTAAAGCTACATAGAAGGCTCTGCACCAGAATATCTGAAAGAACTGCTTTATAAACATATAACCTTAAAGAACCTGCGCTCCTCAACTCAGTCCTTATTGAAAATTCCCAGTGTGGATGAACACAGAAAAAAGTCGTACGGAGTGCGCTCTTTTGAAGCGATAGCGCCAAAGTTATGGAATATTTTACCTCCATCTTTGAGGAGTACTGACAAGGACAGGAAATTATTTAGTAAACATTTAAAGACTTATTTGTTTAATAGATTTGATGACACCTGAGCGCAGTGAGCATGCTAAAGTAGCATGGATACCAGCGCTATAGAAGTACCCAATCAATCAATCAATCCAACATGGTCTGGTACATTAATATATATCGATCAAAATACATCAAATGTACACATGTTAACATCAAATGTACACATGTTAACATCAAATGTACACATGTTAACATCAAATGTACACATGTTAACATCAAATGTACACATGTTAACATCAAATGTACACATGTTAACATCAAATGTACACATGTTAACATCAAATGTACACATGTTAACATCAAATGTACACATGTTAACATCAAATGTACACATGTTAACATCAAATGTACACATGTTAACATCAAATGTACACATGTTAACATCAAATGTACACATGTTAACATCAAATGTACACATGTTAACATCAAATGTACACATGTTAACATCAAATACATTACAAAACTTGATACAGATATTAATGCGATACAATGTTGAGGAAAATGGTGCGATCGCACACACATCAAACATCCGGGGTCTGCTGTCTGTAGTCAGGCTGCTAGATGTAATCTGTGTCTGTGTCTAGAGTACGTTGTCTGAATGCTAAGTGTAGCCCCTGTCTGGGTGTAGAGTCTACTACCTTATATGCTACATAGCAAAGGGTTGATTAGTTGAGTGTATGACTATCACAACTCTCTATTTGATTGCATGACAATAACAACTCTCTATTTAATTGGATGACTATCACAAACCTAGTTTAAACGTATGACTATCACAATCCTAGTTTAAACGTATGACTATCACAACTCTCTGTTTAATATATGACTATCACAGATCACTATTTGATTGGATGGGTATCACAACTCTCTATTTGATTGTATGACTGTCAAAACTCTCTATTAATAGGATGACTATCACAACTCTCTATCTTATTGTATGATTATCACAACTCTCGATTTCATTGTATAACTATCACACCCCTTTATTCGATTTATCACTATCACAACTCTCTATTTAATTGTATCACTATCACAACTCTCTATTTGATGGTATGACTATCACAACTCCCCTTGTGATTGTATCACTATCACAACTCTTCCTTTGATCGTATCACTGGCAAACCTGTCTTATATCACAGCTTCAACATCTTGCTTCTCCTGGCTGCGTCAGTTGTGCCGCTGATCGCTGACGTAGATGTCCCAATCATCAACCACTGGAATGGTGGCTACACGGCCAACATCTGCTTTGACATTACCATCGAACTCCAAGGATGGACAGTGATCCTCACCTCTGACATACCCATTCATAGAATGGAAGTGAGTCAAGCCAATGTCACTTGATGTGTTGTGTGATGTGTGTTTTGATGTCACGTGATGTGTTTTTTTGCTGTAATGTTGTGCGTGTTTTGATGACATGTGACTGTCAAAAGCCATCGTTACAGTTTAAAACATTCTTGATAAGCCTTAATTTTGAAAAGCTCCGCCACATGAAGCCACAGACACACAGATTGTAAGAAACAATTGAAGGCTTAGAGTATTGGAAGAGATTCTAGGAAGTCCCATTCATCTAGGAATTTCAAAACATCAAATACTGACCACTCTATGACTTTGTGAAATTAAATATCAGCTGCCCGTTTTACAAGTTCATCCTCTGATAACTCATCGTAGAAAGAGATTTTTTTTGATCAGAAGCCAATAACTCACTTGCTGATATTAGACTCTTGGGTTTGAACCAAGCGACATCGATTTTCGTGCAGAAACAATCTTAAGGCCTCTGGGTTGGTCACGATTTTGTCAAGAGTAAATCCATTAGTCTGCCGATACTGCTGTGTAAGATTAACTTCCTCAAGTAGATCAGCCCAAAGGTAAAGGTAGCAGATAAACGTGCAATCACAGGCAGCATGTAAAAGACATTGTGCTGTGAGACAATCGTACTCAAATGTTAAGGGGCGGTGTTAAAGACAAATCAACGAACATATTAATTTTTGAGTATTTCTGGATTTCGATAATATACTTGCTTTCAAAATCCTTTTTTAAAAATTTAAATTAATTTAAATTAATTCCTAAAAGATATTAGAAAATTTTGTAATTTATTATTTTGTTAACCCTAAAATTGAGTAAAAAGTCATTTTTTAATATTTTTTCATTTTTACATATTCGATATATTATGTACTTAGAATCGCCCGACCACATAGCTTCCTGTCACTTTCAAAAGTTCCCGAACACTTCAATCGGCGTTGAATCATGGTCAAAACGGTGTTTTTCTGACTCAATTATAGGGCCACCTTATTTCTGATGCACCAACCTTGAACTTTTAAGAACATGGCTACAGACATGTGTGGAAAATTTACATGTGACCGGTTATCCTTTTATGAAATTAGGTTAGACCGAGCAGTGTCTGATCTGTAAATGTGCAATTGTTCAATGTTGTTTTATCCCTTGGGAGGGTGTCACCCGGTGCGGCCCCCAATCCCCCGCACCCCTTTAGCAACGCCACTGCATGCTGTAAATACTGTCAGCTGCTGGGACTCTTGTTTTAAAATCATTACTCGTCATTGATCATGGAGTATGCGGACATTAACAAATTTTAATATTAAGCAATACTAAATTTGGCTTAGTTTAAAATCTTACATTTGAAGTATATCAAAGAAAGTCTTGCAGTTAGTTTACCAATGCATGTATCATTGAGGATATTCCAAACTAATGTTGCTAATAACTCCATCTCGTGATGACTTTGTTGCTAATAACTCCATCACGTGATGACTTTGTTGCTAATAACTCCATCACGTGATGACTTTGTTGCTAATAACTCCATCACGTGATGACTTTGTTGCTAATAACTCCATCACGTGATGACTTTGTTGCTAATAACTCCATCACGTGATGACTTTGTTGCTAATAACTCCATCACGTGATGACTTTGTTGCTAATAACTCCATCACGTGATGACTTTGTTGCTAATAACTCCATCACGTGACGACTTTGTTGCTAATAACTCCATCACGTGATGACTTTGTTGCTAATAACTCCATCACGTGATGACTTTGTTGCTAATAACTCCATCACGTGATGACTTTGTTGCTAATAACTCCATCACGTGACGACTTTATTGCTAAAGACTCCATCATGTGACGACTTTGTTACTAAAGACTCCATCACTTTATCTTCCAAAAGTTATGGGCCGTTTATATCCGTGAGGTTCTGGATGGCGGCAAAGTTTACGTCATGTACAACAGGGAATGGAACAAATTCGAATATCCTGGTACAGAACTGTGCTTCACAATACTAGGTCATGGTACGTATCATTACACCATACGAGGTCATGGTTAGTATAATTACACATAATAGGTCATTATAAAGTATTTTTACACCTATACTCGGCCATGGTAAGTATGATTACTCTTTACCAGGTCATGATAGTTATGATAATACCAAAATAGGTCATTCAATCTTTAAAACGTCACGAACGGATCCATCAATTTTGCTTTATAATAAAATGAGGTAGTTCTTCGTTCTTGGAGAAATAAAATTTAGTTGAAATCGAAATTATTGATGTCATGAAAATATCCTTGATTTTTACGTGTAAAATAAATTCATTGAATTCTAGAAATAACTCAATGAAAAACAACTGTTGGATTAGCTTATAATTTGATAACAGGTAATAGAGTTCAAAGTTTTCATGAGACCACGCCCATTAAGCTTTCATATCTTCAATTTTGCAGTGTTCACATCAATGGCGCAACTACTGTGATCAAATCTTTATGTCTCTCGCCTTCAACTGAAACTGAACTACTACATTTTTGAGGGACCTGTGCAACCAGAAACATTTGAAACAAAGTCGTGTGCAGTTTAGGGTTGTTGCATAAATTATTTATAACTGTCATTTATAACAAACCTCTTTGACCGTGCCACTTTATTTCACCAGCGACGGGTGACGTCGAGCCCACAATGACAGCGAAACTCGTGGAGCTGCCAGGTGGTGGGTATTATAACAAGACAAAGACTACAACAACTGCACCAGCAGCCCCCTCAGGTAGTAAGTTGTAATTCACTTACCTTAAGTGCTCGTCATGACCACAGCTGGTACATTCTTATAGACTCGAAGTGCAAGGAAATAGATTTACATTCTTATAGACTCGAAGTGCAAAGAAATAGATTTACATTCTTATAGATTCAAAATGCAAGGAAATAGATTTACATTCTTATAGACTCGAAGTGCAAGGAAATATATTTACATTCTTATAGACACAAGTGCAAAGAAATAGATTTACATTCTTATAGACTCGAAGGGCAAGGAAATAGATTTACATTCTTATAGACTCGAAGTGCAAGGAAATAGATTTAGATTCTTATAGACTCGAAGTGCAAGGAAATAGATTTACATTCTTATAGACTCGAAGTGCAAGGAAATAGATTTACATTCTTATAGACTCGAAGTGCAAGGAAATAGATTTACATTCTTATAGACTCGAAGTGCAAGGAAATAGATTTACATTCTTATAGACTCGAAGTGCAAGGAAATATATTATATTTTTATAGTTTGAACAAGCTTTGACGATATTTATTTATTTTTCTGAGGCTGAAATAAACATTTAGATTTATATTAGACTAAGCTTTGGGATTTTTAAAGATAAAAAATGAAATGTACAAGTTTAAAAGGAAATATTACTATTTCTTTAAATATATATCAAACTATAATCGCATCCTTTCATTGAACATATATTGCCCAGAAATGTAACCAATCACGTCTTGTCTTCTTTGTTTGAACATATATTGCCCAGAAATGTAACCAATCACGTCTTGTCTTCTTTGTTTGAACATATATTGCCCAGAAATGTAACCAATCACGTCTTGTCTTCTTTGTTTGAACATATATTGCCCAGAAATGTAACCAATCACGTCTTGTCTTCTTTGATTGAACATATGTTGCCCAGAAATGTAACCAATCACGTCTTGTCTTCTTTGTTTGAACATATGTTGCCCAGAAATGTAACCAATCACGTCTTGCCTTCTTTGTTTGAACATATGTTGCCCAGAAATGTAACCAATCACGTCTTGCCTTCTTTGTTTGAACATATGTTGCCCAGAAATGTAACCAATCACGTCTTGAATTCTTTGTTTCAGCTCCAAGTCGCATCGCCACACAAAACTCATGTAAATAACATTTGTTAATATTATTATGTTCATAGCTCCAGTGGTCCCATTACATTACAGCTCCAGTGGTCCCAGTATGTTCATAGCTTCAGTGGTCCCATTTTGCTATAGCTACAGTGGTCGAATTAGTTTATAGCTACAGTGGTCCCATTATTTTACAGCTACGGTTGCCCCATTATGTTGATACGTACGTGGTCCACTATGTTTTATAGTAATATTGGACCCATTATGTTGATAGTTACGTGGTCCCCTATGTTTTATAGTAATATTGGATCCATTATGTTGATAGTTACGTGGTCCCCTATGTTTTATAGTAATATTAGATCCATTAAGTTGATAGTTACGTGGTCCCCTATGTTTTATAGTAATATTGGACCCATTATGTTTCAGTTGCGGTGGTTCCATACACCGGTGAAGGGTACAAAGCGGCCATGAAGGTCAACGCAGATTGGGGAAACCGGTTTGATGCAGAGTTCGACTTCCAGTTTACTGAAAACATCATGGGTTGGATGGTGAACATCACATTCAGTAAACCTGTCACACAGATGGATGTAAGTTTAACTTGTCACACAGATGGATGTAAGTTTAACCTGTCACACAAATGGATGTAAGTTTAACTTGTCACACATATGGATGTAAGTTTAACTTATCACACGGATAGATGTAAGTTTAACTTGTCACACGATGGATGTAAGTTTAGCTTATCATACAGATGGATGTAAGTTTAACTTGTCACACGGATAGATGCAAGTTTAACTTGTCACACGGTTGGATGTAAGTTTAACTTGTCACACGGATAATTGTAAGTTTAACTTGTCACATAAATGGATGTAAGTGTAACTTGTCACACAGATGGATGTAAGTTTAACTTGTCACACAGATGGATGTAAGTTTAACTTGTCACACAAATGGATGTAAGTTTAACTTGTCACACAAATGGATGTAAGTTTAACGTGTCACACAATTGGATGTAAGTTTAACTTGTCACACATATAGATGTAAGTTTAACGTGTCACACAAATGGATGTAAGTTTAACTTATCACACAGATCGATGTAAGTTTAACTTGTCACTCAAATGGATGTAAGTTTAACTTGTCACACAGATGGATGTAAGTTTAACTTGTCACACAAATGGATGTAAGTTTAACTTGTCACACAAATGGATGTAAGTTTAACTTGTCACACAGATGGATGTAACCATTATAACGTTTACTTATTGATCATGTTACAAAGAACAAGAACTCTTCAGACACCAAGTATTCCAAAAAAATTTATTGGTCCAATTAGGACTAATGTTATATTGACAAAAATATGGCCTAATGTTATATTGACATAAATATGGCCTAATGTTATGTTGACATAAATATGGCCTAATGTTATGTTGACATCAATATGGCGTAATGTTATGTTGACATAAATATGGCCTAATGTTATGTTGACATAAATATGGCCTAATGTTATGCTGACATAAATATGGACTAAAGTTATGTTGACATATATATGGCCTAATGTTATTTTGACATACATATGGCCTAATGTTTTGTTGACATAAATAAACCAAATTTTTGTTTAAAAAAATAGGACTAATGTTTTGTTGGAATCATATAAGTCATAAAAAGTCCCACTTTAATCAATATACCTAAAACGACTTCTATAGTTTAATTTTTTTTAAACAGATGGAGAAGAAAAATATCCGGAAAAAAAATGATACAATATGTTTTAAAAGCCATAAGTTCAATACCCTATTCTTGACTGAAAGGAATAACAATTAATATTAGAGTTTTAGAACAAGACATTGTGCACTAAACACAGACATTTGATACATAGAACCAGACTTGTCCACTAAACACTGACATCTAATACATAGAACCAGATATTGCCCGCTAAACACAGACATATGATACATTGTGAAACAACATTTGACAAGATAAGAGTTAGCGACACCTGTCAACGGATGTGACAACATAAGAGTTAGCGATACCTGTCAACGGATGTGACAAGATAAGAGTTACCGACAACTGTCAACGGATGTGACACGATAGAGTCAGAGACACCATTGACTTAAATGTTAATTTGTCGTTGCTTTCACCTCCAGATCTTCCTCGGACAGCCCGTTTCCCACTCAGCTGACGGCTACAACTGGATTGTGGTCAACAAAGGAGAGGATGCTGTGTTCCATGCTGGCAGTGCTCTTAATCTCAAGTAAGATTATGATTAAATGGGTCATGAATATGTTATTGCCACTTAGTGAAATTGTGGTGTGTCGAAACCATACATGGCATACAACCACAGCCATACTATGACAGCTGTGGGTAATTGAATTGATAGAGACGATAGATGGGACTATTTGACCTCAGATGGCGGCTCCTCTTAGGTAGATGGGACTATTTGACCTCAGATGGCGGCTCCTCTTAGGTAGATGGGACTATTTGACCTCAGATGGCGGCTCCTCTTAGGTAGATGGGACTATTTGACCTCAAATGGCGGCTCCTCTTAGGTAGATGGGACTATTTGACCTCAGATGGCGGCTCCTCTTAGGTAGATGGGACTATTTGACCTCAGATTGCGGCCCCTCTTAGGTAGATGGGACTATTTGACCTCAGATGGCGGCTCATCTTAGGTAGATGGAACTATTTGACCTCAGATGGCGACCCCTCTTATATAGATGGGACTATTTGACCTCAGATGGCGGCTCCTCTTAGGTAGATGGGACTATTTGACCTCAGATGGCGGCTCCTCTTGGAAAAAGAGAGGGGGAAACTCCTACTATAAATTTCCGCCACGGCAACGTACCCCAATGGATACGCCAACGTCACCAAATGAATACGCCAACGTTCCCCCAATAAATACGGCAACTGGAATAAATCTCAACTGACATATCTTTACTATAAGCCTTGTTACAACGTTGGTGTTTAACTATCATCATTTGACGCTACATTGGGCACAAACAATTGCATGAACAAAGGAGGGAGTCTGCTGCTTGTTCAAGTTTTGACTTTCCAAAAAAAATAATTTAATCGCTATGTCGTCACGTTCTACAGAAGATGGTTGAATGAATCAAATAAACAAGTTGCAGAATTAACATTAATTTAAACCTGTTGATTAAGACGTCAAGTATGAAAACCTTACGTGATTAACTGGCTTTCAGGTTTTTTGGCAACTACAATGGTGGTTCTCCTGCCCCCACTGCACAAGCCCTGTTGGTCAACATGGGAATAGATCATTGGAATATCACACCAGCTAGAACCAGTAAGTGGGCCAGACATTTCTATTGCTGTTTGTGAATGAATGATACCATAGCGAACCATCCTGAATGATACCATCGCGAATCATCCTGAATGATACCATCGCGAACCATCCTGAATGATACCATCGCGAACCATCCTGAATGATACCATCGCGAACCATCCTGAAGGATACCATCGCGAACCATCCTGAAGGATACCATCGCGAACCATCCCGTTCACTGGGAAACCTTTAATTAAGACAGCTTGGCAAAGAATTTATTTACAAGGAGTCACGTGACATTTGTTACTTTTGAGACCCTTTGTTGTTTTCCAACAATTCAATTTTCTATTCATTTAAAAATACTATTCCAGCCGACAACTCCAAGTACAACTACAATGACGTCATCTACAAGTCCATCTTGTTTTATGAAGCCCAGCGGTCAGGAAAACTTCCATCAACAAATCGTATTCCTTACAGGGGCGACTCCGCATTGGGGGACAAAGGTGACAGTGGCGAGGACTTAACCGGTGGATGGTACGATGGTAGGTCTTTTGTTTAAACATAGGCAAGCTGTTGACGGGTGGATGGTACGATGGTAGGTCTTTTGTTTAAACATAGGCAAACTGTTGACGGGTGGATGGCACGATGGTAGGTCTTTTGTTTAAACATAGGCAAGCTGTTGACGGGTGGATGGTACGATGGTAGGTCTTTTTTTTAAACATAGGCAAGCTGTTGACGGGTGGATGGTACGATGATAGGTCTTTTGTTTAAACATAGGCAAGCTGTTGACGGGTGGATGGTACGATGATAGGTCTTTTGTTTAAACATAGGCAAGCTGTTGACGGGTGGATGGTACGATGGTAGGTCTTTTGTTTTAACATAGGCAAGCTGTTGACGGGAGGCTGGTACGATGGTAGTTCTTCTTTTCGTTAATCATTGTTTATTTCTGTCTTTCATGAACCATTCAACTAGACTTTTTAAATATGGCACCAATAATTAACGGTTCTAACAAAATACATGATGATTCATTTAATCATAATGTTAATTCATATAATCATAATGTTATTCATAAATTAATTATGTTGATTCATAGATTCATTTTGTTAATACATAAATTCATTTTGTTGATACTTATATTCATAATATTCATTCATATAATCATAATATTGATTCATATAATCATAATATTGATTCATATAATCATAATATTGATACATATTCATGCATTCACAATATTGATACATATAATCATGATGACGATTCAGATAATTGTAAAGTTGATTCATATAATCATAATATTGATACATATAATCATAATTTTGATTTCGACCAGCTGGTGACCACGTCAAGTTCAACTTCCCTATGGCCTACACTACAACAATTCTGGCCTGGGGCTACCTCCTGTTTGGCGACGCCTACAAAGCTGCCGGACAAGCCGACTACTTGCTGGACTCCATCAAATGGCCCTTGGATTACCTGCTTAAGTGTCACACTAAACCTAATGAGCTCTATGTCCAGGTGAAAGAAGACATTTACACACTACGTGCCCCCATGTATGTCTTTTAAAATCTGGCCAATGATCGAGTCATATGACTTTTATAAATGCTACAATTTAATATTAGTTCAGATCTGGCCAATGATCGAGTCATATGACTTTTATAAATGCTACAATTTAATATTAGTTCAGATCTGGCCAATGATCGAGTCATATGACTTTTATAAATGCTACAATTTAATATTAGTTCAGATCTGGCCAATGATCGAGTCATATGACTTTTATAAATGCTACAATTTAATGTTAGTTCAGATCTGGCCAATGATCGAGTCATATGATTTTTATAAATGCTACAAGTTAATATTAGTTCAGATGTTTGATTAACTGCCTTCTATATCTAAAAAAAATATGATTTTATGTATTTATTAGTGACATGTGTTATTTTTGCAATGGTTGCATTGATTAATGACATGTGTTATGTTTGCAATGGTTGCATTGATTAGCCTATATTGGCTGATAGGTTGGGGTGGGGTGGAACCTCAACTTTTGGAAAGCTGAAAAAGTAATGATACACACACAAATGGGTTTGTGTTCGTGAGTTTGTGTGTGAGTGTGTTTTATATTTAATTACGTACATACCAGTTAGTATAGAATATGAAAGATTAAAATAGAAGGATCCCAATACAGTAGGTTGTAATGAGAATCAATGATCAGGTTGGAGATGGTGGAGCAGACCACAGTTACTGGGGACCACCGGAGCTGATGACCATGGCGAGGCCCGCCTACAAGATCACAGAAAGTAAACCTGGAACTGATGTTGCCATGGAAACGGCTGCAGCTTTCGCCACTGGCTCTCTCGTATTTAAAGACAAAAGTTCGTGATCACTACTGATCTATCTTTATTTATTAGTTTAATTTTGATTGTAAAATTGGAGATCACAACTGATCTAACATTATTTGCTAGTTGTAGGAGTCTGTTGTACATTTTAATTTTTTCAAATTAGCTGTATGCTTTATTTACCAACGAGAAAACAGTAATTGGTTCTTGAATTCATGTTTGATGTCACAATATATTTTATGTTCAATAACAGACCCAGCATACTCGGCCACATTACTGCAACACGCCAAACAACTTTGGGAATTTGGGAATAATCACAGAGGAATTTATAGTGACTCAGTGCAGGCTGCTGCAGCTTATTACAGGTAAGTCTTAGTAAATATGAAACTTATTACAGGTAAGTCTTAGTAAATATGGAACTTATTACAGGTAAGTCTTAGTAAATATGGAACTTATTACAGGTAAGTCTTAGTAAATATGGAACTTATTACAGGTAAGTCTTAGTAAATATGGAATTTATTACAGGTAAGTATTAATAAATATGGAATTTACTACAGGTAAGTCTTAGTAAAAATGGAACTTATCACAGGTAAGTCTTAGTAAATATGGAATTTATTACAGGTAAGTCTTAGTCAATATACAACTTATTACAGGTACTTCTTAGTCAATATACACCTGATTACAGGTAAGTCTTAGTCACTATACAACTTATTACAGTTAAGTCTTAGTCAATATACTACTTATTACAGGAATGTCTTAGTAAATATACAACTTATTACAGTTAAGCCTTAGCAAATATACAGCTTATTACAGGTAAATCTTAGTCAATATACTACTTATAACAGGTAAGACTTAGTAAATATGCATCTTATTACAGGTAAATCTTAGTAAATATACAACTTATTACAGGTAAGTCTTAGTCAATATACAACTTATTAAAGTTAAGTCTTAGCCAATATACACCTTATTACAGATAAGAATTAGTAAATATACAACTTATTACAGGTAAGTCTTAGTCCATATGCAACTTATTACAGGTAAGTCTTAGTCAATATATAACTTATTACATCTATATCTTATTAAAATGCCGCTTGTTGGGTATTACATAGCAAACATACGCCTTAGTTTGGGTGTGTTAGATATTACATGCACCATATGACTGGTGTGTCATGGAATGCACCATTTTACTGGTGTATCTTGGAATGCACCTTGTCATAGGTAATATACACACTCATTACTGGTATGTCTTGGTAAATATTCATCTTATATAACACAGGATAAGATGATATTTTGAGCCAAATAAATGCACATTGTTTTGATTGCCGTGTACATATTATGTGGTTTAGCCTTCAAAGTTTTAGTGTCATAGAATACACCTCACTACAAGTGTCATAGACGACACCTCACTACAGGTGTCATTGAATACACCTCACTACAAGTGTCATAGAAAACACCTCACTACAAGTGTCATAGAACACACCTCACTACAAGTGTCATAGAATACACCTCACTACACGTGTCATAGAATACACCTCGCTATAGGTGTCAGAGAACACACCTCACTACAAGTGTCATAGAATACACCTCACTACAAGTGTCATAGAGCACATTTCGATACAGGTGTCATAGAATACACCTTACTACACGTGTCATAGAATACACCTCGCTATAGTTTTCATAGAACACACCTCACTACAAGTGCCTTAGAATACACCTCACTACATGTGTCATAGAATACACCTCGCTATAGTTTTCATAGAACACACCTCAATACAAGTGCCATAGAATACACCTCACTACAGGTGTCATAGAACACATTTCGATTCAGGTGTTACAGATAGCACCTCACTTCAGGTGTCATAAGTTTCACCTCACTACAGAAATTTCAATATAAAAAGGTGGCTAGAGAAATGTAAAATATGACAGTAAACCTAATGTAAAATTTCACATAAAATGAATGTAAAATATCACAGTAAAACTAATGTAAAATATCACAGTGAACCTAATGTAAAATATCACATAAACCTAATGTAAAATATCACAGTGAACCTAATGTAAAATATCAAATAAACCTAATGTAAAATATCACATAAACCTAATGTAAAATATCACAGTGAACCTAATGTAAAATATCAAATAAACCTAATGTAAAATATCACATAAACCTAATGTAAAATATCACATAAACCTAATGTAAAATATCACATAAACCTAATGTAAAATATCACATAAACCTAATGTAAAATATCACATAAACCTAATGTAAAATATCAAATAAACCTAATGTAAAATATCACATAAACCTAATGTAAAATATCACATAAACCTAATGTAAAATATCACATAAACCTAATGTAAAATATCAAATAAACCTAATGTAAAATATCACATAAACCTAATGTAAAATATCACATAAACCTAATGTAAAATATCACATAAACCTAATGTAAAATATCACATAAACCTAATGTAAAATATCACAGTAAACCTAATGTAAAATATCACAGTGAACCTAATGTAAAATATCACATAAACCTAATGTAAAATATCACAGTGAACCTAATGTAAAATATCACAGTGAACCTAATGTAAAATATCACAGTGAACCTAATGTAAAATATCACAGTAAACCTAATGTAAAATATCACAGTGAACCTAATGTAAAATATCAAAAAAACCTAATGTAAAATATCACAGTAAACCTAATGTAAAATATCACAGTAAACCTAATGTAAAATATCACATAAACCTAATGTAAAATATCACATAAACCTAATGTAAAATATCACATAAACCTAATGTAAAATATCACAGTAAACCTAATGTAAAATATCACAGTGAACCTAATGTAAAATATCACATAAACCTAATGTAAAATATCACAGTGAACCTAATGTAAAATATCACAGTGAACCTAATGTAAAATATCACAGTGAACCTAATGTAAAATATCACAGTAAACCTAATGTAAAATATCACAGTGAACCTAATGTATAATTTCACAGTAAACCTAATGTAAAATATCACAGTGAACCTAATGTAAAATATCACAGTGAACATAATGTAAAATATCACAGTAAACCTAATGTAAAATATCACAGTAAACCAAATGTAAAATATCACTGTGAACCTAATGTAAAATATCACAGTAAACCTAATGTAAAATATCACAGTAAACCTAATGTAAAATATCACAGTGAACCTAATGTATAATTTCACAGTAAACCTAATGTAAAATATCACAGTGAACCTAATGTAAAATATCACAGTGAACCTAATGTAAAATATCACAGTAAACCTAATGTAAAATATCACAGTAAACCTAATGTAAAATATCACAGTGAACCTAATGTAAAATATCACAGTAAACCTAATGTAAAATATCACAGTAAACCTAATGTAAAATATCAAATAAACCTAATGTAAAATATCACATAAACCTAATGTAAAATATCACATAAACCTAATGTAAAATATCACAGTAAACCTAATGTAAAATATCACATAAACCTAATGTAAAATATCACATAAACCTAATGTAAAATATCACATAAACCTAATGTAAAATATCAAATAAACCTAATGTAAAATATCACAGTAAACCTAATGTAAAATATCACATAAACCTAATGTAAAATATCACATAAACCTAATGTAAAATATCACATAAACCTAATGTAAAATATCAAATAAACCTAATGTAAAATATCACATAAACCTAATGTAAAATATCAAATAAACCTAATGTAAAATATCACATAAACCTAATGTAAAATATCAAATAAACCTAATGTAAAATATCACATGAACCTAATGTAAAATATCACATAAACCTAATGTAAAATATCACATAAACCTAATGTAAAATATCACAGTAAACCGAATGTAAAATATCACAGTAAACCTAATGTAAAATATCAAAAAAACCTAATGTAAAATATCACAGTAAACCTAATGTAAAATATCACAAATAAACCTAATGTAAAATATCAAAAAAACCTAATGTAAAATATCACAGTAAACCTAATGTAACATATCACAGTAAACCTAATGTAAAATATCACATAAACGTAATGTAAAATATCAAAAAAACCTAATGTAAAATATCACATAAACCTAATGTAAAATATCACATAAACCTAATGTAAAATATCAAAAAAACCTAATGTAAAATATCACATAAACGTAATGTAAAATATCACATAAACCTAATGTAAAATATCACACTAAACCTAATGTAAAATATCACACTAAACCTAATGTAAAATATCAAAAAAACCTAATGTAAAATATCACACTAAACCTAATGTAAAATATCAAAAAAACCTAATGTAAAATATCACATAAACCTAATGTAAAATATCACATAAACCTAATGTAAAATATCACATTAAATATAATTGAAAATATCACATAAACCTAATGTAAAATATCAAAAAAACCTAATGTAAAATATCACACTAAACCTAATGTAAAATATCAAAAAAACTTAATGTAAAATATCACATAAACCTAATGTAAAATATCAAAAAAACCTAATGTAAAATATAAAAAAAACCTAATGTAAAATATCACACTAAACCTAATGTAAAATATCACATAAACCTAATGTAAAATATCACACTAAACCTAATGTAAAATATCAAAAAAACCTAATGTAAAATATCACACTAAACCTAATGTAAAATATCACATAAACCTAATGTAAAATATCAAATAAACCTAATGTAAAATATCAAAAAAAACTAATGTAAAATATCACACTAAACCTAATGTAAAATATCAAAAAAACCTAATGTAAAATATCACATAAACCTAATGTAAAATATCACATAAACCTAATGTAAAATATCACATAAACCTAATGTAAAATATCACATAAACCTAATGTAAAATATCACATAAACCTAATGTAAAATATCAAATAAACCTAATGTAAAATATCACATAAACCTAATGTAAAATATCAAATAAACCTAATGTAAAATATCACATAAACCTAATGTAAAATATCAAATAAACCTAATGTAAAATATCACATGAACCTAATGTAAAATATCACATAAACCTAATGTAAAATATCACATAAACCTAATGTAAAATATCACAGTAAACCGAATGTAAAATATCACAGTAAACCTAATGTAAAATATCAAAAAAACCTAATGTAAAATATCACAGTAAACCTAATGTAAAATATCACAAATAAACCTAATGTAAAATATCAAAAAAACCTAATGTAAAATATCACAGTAAACCTAATGTAACATATCACAGTAAACCTAATGTAAAATATCACATAAACGTAATGTAAAATATCAAAAAAACCTAATGTAAAATATCACATAAACCTAATGTAAAATATCACATAAACGTAATGTAAAATATCAAAAAAACCTAATGTAAAATATCACATAAACGTAATGTAAAATATCACATAAACCTAATGTAAAATATCACACTAAACCTAATGTAAAATATCACACTAAACCTAATGTAAAATATCAAAAAAACCTAATGTAAAATATCACACTAAACCTAATGTAAAATATCAAAAAAACCTAATGTAAAATATCACATAAACCTAATGTAAAATATCACATAAACCTAATGTAAAATATCACATTAAATATAATTGAAAATATCACATAAACCTAATGTAAAATATCAAAAAAACCTAATGTAAAATATCACACTAAACCTAATGTAAAATATCAAAAAAACTTAATGTAAAATATCACATAAACCTAATGTAAAATATCAAAAAAACCTAATGTAAAATATAAAAAAAACCTAATGTAAAATATCACACTAAACCTAATGTAAAATATCACATAAACGTAATGTAAAATATCACACTAAACCTAATGTAAAATATCAAAAAAACCTAATGTAAAATATCACACTAAACCTAATGTAAAATATCACATAAACCTAATGTAAAATATCAAATAAACCTAATGTAAAATATCAAAAAAACCTAATGTAAAATATAAAAAAAACCTAATGTAAAATATCACACTAAACCTAATGTAAAATATCACATAAACGTAATGTAAAATATCACACTAAACCTAATGTAAAATATCAAAAAAACCTAATGTAAAATATCACACTAAACCTAATGTAAAATATCACATAAACCTAATGTAAAATATCAAATAAACCTAATGTAAAATATCACATAAACCTAATGTAAAATATCAAAAAAAACTAATGTAAAATATCACACTAAACCTAATGTAAAATATCAAAAAAACCTAATGTAAAATATCACATAAACCTAATGTAAAATATCACATAAACCTAATGTAAAATATCACATAAACCTAATGTAAAATATGACAGTGAACCTAATGTAAAATATCACACTAAACCTAATGTAAAATATCAAAAAAACCTAATGTAAAATATCACATAAACCTAATGTAAAATATGACATAAACCTAATGTAAAATATCACAGTGAACCTAATGTAAAATATCACATGAACCTAATGTAAAATATCACACTAAACCTAATGTAAAATATCACATAAACCTAATGTAAAATATCACATAAACCTAATGTAAAATATCACATAAACCTAATGTAAAATATCACATAAACCTAATGTAAAATATCACATAAACCTAATGTAAAATATCACATAAACCTAATGTAAAATATCACATAAACCTAATGTAAAATATCACATAAACATAATGTAAAATATCACATAAACCTAATGTAAAATATCAAATAAACCTAATGTAAAATATCACATTAACCTAATGTAAAATATCACATAAACCTAATGTAAAATATCACATAAACCTAATGTAAAATATCACATAAACCTAATGTAAAATATCACATAAACCTAATGTAAAATATCACATAAACCTAATGTAAAATATCACAGTGAACCTAATGTAAAATATCACATAAACCTAATGTAAAATATCACATAAACCTAATGTAAAATATCACATACACCTAATGTAAAATATCACATAAATCTAATGTAAAATATCACAGTGAACCTAATGTAAAATATCACATAAACCTAATGTAAAATATCACAGTGAACCTAATGTAAAATATCACATAAACCTAATGTAAAATATCACATACACCTAATGTAAAATATCACATAAATCTAATGTAAAATATCACAGTGAACCTAATGTAAAATATCACATAAACCTAATGTAAAATATCACAGTGAACCTAATGTAAAATATCACATAAACCTAATGTAAAATATCACAGTGAACCTAATGTAAAATATCACATAAACCTAATGTAAAATATCACAGTGAACCTAATGTAAAATATCACAGTAAACCTAATGTAAAATATCACATAAACCTAATGTAAAATATAACATAAATCTAATGTAAAATATCACAGTGAACCTAATGTAAAATATCACATAAACCTAATGTAAAATATCACAGTGAACCTAATGTAAAATATCACATAAACCTAATGTAAAATATCACAGTGAACCTAATGTAAAATATCACAGTGAACCTAATGTAAAATATCACAGTAAACCTAATGTAAAATATCACAGTAAACCTAATGTAAAATATCAAATAAACCTAATGTAAAATATCACATAAACCTAATGTAAAATATCACATAAACCTAATGTAAAATATCACAGTAAACCTAATGTAAAATATCACATAAACCTAATGTAAAATATCACATAAACCTAATGTAAAATATCACATAAACCTAATGTAAAATATCAAATAAACCTAATGTAAAATATAACAGTAAACCTAATGTAAAATATCACATAAACCTAATGTAAAATATCACATAAACCTAATGTAAAATATCACATAAACCTAATGTAAAATATCAAATAAACCTAATGTAAAATATCACATAAACCTAATGTAAAATATCAAATAAACCTAATGTAAAATATCACATAAACCTAATGTAAAATATCAAATAAACCTAATGTAAAATATCACATGAACCTAATGTAAAATATCACATAAACCTAATGTAAAATATCACATAAACCTAATGTAAAATATCACAGTAAACCGAATGTAAAATATCACAGTAAACCTAATGTAAAATATCAAAAAAACCTAATGTAAAATATCACAGTAAACCTAATGTAAAATATCACAAATAAACCTAATGTAAAATATCAAAAAAACCTAATGTAAAATATCACAGTAAACCTAATGTAACATATCACAGTAAACCTAATGTAAAATATCACATAAACGTAATGTAAAATATCAAAAAAACCTAATGTAAAATATCACATAAACCTAATGTAAAATATCACATAAACGTAATGTAAAATATCAAAAAAACCTAATGTAAAATATCACATAAACGTAATGTAAAATATCACATAAACCTAATGTAAAATATCACACTAAACCTAATGTAAAATATCACACTAAACCTAATGTAAAATATCAAAAAAACCTAATGTAAAATATCACACTAAACCTAATGTAAAATATCAAAAAAACCTAATGTAAAATATCACATAAACCTAATGTAAAATATCACATAAACCTAATGTAAAATATCACATTAAATATAATTGAAAATATCACATAAACCTAATGTAAAATATCAAAAAAACCTAATGTAAAATATCACACTAAACCTAATGTAAAATATCAAAAAAACTTAATGTAAAATATCACATAAACCTAATGTAAAATATCAAAAAAACCTAATGTAAAATATAAAAAAAACCTAATGTAAAATATCACACTAAACCTAATGTAAAATATCACATAAACCTAATGTAAAATATCACACTAAACCTAATGTAAAATATCAAAAAAACCTAATGTAAAATATCACACTAAACCTAATGTAAAATATCACATAAACCTAATGTAAAATATCAAATAAACCTAATGTAAAATATCACATAAACCTAATGTAAAATATCAAAAAAAACTAATGTAAAATATCACACTAAACCTAATGTAAAATATCAAAAAAACCTAATGTAAAATATCACATAAACCTAATGTAAAATATCACATAAACCTAATGTAAAATATCACATAAACCTAATGTAAAATATCACATAAACCTAATGTAAAATATCACATAAACCTAATGTAAAATATCAAATAAACCTAATGTAAAATATCACATAAACCTAATGTAAAATATCAAATAAACCTAATGTAAAATATCACATAAACCTAATGTAAAATATCAAATAAACCTAATGTAAAATATCACATGAACCTAATGTAAAATATCACATAAACCTAATGTAAAATATCACATAAACCTAATGTAAAATATCACAGTAAACCGAATGTAAAATATCACAGTAAACCTAATGTAAAATATCAAAAAAACCTAATGTAAAATATCACAGTAAACCTAATGTAAAATATCACAAATAAACCTAATGTAAAATATCAAAAAAACCTAATGTAAAATATCACAGTAAACCTAATGTAACATATCACAGTAAACCTAATGTAAAATATCACATAAACGTAATGTAAAATATCAAAAAAACCTAATGTAAAATATCACATAAACCTAATGTAAAATATCACATAAACGTAATGTAAAATATCAAAAAAACCTAATGTAAAATATCACATAAACGTAATGTAAAATATCACATAAACCTAATGTAAAATATCACACTAAACCTAATGTAAAATATCACACTAAACCTAATGTAAAATATCAAAAAAACCTAATGTAAAATATCACACTAAACCTAATGTAAAATATCAAAAAAACCTAATGTAAAATATCACATAAACCTAATGTAAAATATCACATAAACCTAATGTAAAATATCACATTAAATATAATTGAAAATATCACATAAACCTAATGTAAAATATCAAAAAAACCTAATGTAAAATATCACACTAAACCTAATGTAAAATATCAAAAAAACTTAATGTAAAATATCACATAAACCTAATGTAAAATATCAAAAAAACCTAATGTAAAATATAAAAAAAACCTAATGTAAAATATCACACTAAACCTAATGTAAAATATCACATAAACGTAATGTAAAATATCACACTAAACCTAATGTAAAATATCAAAAAAACCTAATGTAAAATATCACACTAAACCTAATGTAAAATATCACATAAACCTAATGTAAAATATCAAATAAACCTAATGTAAAATATCAAAAAAACCTAATGTAAAATATAAAAAAAACCTAATGTAAAATATCACACTAAACCTAATGTAAAATATCACATAAACGTAATGTAAAATATCACACTAAACCTAATGTAAAATATCAAAAAAACCTAATGTAAAATATCACACTAAACCTAATGTAAAATATCACATAAACCTAATGTAAAATATCAAATAAACCTAATGTAAAATATCACATAAACCTAATGTAAAATATCAAAAAAAACTAATGTAAAATATCACACTAAACCTAATGTAAAATATCAAAAAAACCTAATGTAAAATATCACATAAACCTAATGTAAAATATCACATAAACCTAATGTAAAATATCACATAAACCTAATGTAAAATATGACAGTGAACCTAATGTAAAATATCACACTAAACCTAATGTAAAATATCAAAAAAACCTAATGTAAAATATCACATAAACCTAATGTAAAATATCACATAAACCTAATGTAAAATATCACAGTGAACCTAATGTAAAATATCACATGAACCTAATGTAAAATATCACACTAAACCTAATGTAAAATATCACATAAACCTAATGTAAAATATCACATAAACCTAATGTAAAATATCACATAAACCTAATGTAAAATATCACATAAACCTAATGTAAAATATCACATAAACCTAATGTAAAATATCACATAAACATAATGTAAAATATCACATAAACCTAATGTAAAATATCAAATAAACCTAATGTAAAATATCACATTAACCTAATGTAAAATATCACATAAATCTAATGTAAAATATCACATAAACCTAATGTAAAATATCACATAAACCTAATGTAAAATATCACATAAACCTAATGTAAAATATCACATAAACCTAATGTAAAATATCACAGTGAACCTAATGTAAAATATCACATAAACCTAATGTAAAATATCACATAAACCTAATGTAAAATATCACATACACCTAATGTAAAATATCACATAAATCTAATGTAAAATATCACAGTGAACCTAATGTAAAATATCACATAAACCTAATGTAAAATATCACAGTGAACCTAATGTAAAATATCACATAAACCTAATGTAAAATATCACATACACCTAATGTAAAATATCACATAAATCTAATGTAAAATATCACAGTGAACCTAATGTAAAATATCACATAAACCTAATGTAAAATATCACAGTGAACCTAATGTAAAATATCACATAAACCTAATGTAAAATATCACAGTGAACCTAATGTAAAATATCACATAAACCTAATGTAAAATATCACAGTGAACCTAATGTAAAATATCACAGTAAACCTAATGTAAAATATCACATAAACCTAATGTAAAATATAACATAAATCTAATGTAAAATATCACAGTGAACCTAATGTAAAATATCACATAAACCTAATGTAAAATATCACAGTGAACCTAATGTAAAATATCACATAAACCTAATGTAAAATATCACAGTGAACCTAATGTAAAATATCACAGTAAACCTAATGTAAAATATCACAGTAAACCTAATGTAAAATATCACATAAACCTAATGTAAAATATCACATAAACCTAATGTAAAATATCAAATAAACCTAATGTAAAATATCAAATAAACCTAATGTAAAATATCACATAAATCTAATGTAAAATATCAAATAAACCTAATGTAAAATATCAAATAAACCTAATGTAAAATATCACATAAACCTAATGTAAAATATCAAAAAAACCTAATGTAAAATATCAAATAAACCTAATGTAATATATCAAATAAACCTAATAGAAAATATCACATAAACCTAATGTAAAATATCAAAAAAACCTAATGTAAAATATCAAATAAACCTAATGTAAAATATCAAAAAAAACCTAATGTAAAATATCAAATAAACCTAATGTAAAATATCACATAAACCTAATGTAAAATATCACATAAATCTAATGTAAAATATCAAATAAACCTAATGTAAAATATCACATAAACCTAATGTAAAATATCAAAAAAAACTAATGTAAAATATCACACTAAACCTAATGTAAAATATCAAAAAAACCTAATGTAAAATATCACATAAACCTAATGTAAAATATCACATAAACCTAATGTAAAATATCACATAAACATAATGTAAAATATCACATAAACCTAATGTAAAATATCAAATAAACCTAATGTAAAATATCACATTAACCTAATGTAAAATATCACATAAATCTAATGTAAAATATCACATAAACCTAATGTAAAATATCACATAAACCTAATGTAAAATATCACATAAACCTAATGTAAAATATCACATAAACCTAATGTAAAATATCACAGTGAACCTAATGTAAAATATCACATAAACCTAATGTAAAATATCACATAAACCTAATGTAAAATATCACATACACCTAATGTAAAATATCACATAAATCTAATGTAAAATATCACAGTGAACCTAATGTAAAATATCACATAAACCTAATGTAAAATATCACAGTGAACCTAATGTAAAATATCACATAAACCTAATGTAAAATATCACATACACCTAATGTAAAATATCACATAAATCTAATGTAAAATATCACAGTGAACCTAATGTAAAATATCACATAAACCTAATGTAAAATATCACAGTGAACCTAATGTAAAATATCACATAAACCTAATGTAAAATATCACAGTGAACCTAATGTAAAATATCACATAAACCTAATGTAAAATATCACAGTGAACCTAATGTAAAATATCACAGTAAACCTAATGTAAAATATCACATAAACCTAATGTAAAATATAACATAAATCTAATGTAAAATATCACAGTGAACCTAATGTAAAATATCACATAAACCTAATGTAAAATATCACAGTGAACCTAATGTAAAATATCACATAAACCTAATGTAAAATATCACAGTGAACCTAATGTAAAATATCACAGTAAACCTAATGTAAAATATCACAGTAAACCTAATGTAAAATATCACATAAACCTAATGTAAAATATCACATAAACCTAATGTAAAATATCAAATAAACCTAATGTAAAATATCAAATAAACCTAATGTAAAATATCACATAAATCTAATGTAAAATATCAAATAAACCTAATGTAAAATATCAAATAAACCTAATGTAAAATATCACATAAACCTAATGTAAAATATCAAAAAAACCTAATGTAAAATATCAAATAAACCTAATGTAATATATCAAATAAACCTAATAGAAAATATCACATAAACCTAATGTAAAATATCAAAAAAACCTAATGTAAAATATCAAATAAACCTAATGTAAAATATCAAAAAAAACCTAATGTAAAATATCAAATAAACCTAATGTAAAATATCACATAAACCTAATGTAAAATATCACATAAATCTAATGTAAAATATCAAATAAACCTAATGTAAAATATCACATAAACCTAATGTAAAATATCAAAAAAACCTAATGTAAAATATCACACTAAACCTAATGTAAAATATCAAAAAAACCTAATGTAAAATATCAAAAAAACCTAATGTAAAATATCACACTAAACCTAATTTAAAATATCACATAAACCTAATGTAAAATATCAAAAAAACCTAATGTAAAATATCACATAAACCTAATGTAAAATATCACAGTGAACCTAATGTAAAATATCACATAAACCTAATGTAAAATATCACATAAACCTAATGTAAAATATCACATAAACCTAATGTAAAATATCACAGTAAACCTAATGTAAAATATCACATAAACCTAATGTAAAATATCACATAAACCTAATGTAAAATATCACATAAACCTAATGTAAAATATCACAGTAAACCTAATGTAAAATATCACAGTAAACCTAATGTAAAATATCACATAAACCTAATGTAAAATATCACATAAACCTAATGTAAAATATCAAATAAACCTAATGTAAAATATCAAATAAACCTAATGTAAAATATCAAATAAACCTAATGTAAAATATCAAATAAACCTAATGTAAAATATCACATAAACCTAATGTAAAATATCAAAAAAACCTAATGTAAAATATCAAATAAACCTAATGTAAAATATCAAATAAACCTAATGTAAAATATCACATAAACCTAATGTAAAATATAAAAACAAACTAATGTAAAGTATCAAATAAACCTAATGTAAAATATCAAAAAAACCTAATGTAAAATATCAAATAAACCTAATGTAAAATATCACATAAACCTAATGTAAAATATCACATAAATCTAATGTAAAATATCACAGTGAACCTAATGTAAAATATCACATAAACCTAATGTAAAATATCACAGTGAACCTAATGTAAAATATCACACTAAACCTAATGTAAAATATCAAAAAAACCTAATGTAAAATATCAAAAAAACCTAATGTAAAATATCACACTAAACCTAATGTAAAATATCACATAAACCTAATGTAAAATATCAAAAAAACCTAATGTAAAATATCACACTAAACCTAATGTAAAATATCACACTAAACCTAATGTAAAATATCACACTAAACCTAATGTAAAATATCACATAAACCTAATGTAAAATATCAAATAAACCTAATGTAAAATATCAAATAAACCTAATGTAAAATATCACACTAAACCTAATGTAAAATATCACATAAACCTAATGTAAAATATCAAATAAACCTAATGTAAAATATCACATAATCCTAATGTAAAATATCAAAAAAACCTAATGTAAAATATCAAAAAAACCTAATGTAAAATATCAATAAACCTAATGTAAAATATCAAATAAACCTAATGTAAAATATCAAAAAAACCTAATGTAAAATATCAAATAAACCTAATGTAAAATATCACACTAAACCTAATGTAAAATATCACATAAACCTAATGTAAAATATCAAATAAACCTAATGTAAAATATCAAATAAACCTAATGTAAAATATCACACTAAACCTAATGTAAAATATCACATAAACCTAATGTAAAATATCAAATAAACCTAATGTAAAATATCACATAATCCTAATGTAAAATATCAAAAAAACCTAATGTAAAATATCAAAAAAACCTAATGTAAAATATCACATAAACCTAATGTAAAATATCAAAAAAACCTAATGTAAAATATCACATAAACCTAATGTAAAATATCAAAAAAACCTAATGTAAAATATCACAGTAAACCTAATGTAAAATATCACATAAACCTAATGTAAAATATCACATAAACCTAATGTAAAATATCACATAAACCTAATGTAAAATATCACAGTAAACCTAATGTAAAATATCACATAAACCTAATGTAAAATATCACATAAACCTAATGTAAAATATCACATAAACCTAATGTAAAATATCAAATAAACCTAATGTAAAATATCAAATAAACCTAATGTAAAATATCAAATAAACCTAATGTAAAATATCAAATAAACCTAATGTAAAATATCACATAAACCTAATGTAAAATATCAAAAAAACCTAATGTAAAATATCAAATAAACCTAATGTAAAATATCAAATAAACCTAATGTAAAATATCACATAAACCTAATGTAAAATATAAAAACAAACTAATGTAAAATATCAAATAAACCTAATGTAAAATATCAAAAAAACCTAATGTAAAATATCAAATAAACCTAATGTAAAATATCACATAAACCTAATGTAAAATATCACATAAATCTAATGTAAAATATCACAGTGAACCTAATGTAAAATATCACATAAACCTAATGTAAAATATCACAGTGAACCTAATGTAAAATATCACACTAAACCTAATGTAAAATATCAAAAAAACCTAATGTAAAATATCAAAAAAACCTAATGTAAAATATCACACTAAACCTAATGTAAAATATCACATAAACCTAATGTAAAATATCAAAAAAACCTAATGTAAAATATCACACTAAACCTAATGTAAAATATCACACTAAACCTAATGTAAAATATCACACTAAACCTAATGTAAAATATCACATAAACCTAATGTAAAATATCAAATAAACCTAATGTAAAATATCAAATAAACCTAATGTAAAATATCACACTAAACCTAATGTAAAATATCACATAAACCTAATGTAAAATATCAAATAAACCTAATGTAAAATATCACATAATCCTAATGTAAAATATCAAAAAAACCTAATGTAAAATATCAAAAAAACCTAATGTAAAATATCAAATAAACCTAATGTAAAATATCAAATAAACCTAATGTAAAATATCAAAAAAACCTAATGTAAAATATCAAATAAACCTAATGTAAAATATCACACTAAACCTAATGTAAAATATCACATAAACCTAATGTAAAATATCAAATAAACCTAATGTAAAATATCAAATAAACCTAATGTAAAATATCACACTAAACCTAATGTAAAATATCACATAAACCTAATGTAAAATATCAAATAAACCTAATGTAAAATATCACATAATCCTAATGTAAAATATCAAAAAAACCTAATGTAAAATATCAAAAAAACCTAATGTAAAATATCACATAAACCTAATGTAAAATATCAAAAAAACCTAATGTAAAATATCACATAAACCTAATGTAAAATATCAAAAAAACCTAATGTAAAATATCACAGTGAACCTAATGTAAAATATCACAGTAAACCTAATGTAAAATATCACATAAACCTAATGTAAAATATAACATAAATCTAATGTAAAATATCACAGTGAACCTAATGTAAAATATCACATAAACCTAATGTAAAATATCACAGTGAACCTAATGTAAAATATCACATAAACCTAATGTAAAATATCACATAAACCTAATGTAAAATATCACATAAACCTAATGTAAAATATCACAGTAAACCTAATGTAAAATATCACATAAACCTAATGTAAAATATCACATAAACCTAATGTAAAATATCACATAAACCTAATGTAAAATATCACAGTAAACCTAATGTAAAATATCACAGTAAACCTAATGTAAAATATCACATAAACCTAATGTAAAATATCACATAAACCTAATGTAAAATATCAAATAAACCTAATGTAAAATATCAAATAAACCTAATGTAAAATATCAAATAAACCTAATGTAAAATATCAAATAAACCTAATGTAAAATATCACATAAACCTAATGTAAAATATCAAAAAAACCTAATGTAAAATATCAAATAAACCTAATGTAAAATATCAAATAAACCTAATGTAAAATATCACATAAACCTAATGTAAAATATAAAAACAAACTAATGTAAAATATCAAATAAACCTAATGTAAAATATCAAAAAAACCTAATGTAAAATATCAAATAAACCTAATGTAAAATATCACATAAACCTAATGTAAAATATCACATAAATCTAATGTAAAATATCACAGTGAACCTAATGTAAAATATCACATAAACCTAATGTAAAATATCACAGTGAACCTAATGTAAAATATCACACTAAACCTAATGTAAAATATCAAAAAAACCTAATGTAAAATATCAAAAAAACCTAATGTAAAATATCACACTAAACCTAATGTAAAATATCACATAAACCTAATGTAAAATATCAAAAAAACCTAATGTAAAATATCACACTAAACCTAATGTAAAATATCACACTAAACCTAATGTAAAATATCACACTAAACCTAATGTAAAATATCACATAAACCTAATGTAAAATATCAAATAAACCTAATGTAAAATATCAAATAAACCTAATGTAAAATATCACACTAAACCTAATGTAAAATATCACATAAACCTAATGTAAAATATCAAATAAACCTAATGTAAAATATCACATAATCCTAATGTAAAATATCAAAAAAACCTAATGTAAAATATCAAAAAAACCTAATGTAAAATATCAAAAAAACCTAATGTAAAATATCAAAAAAACCTAATGTAAAATATCAAATAAACCTAATGTAAAATATCAAATAAACCTAATGTAAAATATCAAAAAAACCTAATGTAAAATATCAAATAAACCTAATGTAAAATATCACACTAAACCTAATGTAAAATATCACATAAACCTAATGTAAAATATCAAATAAACCTAATGTAAAATATCAAATAAACCTAATGTAAAATATCACACTAAACCTAATGTAAAATATCACATAAACCTAATGTAAAATATCAAATAAACCTAATGTAAAATATCACATAATCCTAATGTAAAATATCAAAAAAACCTAATGTAAAATATCAAAAAAACCTAATGTAAAATATCACATAAACCTAATGTAAAATATCAAAAAAACCTAATGTAAAATATCACATAAACCTAATGTAAAATATCAAAAAAACCTAATGTAAAATATCACAGTGAACCTAATGTAAAATATCACAGTAAACCTAATGTAAAATATCACATAAACCTAATGTAAAATATAACATAAATCTAATGTAAAATATCACAGTAAACCTAATGTAAAATATCACATAAACCTAATGTAAAATATCACAGTGAACCTAATGTAAAATATCACATAAACCTAATGTAAAATATCACAGTGAACCTAATGTAAAATATCACAGTAAACCTAATGTAAAATATCAAATAAACCTAATGTAAAATATCAAATAAACCTAATGTAAAATATCACAGTAAATCTAATGGAAAATATCACACTAAACCTAATGTAAAATATCACACTAAACCTAATGTAAGAAAACCTGGAAGACAGTTTCCGCTGTTGTCATTGGCTGACCAACAACATTATGAGGACGACGCCATCTTGGTACAGGGTATGATACCACTGGTACAGGGCATGATACAACTAATACAGGACATGATACCACTGGTACAGGGCATGATACCACTTAATATCTTGTAGTATATCTCACAAATTATACAAAATAATTATATTGTAAATTATTATATACATGATGACAAATATACAACATTTCTTTCTTAGATCATACAACATCAGTGACGAGTTGGCCTGGGGTTCCCTGTGGCTGTACCAGGCCACTAACGAAGCCAAGTACTTGACAGAAGCGGAGAAATACTTCGACCCTGACCCTGCATGGGGAATGTCCTGGGACGACAAGACCATTGTCAATCAGGTACACCACCGCTTTCATATCTTAATCTATTTTTAAAAAATGGTTTGAAAATGTATTAACAAATATTTATAAAGATATTTATAGGTAAATGTATTTAGGAATAGGTGAAATATTGGAACACATCGGTCAATAAAATATAATCATATATAAATGTCGAAATATTAAACCAGCTAAATATAACAAAAGAGCATTAAGCGCACGTCACTTACCGCGCTACTGTTACAGAACGTGATTAGATAGTGTTTCATTTCCTTTACAAACAATATATCTAAATCACCATGGTAACCTATTGTTGTAGCACGTGTGTAAACATGGCTTGAACGTTGTTATATCAGGTTCTGCTCTACAAATTAACAAAGAAAGATAAATACAAAGCAGCAGTGGAAGGTTCATACAAGTTCTGGTTCCCCGGTGGTTCCATTCCCTACACACCCAAAGGACTGGCTTACAGACTTCAGTGGGGATCACTCAGATATTCATGTAAGGATTTCATATTATTTTTTATCTAGACTAATGTAGTGGGATATCCTTTTTGGGATTTTTCTCATTTATTCCAGTAGATTATAATTTCTGACAAAGTTGTAAATAAATTTGACATGAAAATCTTTTTTTCTAAGTCAATCCTGTCAGATCACCAGTCTTTCCTATGTAAATTATACATTAAAATAATTTCTTAATATTTTTATAATTTGATTACATCTTGTTTAGTTGTTAGTGATAGAGAGCATCATTTGACACCGTTGCTGTATTGTCAAATAGTGTTAAAATAAAAATCTTAATAAGAAATTACAAATCTGCTTATTCTTGAGATTAATTAATGTTTTAAAATAATCAAAGTTATTTTTGTATGTTCCTCGCAGCCAACATGGCCATGGCGGCATTAGTAGCAGCAGATGCTGGTATCAACCCAACAGAGTACAGACGATGGGCCATGTGCCAGATTCACTATGCCCTTGGTGACACTGGATTTAGTTACCTCATAGGATTTGGAAACAAATATCCACACAGTCCACATCACAGATCCAGGTACATCCAAACTAAACCTCGGATTAAATGATTAATCACCATTTACCACTTCCCAAACAATGTCAGCTTAACGACTTTGTATAACTTAGTTTTGCATCTTATTCATTGGGGGGGGGGGGGGGGGAGTGGAGCTCCCGACGTTGGTGGCACTTCGGTTGTTGAGCTCTTCTGCTCATCTTACCTCACTTAGAATAGTTGGCTTGCTGGCAAACATGTCCATTCTATCTGGTATAGCAACTGTTAACAAAAGCAGGATCTAGACTTGTGTTAGGCCAGAACTTCTCTAGTCGAGGGCGTTGTCTTCATTGTTATGTTTTCACATGGAATGTTCCTGTTCCTTTACATTGACTTAGAACCTGCTACAGAATCATTTCAAGATTATTTCAAAGATTACTTCAAAGATTATTTCAAAATTTATTTCAAATATTTATTCAAAGAGTATTTCAAATACTTGTTAATAATTATTTCAAAGACTTGATCAACGATTATTTCAAAGATAATTTAAAGGATTATATCAAGGAAAATATTTTTCCCACTATGTCAACGCCAATTATTTTGTTTCTTGGTGCAGATTTCAATGTGTATCATTATTTTACAATGTCTACCGATCTACAGCTCATGTCCCAACCTGCCTGCTCCGTGTGGACCTTTCGTTATGTCCGGCAAAGAGCCCAATGTCCACACACTATACGGTGCCCTGGTTGGTGGACCTGGTCAGAATGATGACTACACAGATGACAGGTCAAACTATGTCAACAACGAGGTGGCCTGTGACTATAATGCTGGCTTCCAGACGGCTGTGGCTGGTATGTTTGTATTAATTCCACACTGCATTCACTTACATTTTCTATGTAATAAATATGGTAATGTATGGTAATAAGGGGCGAGACTGGAATCAGGTTAGCAAAAAAGGAAATGAATCAAACAAAGTATGGGCAAACCTGAAAAAGGAACGCAACAAAACAACAAACGTGTCGGCAGGAAGCCTTCATCAGAGAACAAACAACAGAAAAAAAAGAATTAAATAAAAAAAATAATACTTAGCTGAGAAGCAGTATCCGAGAAGGCAGCAAAAGAATTGTGAACAACCATAAAAAGGCAGATACAAGGAGCTAAATAAATTGTCTTGCATCATGTTAGGAACTTACGGAGCTATTTAAACGTGTCTTGTATCATATTAGGAGCTTAAGGAGCTATATAAACTGTCTTGTATCATGATAGGAACGTACATGCCAATAGAACAACTACATATTGTTTTAATAATTTCTTGACCTTGACAGGACTGAAATCTTTGCTGCTGCGATCTGAACATCCTGAACAGAAGAATGATGCCGTCTGCCCATTTCACGGTGGTAGCGGGAACACGGGGGGTGTAGTGGGAAGGAAGTGACGCAACATCACCTGGTCAATGTCGCCTGGTCAATGTCACCTGGTCAATGTCACCTTGACGTTTCAAAATATCGACAGGAAATAAAATAAAACATTAAATATAGTTTTACTGAACTAGTTAACGACTTGTTGGTTTTCCTTGTGTGGTAGCGTGGGAAGTGGGTACTAGTGTGTGGTAGATGCCATGTTGGTGTTTGTGTGTGTGAGTGTCGGTGCGTGATGTGATGCGGGATGTGTCCTTGTGAGTGTGTGGGTGAGTGTATGTGTGGTTTTGACTATCTCAGCCCATCAAGCCAATCCTTAAGTCATCCCTATAGGACGGAGATCTTGCGTTGGCGTGCGTAGTGGATTGAGGGGTGGGGAAGCCTCGGCAGAATTACGACCATGAATTCCAAATTTCTGCAAGAATTATTTTGAAATTATGACAGTCCAAAGATAGTTTATTTATATCTCAAAGGCTTTAAAAATATCATGCATTGCTTTGTACGATTCATCGTAAGAGTGTTGTCTTTTGCTTTTAGAGACTTCCTTTGTAGTCACGTGTCGTTGTTGTAAGGTTGTCCAACGTAATATTTTGATTACACACGTTACTGAACTTGCTCGCTCCCTAATAGTCTGTCTCGAGGTCCCCTCAAAAATCGCATCTGAGGTGTGTCAAAATCGCGTCTGCTTCGTACTATGAAAGCGGAAGACAAAAGTGTGTGGGTACGTGTAAGGTATCTTACAGAAGAGCTGTAGGATTTTGGGTATTTAAAAAAGTTAAAAATACTTATTATGTCGATAATATACCAATTACAATTTTAATTCTAAAAGAAGAAACTACACAAAGAATTAAAATTAAAAACAAAATATTTCAAATATTTTCTAAAAATAGTTTAAGATAACAATGTTCAAAAATAAAAAATAACTGTATGTGCAGACTTATAATAACATTATGTACAGACATATAATAACTGTATGTGCAGACTTATAATAACTTTATGTGTAGCCTTATAAAAACTGAAGACTTATAATAACTGTATGTGAAGACGTATAATAACTTGTGTGTGAAGACTTATAACTGTAATTGCATGTATTTATAGAGATTTTACCTTCAGCGTCTTAAGTAAACAGAACAAGGATACGAAGTCACATAATGGTCCTTACACTCAGATGGACCTAACTAACATACTTAAGAAAATCAGCAGACCATCGAGCCAAGGCTCATAAGGTCTTCCCCAACACACCTCCACCGCCCCCAACTGGCATTCAACCACTCCCCCCGTGGTCTTTATTCCAGTCAGGCCGCGAAGCGGCATGCCGAGGGCTCCCCGCCCCTGACACAGCCCCACCCACCCTTCCACTCGATTGACTATGCGAGTGAGGCCGCATCAGAGAAGGGACGCCTGGCCAGCCGGGTTGATGCTTACACAGCAACCGGGCCGGACTTCCTTGGGCTGGGGTGGATATAATTTACGTCTCTAAAGACCCCCCTTCCCACCCCGGGGGGACTCGTAGGTGTTAACAGACGCCCTCTAATAGGGTTTACGTGGTTTTCTGCGGCATGACTAATTCACACCGCAGCTGGGAAATGACAAAAAGAGAAGGTTGCCTAGGAGCAGTACCCTCACGTCTGCATATTTGGAATCATCGGCTAGGGTCGCCACACGCCTTCGCCTCATATCCATGCGGCAACTGTAATCATATCCCGACCTGTTTCTACGTTATTTTCGGCTGCACTTGGTAGGAAACCATGCAGTCGTGCTCTTTCTAACGCAGTTTCCGTGCGTTACCTTTGCCTTTCGGCGCGGGTCCCCTACACGGTGATCATGTCCCCCGGGTAACGTTTCAGGGGGTTCGTGGCAAACGCCTCTTTGTCGACATGCCATTTATGGGACGGACATGCCGACTAGAGCCCCGGGGGGGACTCAGATGGACCTAAATGTTTTGAATTCAAGATTAAAATTGTACGGTTTTTCAAAGCGTTCTTGAAAAATTCTAAACATGACTGTTTGTCCGGCTATTCTAGAATTTATTCATTGTATACCACTTAAGAGTTTATCCATTGTTTGCCACTTAAGAGTTTATCCATTGTTTGCCACTTAAGAGTTTATCCATTGTTTGCCACTTAAGAGTTTATCCATTTTTTTCCACTTAAGAGTTTATCCATTGGATGCCACTGAAGAGTTTATCCAATGTATGCCACTTAAGAGTGTATCCATTGTATGCCACTTAAGAGGTTATCAATTGTATGCCACTTAATAGTTTATCCATTGTATGCCACTTAAGAGTTTATCCATTGTATGCCACTTAAGAGTTTATCCATTGTATGCCATTTATGAGTTTATCCATTGTATACCACTTAAGAGTTTATCCATTGTATGCACATAAAAATTTGTCCATTGTATGTCACTTAAGAATTTGTCCATAGTTTGCCTCTTAAAATTGATAAAGATGTAAGATAGAATTATTTTTTTTTATGATATGGTCATGGCTTAAGATTTCTTTTTCTTTGTTTCACTCAGACACACATATAGCTTCGAATGAAAATTCCTTAATATCAACAATGAAATTTTATTAATATAAATATAAAAGTGTCTTATTAGCAAGTATGCAAATATCCTTAATATCAACAATGGTTTGTGCTTAATATCAAGTATAAATGCCCTTAAATCATATAAAAAAACTTCTTTATCATCAACAGTGAAGTGTCCTTCAATTATAACGCTTCCTTATTGTCAATGACGTTAATATTAAATATGAAATATCTTTAATATCACTATGAAATGACCTTAAAATCAAGTATGAAATGACCTTAAAATCAAGTATGAAATGTCTTAATATCAAGTATGAATTATCTTTGAAATCTTGCCAAGGTGCAGACCACTCACAAAGCCATCATGTTAGTTTAGCTGACTATGATAAAACTCAATATGTTCCCGTCTCTTTTATGTCCCACAATTTATTTTTGATAATTTCGTTTATATATTTATTAATTATTAGTATTTTTTAATTTTTACATTAGGAAATAATGGGATAAATATTAAGGTTGGGGTGGAAGGCAGCGTAGAATTGAGCCTACGAGCCATATGTCTTACGTGATGTAACTATGGTGTTTGAGATAAGCATTTTGTGCGCTATAAATTAACCTTAAATTTGACTTCAATATAGCTTATGGCATTTGCAAAATTTAATATCTTGAAGTAGATTACTTTGTAATGTAATCATTGGTGACATTTCCATGTACATAAATTCAATGTTCCAAAAGACTGTGATCAGATGACCGAATACATGACGCCATGCCAGAACTTATAGATTTCCATAATAAGACCATAATTCCCATTACTGACTGTTGGCCGGGTTAGAAAGGATGGCAAGTTTGTCAAGAGCAGAGTTCATATCTTTTTCTTCTTTTTAAATTTTTAGATAATAATTAACAATCGTGTTTGTAGCTGTAGACAAGAAAAAAACAAATGCCAGTGTTTCTCAACCCAGTACAAGTTGGAGATCTTCTTGACGTCAGTGTTTCTCAACCCCGAAAAAGCTGGAGTCCTTCTTGACGCCACTGTTTCTCAACCCTGCACAAGCTGGAGATCTTCTTGACGCCACTGTTTCTCAACCCTGCACAAGTTGGAGATCTTCTTGACGCCAGTGTTTCTCAACCCTGCACAAGCCGGAGATCTTCTTGACGCCACTGTTTCTCAACCATGCACAAGCTGGAGATCTTCTTGACGCCACTGTTTCTCAACCCTGCACAAGCTGGAGATTTCTTGAAACTGGATTTTACTTATAATGACTATTGATGGTCTGGACCAAGTAGTAAAACACATAACATCTCAAAGGGTAATTTTTTTTTCCATTTTATGAAATTTAAAAATATATTTCATGGGGGTTCCTTCATTTTAAAACTATTATTATTTTTTTTTGTAATGGTTAAGAGGTTTTCATAAAAGATCTAATGTACATCTCTAAAAATAATCTAATTAGGTTTGAGATCTAAAAGTTGTAAATTAGATATATTGTTAATTGTTGTAGTAAAATTAGGTTGTAGGATATGAACTGCAGGTTTAGGTTTAGAGTTACCCTAACTCACCAAATGAACATCTCACTAACTCACCACTGACAATCTCACTAACTTAACAACTAACATCTCACTAAATTACTAATTGATAGACTCACTAACTCATCTACTCACATCTCACTAACTCATAGATTCAATACTGACCAACTTACTAACTCATCTACTCACCATCTCACATCTCAATAACTCACTAACTCATAGACTCACCAACGCAATTAGTCATCAAGTCACCAAAATAAACTCACCAACTGATCATCTCACTAACTCATCAACTAACCGTCTCACGAACTCAACAACACATCGATTTTTTGGAAATTAACACCAACTGAACATCTCACTAACTCACCACTGACAATCTCACTAATATACCAGCTCACATCTCACTAAATTACTAATTGATAGACTCACTAACTCATCTACTCACATCTCACTAACTCATAGATTCAATACTGACCAACTCACTAACTCATCTAATCACCATCTCACATCTCAATAACTCACTAACTCATAGACTCACCAACGCAATGAGTCATCAAGTCACCAAAATAAACTCAACAACTCATTAACTGATCATCTCACTAACTCATCAACTGACCGTCTCGCGAACTCAACAACTCATCGATTTTTTGAAAATTAAAAATGGATGAATATCTGAATACTTGATGTAAGAGTTAAAATAAAATATTTCGTATGGCGAATTCTTATAACATAATGTCATAGGGGACAAAAGACTAACCACAAGTGTGTCAATAAGATTTTGACTAAAGTTAATTATTCCTCAACCTAAATACTTACATATTGTGATTATTTTATTCAATCAAACTAAATACATACATATTGGTAATGCTTTGTTTAATCAAACTAAATACATACATATTGGTAATGCTTTGTTTAATCAAACTAAATGCATACATATGATACTTTCTTTGTTTAATCAAACTAGACAATTACATATGTTGCTTACTTTATTACAGACCTTGAATAATCGTCATTTAATATCTTGGCGGTTTTTAAAAATTATATATTCCTACATTAAAATTGTTTGACATTTTCTAGATGACAATCAATAAAGAAAGTCTCACATATAAAATTCTTAAATTCGTATTTTCTTAAAATGTTCAAAATTTTCTAGAATCTTTGTGCACTTTAGGAAATACTTTTGGGAGATAAGCAATAGCTATAATAAATCTTTAACTGTGAACACTACTTCAATTTTCTAGGCGCTGACACGAAACAGAAAGCTAGTTCATTGTAGACTTGTTTAAGACGTAAGTCAATTTGTTTTGTAGTAGATTTGTTTAAGACGCAAGCAACATTTTTTTGTAGTAGATTTGTATTAAGACGTAAGTAAATTTCTTTGGTCGTAGACTTGTGTTTATGTGTAGATAAATAAAGAACTCTTTCGTGTGTGCCGCTAAACTTGTGCCTGTTTCATGGTAATGGTTTTTGAACACTTATCTTTTCATTTTGATATTTTGTTGATAAAAGGCAAACATTTGAGTCATAAACTACATCAACTTTGGTGTACTTCATAAACTACATCAACTTTGGTGTACTTCATAAACTACATCAACTTTGGTGTACTTCATAAACTACATCAACTTTGGTGTACTTCATAATCTACATCAACTTTGGTGTACTTCATAATCTACATCAACTTTGGTGTACTTCATAAACTACATCAACTTTGGTGTACTTCATAATCTACATCAACTTTGGTGTACTTCATAATCTACATCAACTTTGGTGGGATATGAACTCATCTTAATGTTAAATATTGATTCGTATTTGTAGGGAATGTTACGTCAGGTTTTTTACCTGCTCGTGGTCACTGCACACGTTCTCACAGATGTGGATGTGCCCATCACCGTACACTGGAGTGGCGGCTTCCAGGGCGAGGCATGTTTTCCTATCACGGAGGAGATGCATTCCTGGACAGTGGTTCTCACGTTTGATCAGCCGTTAAAAAGTTTAGATGTAAGACACTTCTGATATTTTGTCTTTATTCCGTTGAAATGACATACTTCGCTTTGGTATTAAGGAAATAATCATCAAAATAATACTAATAATGGAAGCTAAGTTGATTTTAATATTTATTTTATGATAAAAACTCTGATCTCATATCAATCACTGCAAGTTTCACAGTGATCACGTTTATTCCTCAGGAAAAAAATCAAGATATTAAATATTTTATTTGGAGTGGTATCTAATACAATGTAGATGACAATCAAAAGATCCTGATATCTAATACAATGTAGATGACAAGCTAAAGATCCTGGTATCTAATGCAATGTAGATGACAATCAAAAGATCCTGATATCTAATACAATGTAGATGACAAGCTAAAGATCCTGGTATCTAATACAATGTAGATGACAATCAAAAGATCCTGATATCTAATACAATGTAGAGGACAATAAAAAGATCCTGATATCTAATACAAGGTACATGACAATCAAAAGATCCTGATATCTAATACAATGTACATGACAATCAAAAGATCCTGATATCTAATACAATGTACATGACAATCAAAAGATCCTGATATCTAATACAATGTACATGACAACCTAAAGATCCTGATATCTAATACAATGTACATGACAACCTAAAGATCCTGGTATATAATACAATGTACATGACAACCTAAAGATCCTGGTATCTAATACAATGTAGATGACAATCAAAAGATCCTGATATCTAATACAATGTACATGATAACCTAAATATCCTGGTATCTAATACCATGTAGATGACAACCTAAAGATCCTGGTATCTAATACAATGTACATGACAACCTATATCTCCTGCTATCTGAAGACGATGTAGATTTAACGTTTGTTCCCATACAGGCGTATACAGCTGACGTCATAGCATCCCAAGATGGCGGTAAGGTCTACGTCCTTCACAACAAAGCGTGGAACAAGGACGAACATGTCGGTGACAAACTCTGCCTGGGATTTCAAGGTCACGGTCAGTCATCTAACAGTGCATCGGCATAATCAGCTTTGTCTCATCGAAACTAGAACCAACAAAAGTAGCGTATTCTAAGACCCATTAAATGAGATATTTTCTTAACACCATCAAAAGTAATGTGTTCTTAGAACCACCAAAAGCAATGTGTTCTAAGACCCATTAAAAGAGATATTTTCTTAAAACCACCAAGAATGATATTTTCTTAAAACCACCAAGAATGATATTTTCTTAGACCACCAAGAATGATATTTTCTTAGTAAACGACCGTTTAATCAGACAACCAAGCGATTTGCTTCCCTACCCCCGCCCCCCCCCAAACTTATCTATCATTCGTTAGATAACATCTGAATCCCCTCCCCCAAAGATGGCAACATTTAAAGTATCTGATATGCCCACTGCTTGTTCAAAGATGGCAACATTTAAAGTATATGATATGCCCACCGCTTGTTCAAAGATGACATAGTTTAATTAAATCCTTCATTTCTTTACTTTTATGTGACAGGTAGTTTTCATTTCTTTACTTTTATGTGACAAGTAGTTTTCATTTCTATACTTTCATGTGACAGAAAGTTTTCATTTCTATACTTTCATGTGACAGGAAGTTTTCAGTTCTATTCTTTCATGTGACAAGAAGTTTTCATTTCTATACTTTCATGCCACGGGGAGTTTTTACTCACACTTAGTCATTATCGCAAAATCTTTCTTCTCACTCAAAATAATGTTTCAATTTATCTTTAAAAATACTAATTAATAAATAAATTAAGAAAACAGAGAAATTAATTTCTTGTAAAATATTGTGTTTACACGTAATTGTTTTGATTCCTGTAACTAATCCTATTTCAAAGCCAATATTTTTCTGTGTCTGGATCAGGTAGTGGGGACATTGTTCCCAAGGTAACGGGGGCCATACAAGCAGGTGACTACACGGCCACAAATACAACAGGTAAGGCCTCATTAGATGACATGTAGGCCTCATGAGATGACATGTAGGCCTCATGAGATGACATGTAGGCCTCATGAGATGACATGTAGGCCTCATGAGATGACATGTAGGCCTCATGAGATGACATGTAGGCCTCATGAGATGACATGTAGGCCTCATGAGATGACATGTAGAGTTTAGCTTTAAGGAACTCATTTTTATTTTATTCCAACTTTGAAATGTTATTGAATATTTTATTATTTTTGCGCTTATCCTATCATTACATTGCGCGTAAACTATCATTACATTGCGCGTATCCTATCATTACATTGCGCGTATCCTATCATTACATTGCGCTTATCCTATCATTACATTGCGCGTAACCTATCATTACATTGCGCGTATCCTATCATTATATTGCGCGTAACCTATCATTACATTGCGCGTATCCTATCATTACATTGCGCGTATCCTATCATTACATTGCGCGTAACCTATCATTGCATATGTTTAAGAAATGTTGCACGTGAGTGTAAAACATTGCTCGTGTTTTAATGAAATATTACATGCTCTTTATGAAATATTACATGCTCTTTATGAAATATTACATGTGCATATTTTATGAAATATTGCATTTGTGAGTTATGAAATATTGAATGTGTATGTTTTATGAAATGTTACAAGCAGTGGCGTGCCTGGGGTTGGTGTCACCAGGTGCGGTAAACATATGGTATTCCACCCTCTCCCCAACTTCCAAGATGGATTATTTCTTGTTAAAATAAGTCCACAGTATAATAATGACAAGAACATAAACAAACTAATTTAAGGCCAGGAGTTTAATTATTATATAACCGTAACAACGTTAACTTATTTTTATTTTTTAAATTAAATTAAAGTTATTTAAAATTGTCCTTGCCTGATCTTCAAATCTGAAAAGCTGTCAATCACTTGATCAAACCTGTCAATCACTTGATCCAAATCAATATCCTTCACCATATCACTTTCAATTGAAAGTAGAGCTAGGTCAGAAAACCTTGAATGTCCCATGGTGCATCGTAAGTAATTCTTGATAAGTCTTAGTTTTGAAAAGCTCCGCTCACACGACGTCACAGACACACAGATCGTAAGAAACAATTGAAGGCTTAGCGAGAGTATTGGAAGGGATTCTAGGAAGTCCTATTCAGCAATGAACTTCAAATTCCGACAAGTCAAAAACTTTGTGAAATTCAACATCAGCTGCCATGAGGTGTCTTGGTATTTCCTTTCAAAGTTCATTTTGTTATAACTCGTCATAAAAAATATATTAATTTGGGACAACTGTAACTCTTCTTCGGTTGCTGATCTTTGGTTGAACAGCCCCTAACATATTTGCCACCACCATGATCGTTGATGATCTGATCTGGAGTTCAGAGTCAAAGCGACAAACACACTCAAGGATCTCTCTACGGTTTTCCTCTCGCGGAGAGAGAAAGTCCAGGATCTATTGATTTTTCTGCCATTCTCTTCTTAAACATTAATCCTGTCTACCAAAATTCCCTATTGGTATTATTTTAGAAGTGCATTTTCAATAGCATGTTCCAACAAGTGACAGCATGTTCGAACAAGTGACAGCATGTTCCACCAAGTGACAGCATGTTCCACCAAGTGAGAGCATGTTCAACAACAAAAACATGTTCCAACAAGTGACAGCTTGTTCCACCAAGTTACAGAATGTTCTACCAAGTGACAGCATGTTCCACCAAGTGACAGAATGTTCTACCAAGTGACAGCATGTTTCACCAAGTTACAGCACTTCTCATGCGGAAACAATCTTAAAGTCTCCAGCTTGGTCAGCACTTTGTCAAGAGTAAAGCCTTTTGTCTGCAAATACAGTTGTGTAAGATTAACTTCATCAAGTAGATCGGCCCAAAGGTAAAGATATCAGATACAGTTGTGTAAGATTAACTTCATCAAGTAGATCAGCCCAAGGGTACAGGTAGCAAATAAACAGACAGCACGTAAGTACCTTGTGTTGTATCTCTTGTATCCAAATTTTCACATAGAGCTATAATCGCCGCCACAAATGCATCACTTATCTGTCACTGTTTTAACAGCAGCTAATTCCAGTTTTTTCAATATAAACATCTCATCAATGGGTGGATGTAGCAAAGAAGGAAACTATTCACTCAAAAGTACCGGAAATATAATTAATGAAGCATTTTCGACAAAAGAGTGTTATTTACGAAAGTTACCGAACACTTCAATAGGCGTTGAATCATGGTCAAAACGGTGTTTATCTGACCAAAGTATTGGATCACCTCTTTTCTGACGCATCAACCTTGAACTTTGAACAAAGCACGCATATGCTTTAGTTATTTATGTGGACACTTTACGTGTGATCAGTTATTATTTTATGAAATTCTGTTAGACCGAGCAGTGTGTGCTATGTAAATATGCAATTTTTCAATTTGGTGTCACCCCCTTGAGATGGTGTCTCCCAGTGCCCCACCCCTAGCTACGTCACTGATACATGTGCATGTTTAATGAAATATTTCATGTGTGTGTTTCATGAACTATTACATGTTTGTGTTTATGAAATAATTCATTAATACGATGAAATATGAGCATCTATCTTTTATCAAAAGGCACTGCTAGGCCAACAAGCACCTCAACAAAAGTATCGACCTGTGAGTGTTCAACTATTCCTTCATGCTTCTGTTTCCAAGTCTCAGGAAACCAATTAAATAAATAACAACATAATTCTTGTCTTGGGTGAGAGAGTGATTGGTTCAAAGGGCGGATTTGGGTTCAAAGGAGGGGTTTGGGTTCAAAGGAGGGTTGGGGTTCAAATGAGGGGGTGGGATCAAATGAGGGGGTGGCTTCAACGGACGGGTGGGTTCAAAGGAGAGGGTGGGTTTGGAGGAGGGTTGGGTTTAAAGGAGGGATTGGGTGAAAATATCTCGTTAATTATTTAGTCCTAATATATTTGTAGATACATCAACAAGGATCATATTTAAATTTTTGTGTAAATAAAAATATTCAATGAAATGAAATCATGTTTTGGTATGTATGGATTAATCATTACCTGCCGGTCTAAATATGTAACTTTTCTAAATTCTATGCATATAGAATAAATTAATATAACTGGTAATTTATAGATACAAAATGTCTCTTGGAAACGATTCTTTAAGAATTTAAACATTGATGGAATACTTTTTACAACCATTGCCAACCAGCGCCCCATACTCAGACAGCCAGCACCCACAGCCAAACTACAGCAAGCACCCACCGCCAGACTACGGCCAGCACCCACAGCCAGATCACATCCACCACTCACAGCCCGACAACATCTAGCACCCACAGCCAGACCACAGCCACCACCCACAGCCGGACAACATACAGCACTCACAGCCAGACCACAGCAACCACCAAAGCAAGTAAGTGTGGGATGTTTTAATTAGAAAGCATTGTTTAAATTTTACATTACTAAATTTAGTAAATTAATGCTTAGTATTTTATTTTAACAGATTGTGTATCTGTCTAGTGACCCAAATGAAATATGATATTTGGGTATTTGATCTGGTGACACTAGCTTTTTTCCAGACAGTCTTTTGGACGTTATGTGCTAGACAGACTTGTGGACGATGTGTGCTAGACAGAAATATGGACGATATGGGATAGGCAGACTTGTGGACGATATTTGATAGGCAGACTTGTGGACGATATGTGCTAGGCAGACTTGTGGACGATATGTGCTAGGCAGACTTGTGGACGATATGTGCTAGGCAGACTTGTGGACGATATGTGCTAGACAGACATGTCGACGATATATGCCTGGCAGACTTGTAGATGATATGAGTCAGACGACTTATTTTCATGTGTGCCAGGCAGACTCCATCATTTTTTTTCACGAAAAATTGTTTTTTAATTTAAAAAAAAATGTTTTATTATTATCAGCAACTCACGGTCAGCCATTGGTAGGAACACCAGTGCCAAGTAAGTAGGTCACAGTAGATTCTCAATGTTCATTTACTGGTATGTAACAGTAACTTTCTGACTTTGATGTTTGTCTGTGTGATGTGTCGTCATGATGTGATGTATGGCTATGTGATATGCTATCACGACGTGATGTATTGCCTTGATTTGATATTTTGTCATGAGATGATGAGTGGTCATGATCGTATGTGTGGTAATGATGTGATGTGTGTCTATGATATGATGTGTGTCTATGATGTGATGTGTGTCTATGATATGATATGAAGAGTTTATTTTCAAAATGCTGTTTCTCCTTTTTTGGCGTTTTGAGATATTCAACTTTTTCTGCTACACAATGATGGCTGAAATTTTCGGAAAAGTTAGTGTCAATTTAGGTATATATTCAAACTATAAGTTAGATTATGATGAAAATTGAAATGTGGGTTAATTAAAATGTATTTAATTAACATGTTTAATTTCTTATTTTGTTTCAAAATGTTGTGTATCCAACTATTACTTAGCAACAAAATGCTGTATATCCATTTTGATAGGATAACTTCCCCAGTACCAAATATTTCAGTTTGTTTATAAATTACAAATCACTTACATACCAAAGTTAAATTAAATTATATAATATACATTATATAATTGTGTATGATTAATGTATTTTTATTGATGTATTTCAACCAAAACAGTATTGTGAATGCTGGAAAGTCCCCTGTAATAGTGTAATGTTTAGACTGCTTCTGTCCCCTGTTATAGTGTATTGTTTAGACTGCTACTGTCCCTTGTAATAGTGTAATGTTTAGACTGCTTCTGTCCCCTGTAATAGTGTATTGTTTAGACTGCTTCTGTCCCAGGTAATAGTGTAATGTTTAGACTGCTTCTGTCCCAGGTAATAGTGTAATGTTTAGACTGCTTCTGTCCCCTGTAATAGTGTAATGTTTAGACTCCTACTGTCCCCTGTAATAGTGTAATGTTTAGACTGCTTCTGTCCCCTGTAATAGTGTAATGTTTAGACTGCTACTGTCCCCTGTAATAGTGTATGTTTAGACTGCTACTGTCCCATGTAATAGTGTATGTTTAGACTATGATGGGATGTTTGGTCGTGATTTGAAATAATGTTCATGATGTGATGTGTGACTTTGAAGTTTGTCTATGTGATGTGTCGCCATAATGTGATATATGGTCATGACGTGATGTATTGCCTTGATGTGATTTTTCATCATGATTTGATGGTTGGCCATGATGAGATGTGTGGATGATGGGATTTTCGGCAATGATGGGGTGTGGGGCCATTATGTGTAAAAATGATGTTATATATGGCAATGAAGTGATGTGTGGCCTTTATGTGTGGCCAAGATGGAATTTTTGACCTTGATGTAATGTGTGGCTACTATGGGATGTATGGTAATGATTTGATTTTGGCCATGTTTTGATGTGTGGCCATGATGTGATAAGTGGTAATTATGGGATGTGTTGCTATAATGTGTGGCCATGGTGTGATTTGTGGTAATGACGTGATGTTGTTAATGATGTGATGTTGTTATTGATATGTTGTGTGGCTATGATATGTTGTGTGGCTATGATATGTTGTGTTGCTATGATATGTTGTTTGGTAATGATATGTTGTGTGGCTGGGCATAAACAATGCTTCAGACATATATACAAACGTAAGCCTCATCATGAATTTGTATGACGTTATGGCCCTTATAAACACAATCTCAAATATTTCTAAATGATGTTTTGTTTCACTTTGTCAGCAAACCGCATCACCACCCCCCACTACACGTCCCTCGGCAACATCATTGACTGGGGAGAACGATTTGCTGGTGACTTCACCTTTGACGTCCATGAAGACGTCCTCGGCTGGGTCATGAACGTAACGTTCAGTAAAAGTGTTATTAATTTTGAGGTTGGTATACGAGTGTTTTGTTGGAGGTTGGTGTAGAAATGTTGTTGTTGGACATTTTATGAACCATTGACTAACCCAGAGACTCGTTCAAGATATTCATTTATATGTTATTTGGCCAATCTTCTCATCATTTATACTTAACATAATTACATTCCTAACATTTAAAACTGCTTTATAAAATTACATTTATGAAATTATTAATTTAAGTCAAAATATTTAGGGCGTCATTGACTCACATATGTGTTTAGATGCGTGTCATGGCAATCAAAAATGGCAATCAAACATGGCAATCAAACATGGAATAAATGGAGAATACATCTGTTTTTTTTTTTAAAAAGTCAATTTTTTTCAAATGTATTTTAACCGCTAAGTTGTTTTTAACACATGTATTTTAACCATTAAGTTAATGTTAACTATTGCATTATAACCATTAAGTTGATGTTAATAAATGCATTTTCAGTGCAGTGTTGGCTTGGCCACGTACCACTCAGCAGACGGCAAACAATGGTTTGTTGTCAGCAGGGACTGGCACTCTGTTTTCCACCCTGGGGACAAATTAACTATACCGTAAGACAGCGTTGTAGTTCGTGTTACACTCATACACACGCATACCCAATATTTACTCAAAACTATTCCATAAAGCTTCCTAAAGGGGTAACACACTGTGAAAAAGAATATAAGGCTATCAGCCAGAATTTCCCAGCTCCCAAGTCATTTAAAGAACTACTTTCTACTCATAAAATGAGTTTTTCAGTTTGAAGAAGATTTAAAAAAAAAAAATTCAACGTGTCCTTCTCGCTCAGTTGACCGCTTGTGTCTCGTGTTGACATGCACATGCGAGTTGAGTAGCTGACACAGTGGCTGTGTTGACATGACATACATATATAAATATAAAAGACGATATAAAACAAACTAAAAGTAGAACATATTTTAAGAACCTTCTGTACAAGATGGGTTAAATCGAGCTAAAAGGAGGAGAATAATTTAAATGATGCTAAATTGCACAAATAGAAGAAAGCGCACCAAATAAGGAAGAAATAGCTCTGTCAATCAAGCAGATCAAATTAGGGAAAGCACCGAGACCGGACAATATCACAGCAGAGATGATGAGAGCAGATATACATACAACAGTCAACATGCTGCACCCTCTGTTTCAAAAGATATAGGAAGAAGAGAGAGTTCCAAAAGATTGGAAAGAAGGATACCTCATCAAGATACCAAAGAAAGGGGATCTCTGCAATTGTGCAAACTACAGAGGAATCATAATGCTGGCCGTACCAGGGAAGGTCTTTAATAGAATTATTTGAATAGAATGAAAGACCAGGTCGACATGCAGCTACGAGATCAACAGGCCAAAACAGATCTTGCACAGATCAAATTGCAACACTGAGAATCATTGGAGAGCAGTCCATTGAATGGAACGCCCCCCTTTACATAAATTTTATAGACTACAAAAAGGAATTTGATAGCCTGAACCGACAAACATTGTGGAAACTTCTTCGACACTATGGACTACCAGGGAAATTAGTCAGGATAATTCAGAGCTCTTATGAAGAAATGACATGCTGGGTGGTTTACGAAGGTAGACTCACAGATGCATTTACAGTCGAAACAGGAGTCAGACAAGGATGCCTTTTGTCCCCATTTCTATTCATCCTTGACATTGACTGGATAATGAAAAAATCCACAGATAAAAAAAGGAATGGGATACAGTGGACACTCTGAGAACAACTGAATGACCTAGACTTTGCAGACGACATTGCACTTCTGTCCCACAACCAGCAACAAATGCAAGAAAAGACAAAAGATGTAGCCACCTTTTCATCACAGCTGGGACTCAATATAAATAAAAGCAAGACGAAAATCATGAAGGTAAACTCATCCAACCGAAAGCATATCTGTCTGGAAGGAAAGGCACTGGAAGAAGTGGAGTCCTTCCATTACTTAGGCAGCACCATATACACTAACGGCGGATCCGACGCGGACGTAAGGGCTTGAATTGAAAAAGCTAGATCAGCATTTGTGTTATTAAAGAAAATGTGGGAGTCAAAGCAGCTGAAACTGTAAACCAAAGTCAGAATCTTTAACACAAATGTCAAAACAGTCCTACTTTATGGAGCAGAAACATGGAAAACATCAGCGATAATTACGCAGAAAGTGCAGACATTCATAAACACATGCCTTAGAAAGATCCTTAACATCAAATGGCCAAATACCATCACCAACACAGATCTACTAGAAAGGACATACCAGGTGCCCATTGATGAAGACATCATACAAAAAAAGATGGAGGTGGATTGGGCTTACGTTCAGAAAACCCCCTGATAGCACTACCAGACAATCCTAACATGGAATCCCCAGGGGAAAAGAATGAGAGGAAGACCCAAGAATACGTGGAGACGCGAGCTAGAGACAGACACGCAAAATATGGGATACACCTGGAAGCAATGGGAAAGGAAAGCACAGGACCGGGATGAGTGGAACATTTTTGTGGACGGCCTATGCCCCAGACGGGGTAAAAAGGCATACGAAGAAGAAGAGAAATTGCATATCGCAAAGAAAGGCGTTTAAACTCGCCTTTGGAGGAAGGTTTTTTGCTCAGTCATAAAAATATGTTTTATTTATTACAAATTGGGATTGAATTAACGGTCTCACAAACTGGTTGACTTTGAATCTGATGATTAAGTTTGGCACGTGTACAATGGTCGTGACGTCATGCTATCTGTCAGTAAGTCAACATCTAGTTAGGTCATTCAGATTATGCTGATAATATATTAGTAAGTCAAATCTAGTTAGGTCAATCAGATTATGCTGATTATATGTCAGTAAGTCAAATCTAGTTAGGTCATTCAGATTATGCTGATTATATATTAGTAAGTCAAAATCTAGTAAGGTCAATCAGATTATGCTGATTATATGTCAGTAACTCAAAATCTAGTAAGGTCAATCAGATTATGCTGCTTTTATATGTCATTAACTCAAAATCTAGTTATGTCAATCAAAGTATGATGATCATGCCAGGGAGATAATCGAAAGGGATGCCGTTATACAAGATTAGACGTCTGACATGAGATAATAAATAATTTCAGGTTTTTTGGCAACTATCATAACGGGGGAGGAGCCCCTTCTGCCCAGGCGGTGTTGACCAACATGGGTGTGGATAACTGGAGAGTCAATCAACAACCAGATGGTAAGTTAGCACACCAACAGTTGGTAATTTCATTTACACAACTTGAATGCAGTCCATCAATTATTGTCTTAAAATCCTAGAAGAATAATCCCAGGCCTTGTGGACTTTCGCGATGACCACACCATCGTCACATTGTGACGGACGGACGCCAGCAAAAAAAAATGTTAGGTTAAGCGGCCTCGTCTAATCTGAAATTCCCTTGAACCTTGATTTTGCTTTTTGGTCAGATTTGCCAAATTCCTACAGAATTCCATATATAATCCCATATATATATTTTCTTGTGATGCTGTCATTGACCATTTTATAGTCCATAGAGTTGATGTACTGCGATTCGTAATTTTTCTCTAATAGTCGTTGATCTGTTTTGTCTGAATCCACATTGGTAGTCATCTTGTATTTCTTCAGTGTACGGTTGACAATTAGTTTTATTGGCATTTTGTATGTAACATTGAATAAGGAGATTCCTCTGTAGTTTGTGCATTGAAGTTTGGAGCCTTTCTTGTGTATTGGGGTTATTAATGATGTTTCCCGTTCTACTGGAATGTTCTCTTTTAGCCAAATTGTACTTTTAAGTGTTTGTGTCTGAGTGTGTAGTTCTCTTCCTCCATATTTTATAAGTTCTGCTGTAATGAGATCTTTTCCAGAGGATTTGTTGTTTTTCATAGAATTGATAGTTCTGTAGTTTCTTCAAAAGCTGGGGAGTTTATTAATTCTACTACTTGTTCTGCGGATCGTGCTGAGAAACTGATCTTCCATCAAGCGTCTTTCTAGATGGCAGATATGGAAAGTCCACCAGATATTACGGGCACTAGATGGCAGATAGGGAAAGTCCACCAGATATTACGGGCACTAGATGGCAGATAAGGAAAGTCCACCATATATTTAAAACCCTTGTTATAGTGCCTCTAAACTAATACAATTATCTCTGTCATCTTATTCCAGCTGATGAGTCCAAGTACAACTACAATGACGTCATCTACAAGTCCATCTTATTCTATGAAGCTCAGCGGTCAGGAAAACTTCCCCCATCAAACCGTATTCCATACAGGGGCGACTCTTTACTAAACGAAACGGGAAATGGGCATAGTTTGTCTGGAGGATGGTATGCTGGTAGGTGATGGTATACTGGGCATAGCATAGTTTGTCTGGAGCATGGTACAGTGGTAGGTGATGGGGAAATGGGCATAGTTTGTCTGGAGGATGGTACAGTGGTAGTTGATGGGGAATTGGGCATAGTTTGTCTGGAGGATGGTATGCTGGTAGGTGATGGTATACTGGTATTTGATTTATACTGGTAAGTGATGGTATGCTGTATGTGATTTATACTGGAATGTGATTTATACTGGTATGTGATTTATACTGGTAGGTGATTTATACTGGTATGTGATTTATACTGGTATGTGATTTATACTGGTATGTGATTTATACTGGTATGTGATTTATACTGGAATGTGATTTATACTGGTATGTGGTTTATACTGGTATGTGATTTATAATGGTAGGTGATTTATACTGGTATGTGATTTATACTGGTATGTGATTTACACTGGTATGTGATCATATACTTGAGTTAATTTATATTATTTGTATATAATGGTATATTGATTTGTGATTTTATGAAACGTTATGTTTACTGCTAACACACACACACACATCTATATATATATATATGAATATATATATATATATATAGAGAGAAAGACAGAGAGAATGAGGGAGAGAGAGAGAGATAGGAGGCTAGAGAGATATTAGAGAGAGAAAGAAACACTTCCACATTATATGTCTCATATGTTTTCTGTGTATTGTTCTACCAGGTGGTGACCACGTCTCATTTGTTTTCTGTGTATTGTTCTACCAGGTGGTGACCACGTCTCATGTGTTTTCTGTGTATTGTTCTACCAGGTGGTGACCACGTCTCATGTGTTTTCTGTGTATTGTTCTACCAGGTGGTGACCACGTCTCATGTGTTTTATGTGTATTGTTCTACCAGGTGGTGACCACGTCTCATATGTTTTCTGTGTATTGTTCTACCAGGTGGTGACCACGTCTCAAATGTTTTCTGTGTATTGTTCTACCAGGTGGTGACAATGTCTCATGTGTTTTATGTGTATTGTTCTACCAGGTGGTGACCAAGTCTTATATGTTTTCTGTGTATTATTCTACCAGGTGGTGACCATGTCTCATGTGTTTTCTGTGTATTGTTCTAACAGGCGGTGACCATGTCTCATATGTTTTCTGTGTATTTTTCTACCAGGCGGTGATCATATCTCGTGTGTTTTTTGTGTATTGTTCTACCAGGTGGAATCCATGTCTCATGTGTTTTCTGTGTTTTGTTCTACCAGGTGGTCACCATGTCTCATGTGTTTTCTGTGTATTGTTCTACCAGGTGGTGACCATGTCTCATGTGTTTTCTGTGTGTTGTTCTACCAGGTGGTGACCATGTCTCATATGTTTTCTGTATATTGTTCTACCAGTTGGTGACCACGTCTCATATGTTTTCTGTGTATTGTTCTACCAGGTGGTGACCACGTCTCATGTGTTTTCTGTGTATTGTTCTACAAGGTGGTGACCACGTGTCATATGTTTTCTGTGTATTGTTTCTACCAGGTGGTGACCACGTCTCATATGTTTTCTGTGTATTGTTCTACCAGGTGGTGACCACGTCTCAAATGTTTTCTGTGTATTGTTCTACCAGGTGGTGACAATGTATCATGTGTTTTATGTGTATTGTTCTACCAGGTGGTGACCAAGTCTTATATGTTTTCTGTGTATTATTCTACCAGGTGGTGACCATGTCTCATGTGTTTTCTGTGTATTGTTCTACCAGGTGGTGACCATGTCTCATTTGTTTTCTGTGTTATTGTTCTACCAGGTGGTCACCATGTCTCATGTGTTTTCTGTGTAATGTTCTACCAGGTGGTGACCATGTCTCATGTGTTTTCTGTGTATTGTTCTACCAGGTGGTGACCATGTCTCATATGTTTTCTGTGTGTTGTTCTACCAGGTGGTGACCATGTCTCATATGTTTTCTGTGTATTGTTCTACCAGTTGGTGACCACGTCTCATATGTTTTCTGTGTAATTTTCTACCAGGTGGTGACCACGTGTCATATGTTTTCTGTGTATTGTTCTACCAGGTGGTGACCACGTCTCATAAGTTTTCTGTGTATTGTTCTACCAAAGTGGTGACCATGTCTCATATGTTTTCTGTGTATTGTTCTACCAGTTGGTGACCATGTCTCATAGGTTTTTTGTGTATTGTTCTACCAAAGTGGTGACCACGTCTCATGTGTTTTATGTACATTGTTCTACCAGGTGGTGACCATGTCTCGTGTGTTTTCTGTGTATTGTTCTACCAGGTGGTGACCACGTCTCCTATGTTTTCTGTGTATTGTTCTACCAAAGTGGTGACCATGTCTCATATGTTTTCCGTGTATTGTTCTACCAGGTGGTGACCACGTGTCATGTATTTTCTGTACATTGTTCTACCAGGTGGTGACCATGTCTCGTGAGTTTTCTGTGTATTTTTCTACCAGGTGGCGACCATGTCTCATAAGTTTTCTGTGTATTGTTCTACCAGGTGGTGGTCACGTCTCAAATGTTTTCAGTGTATTGTTCTACCAGGTGGTGACCATGGCTCATGTGTTTTTTTTGTATTGCTCTACCAGGTGGTGACAATGTCTCATATGTTTTCTGTGTATTGTTTTACCAGGTGGTGACCACGTCTCATACGTTTTCTGTGTATTGTTCTACCAGGTGATGACCATGTCTCATGTGTTTTCTGTGTATTGTTCTACCAGGTGGTGACCACGTCTTATATGTTTTCTGTGTATTGTTCTACCAGATGGTGACCATGTCTCGTATTTTTTCTGTGTATTGTTATACCAGATGGTGACCACGTCTCATATGTTTTCTGTGTATTGTTCTACCAGGTGATGACCATGTCTCGTGTGTTTTCTGTGTATTGTTCTACCAGGTGGTGACCACGTCTTATATGTTTTCTGTGTATTGTTCTACCAGATGGTGACCATGTCTCATATTTTTTCTGTGTATTGTTCTACCAGGTGGTGACCACGTCTTATATGTTTTCTGTGTATTTTTCTACCAGATGGTGACCATGTCTCGTGTGTTTTCTGTGTATTGTTCTACCAGTGGGTGACCACGTCTCATGTATTTTCTGTCCATTATTCTACCAGGTGGTGACCATGTCTCGTGTGTTTTCTGTGTATTGTTACACCAGGTGGTGACCACGTCTCATGTGTTTTCTGTGTATTGTTCTACCAGGCGGTGACCACGTCGCATGTATTTTATGTCCATTGTTCTACCAGGCGGTGACCACGTCAAGTTCAACTTTCCCATGGCATTCAGTACCACAATGCTGGCCTGGGGTTACCTCTTGTACAAGGATGCTTACCAATCTGCCGGACAAGAAGATTACTTGCTGGACTCTATCAAATGGCCGCTGGACTACCTGCTCAAATGTCATACAAAACCAGAGGAACTTTATGTCCAGGCAAGTCATCAATAATACGACATGCTAATTCTGGACATTTGTTGAGATGTGTGCTGAGATAAACGAAAGTACATGATTTTGTAATGGGTTTTATATGTGTGCTTAGGTAGACGACCGTATAGGATTTTGTAAGGGGTTTATAGGTGTGCTGACATAGACGATCGTATAGGATTTTTTAAGGGGTTTCACTGGATTTAGAAAAGAAATATGTTGCACAACACAAAGTTCAAAACTTGTGGGTCAATAAATTCAACGTTGGACAACAAGAAGCTTAAATCTCATTGGTCAGCTAAATTTAGAAAATGCGCTCGGTTTGATAGATATTATTCGTTAATACTAATACAGCGTAAATACTAATACAGAGTTAATACTAATACAGAGTTAATACTAATACAGCGTTAATACTAATACAGCGTAGTATGGCACCAACAACATTGAGAAGTGTGTTCTTCTTCATTGTATAAGTATACCTTATATAGAGCCGACATAAGCTATATTATATTCTTTGTGTAATGACCATTTTGCTCCAGCAGGAAGTTTACTACTAACATCATAACATTATGTGCTAGGCCCCTGTTTGTTCCTAGGATACATCAATGACCTACCCCAGAAACTGACATCCCACACAAGACTGTTCGTTGATGACACAGCCGTGTATAGGACGATCACCAACAGATCTGACCAGGACCAGCTACAAGAGGATCTCAATCGGTTAGCTGAGTGGGAGGCGAGCTGGGACATGGAATTTCATCCGGCCAAGTGCCAGACACTGTCAGTCTCTAGAAGTTGTACTCCTCTACGCTACCACTATGAATTGCATGGTCATTTACTTCAGTCAGTTTCCTCCGTAAGGTACCTGGGTGTTACCATTCAGAGAGAGGTCCGCTGGGACGAGCATATTAACAATTTTAGCAACCAGGCAAACAAGACCGTGGGGTTGTTAAGGCGTAAGCTAAAGATCAGCAACTCCGGTCTGAAAGAAAGAGCCTATAAAGCCTTTGTCCGGCCGCTTTTAGATTATGCATCTTCGGTCTGGGACCCATTCACTCAGAAGAGCATCGACAGGTTGGAGGCAGTACAGCGACGGGCAGCACGCTTTGTCCTGAACCGCTACAGGAATACCTCTAGTGTTGGCAGCATGCTGGAAACACTGGGCTGGTCACTATTGGAGGAACGACGACGACTATCCAGGCTCTCCATGATTTACAAGATAAATAATGGGCTAGTCCACTGCTCTGGCATTAAACATAAACTAGTCCCTCTCCCCCATAGACAGCAACGAGGCCATGACAGGCAGTTCCGGCTCATACCAGCGAGAAGCCAGTATAGGAACTGCTCATTCCTACCAAAGACAATCAGGGACTGGAACAATCTTTCAAAAGGAACAGTTGAGGCGACAACATTTGCGTCTATTGCCTCAGGCCTTCAAACCCCAAGCGTATGATACCCTCACACAGTTACTCTTGTAACCAGTGAAATATCCTCATCAACACCTGGCACAGAAACATTGCAAATCCCATCTACATTCATAGGAGCCATAATGATCAATAAATTGATTGTGGGCCCTTAATATATAGAAGAAGAAGAATTATAAAACATTATATCCCCATAGCGCTTAGAGACTTAAAAAAGGTCTGTCGTCACGATATTTTCCAAACTATCTCAACGAGATAAATGGGGTTTAATATTGAATTCGTTAACTTTTTCAAAGACTAGAGTGACTAACTTTGTCAAGATTGGCGTGACTAACGTTGTCCTGACTGACTGACGAACTCTGTCAATACAAGACTGACATGACTAACTTTGTTAAAAATGACGTGACCATATAATACATCGTTATTTTCAATACAGCCATCAGTATTACTACACCTAGCATAAGTAACCGAAGAATTGTGTCTCTAATTACATCCAAGTTTTGCTTGTTTGGTCTACTGAAGCATAATGGATGACTTTCTCTAGACACTGAGTTTTGTCTGGCCTACTAAAAGCACATTGGATGACTTTCTCTAGACACTGAGTCCTGTTTGGCCTACTAAAAGCACATTGGATGACTTTCTCTAGACACTCTGTCCTGTTTGGCCTACTAAAACACATTGGATGACTTTCTCTAGACACTCTGTCCTGTTTGGCCTACTAAAAGCACATTGGATGACTTTCTCTAGACACTGAGTCCTGTTTGGCCTACTAAAACACATTGGATGACTTTCTCTAGACACTCTGTCCTGTTTGGCCTACTAAAAGCACATTGGATGACTTTCTCTAGACACTGAGTCCTGTTTGGCCTACTAAAAGCACATTGGATGACTTTCTCTAGACACTCTGTCCTGTTTGGCCTACTAAAACACATTGGATGACTTTCTCTAGACACTCTGTCCTGTTTGGCCTACTAAAACACATTGGATGACTTTCTCTAGACACTGAGTTCAGTGACGACAAAGAACTTATATATTTTTATGTCGTATGTTTCCAAATATTGTCAGGTAGCAGACCCAATCAATGACCATTATCATTGGGGCCCCCCTGAGGTGATATTTTGGTCTCGACCGGCGTATCAAATTAACGATACTCATCCGGGAACTGACGTTGCCATGGAAACAGCTGCTGCTTTCGCTGCCGGGTCTCTTGTATTTAAGGATAAAGGTAGGACTTTCTTGTTTTTAAGGATAAAGGTAGCACTTTCTTGTTTTTAAGGATGAATGTAGCACTTTCTTGTTTTTAAGGATAAAGGTAGCACATTCTGGTTTTAAGGATAAAAGTTTAACAAGAAGACTTTTGTCAGTCTGAAATATCCATAAATTTTTTTTAATAGGATACTTTAGATAACTGACCATTTAATATTATCGAATAAATCAATTGAACAAAATCTAAACCTTATGATATAATTTATTTGACAAAATATATAAAAAATTTGACATGATGAAATAATTCAACTGAATAGACCCAGGGTATGCTGCAACTCTACTGACTCACGCCAAACAACTTTGGGACTTTGGAAATAAATATCACGGGATATATAGCAACTCTATTAAACAAGCGGAGCCATTTTACAAGTGAGTTTTATATGGGGAACTCTGAAAGTTTTACAAGTGTGTTGTATATGAGCAAACTCCGGGTACAAACTTCTGGTACAAATTCCGGTTACAAACTCCGGGTAAAATTCCAGGAAACATTTTGCAAGTGAGTTTTTAATGGAGAAACTATGGGTACAAAATCGGGTACAAACTCGGGTACAAGTCTCAGTTTGAATGTTGTTAATCTTAGCGTCCTTGCAACGTTTGGGTTTTAGCATTTATGTGTAGATAGAAGCAGTGGCGTAGTTACGGTTAGTGCTACCAGGGGCGGGTCAAAACGTTTGTCACCACTGACACATACAATTTTTAAGTTTGCCAAGAATACAAATGGTTCTGTTCCGGAACCGAGACCCTCGTTCCCAACCACCCAAATCCCCTTCATACGCCACTGGATAAAGCCAGGACAGGAAGACCATTTCCTACTATAACTCATCATAGTAAAACATATTAATATATCAGGAGAAAAGATTGAGTCATTCATTTCATCAAGCTTTCTAATACGCAACAGGTGACTAACTAAGGATGACGTCATATCATGGAGTTGGGGTCTTGAATCACGTGATGAGTTATTTATAGAAACGAAAATTTTCATTATTTTATATTTCCTAAAAGAAACATGGCTGACATAAATATCCTTTTGAAATAACATGGTGATGGCGTCAACAATTGTAATCGTATTTGTCATTAGTTGAAGCAACTCTATCGGTGAAGTGTGGCGGAACGGTTAAAAATCTTGTCATGATCTTCTTGAAAATTAGAAGGGTGAGGGTTACAGATTCTACAAGTATGCCCCCACACACACATTCATTACACACAAAAGAATTTTAAGGTTATAATTCTAAGACGTCTGTCCAACATCAAAACATTGAACTTGCTGTGTATTGATCCACAGATCAAACATTGAAATGCTCGTGTAATGCTCCACAGATCAAACAACTTTACAGATGAGCTATGCTGGGGATCATTGTGGTTGTATCAAGTCACCGATGACGCTACTTATCTGACAGAAGCTGAGAAGTATTTTGACCCATCTCCTGCCTGGTCCCTGTACTGGGATGACAAGACATTAGGCAATCAGGTATTGATATGCAAGACATTAGGACATCAGGTATTGTTAGGAAATACATTAGGCAATAAGGTAAGGATATGTTTTCCATTAGGCAATCAGGTAATGATAGACAAGACATTAGGCAATCAGGTAATAATAGACAATACATTAGGAAATCAGGTAATGATAGACACGACATTAGGCATTAGGTAATGATAAACAAGACATTAGGCATTCGGGTAATGTGGTGACAAGCAAGGAGAGCTAAGGAGTTTCTAGAGCGGATCCCGAACGTTGAAATTCTCCCATCAAAGTCCAAATGAGGTCACATGAAAAGTTGGGGTAGGGAGGCCAAACTTTGACAAGTGAACGCAAAAGAAACACATTTTCGTAATGCGTCAACCAAGTTTAAACCAAAAAATTTATCACCAAGTTAGTGACCATTTAAAATTGGGTAACTCACTACATAACATGCTCCTTTTCAACTGCAATTTTCAGATTCTACTTTACAAGCTGACAAAGAATGACAAATATAAAGTAGCTGCAGAAGCTTCGTTCGTATCCTGGTTCCCTGGTGGTTCCGTCCCATACACACCTAAAGGCCTGGCACACAGGAACGAGTCGGGCTCCCTCAGTCATTCGGGTAACCTGTTTCTGTAGCTCTTCAATTTCGATACATTTGTTATCTTCGATCTTCTCTAGTTTTTTTTAACCCTTCTCGTGCTGTACAGGTACAACTGTAACTTTTGAGTTGTTAATTTGAGTTTTCTTTAAATTTTAAAGATTTAAAAAGTCTTGACATCTCTAAATGTTCCTATTATATTATGTAGTCAATGTTTAGATTATGTAGTCAATGTTCGGAAAAGTCTTTACACGTTCCCTAGATATGGGGTCTACTTGTTTTTTTAACCCATAAGGCGTGGGTCTGGTACAATTTGACTTTCATATATTGTGTACGAAAATTCTCAGTGTAGGTATAATTTGTATACTGTTTTCAGAATCTACTCATTATTAAGGATTAAAATAGTTCAAATGGCGTCGATTTTATGAATGCAGATTATACCAAACAAAGGTACATCAAGTAGACAGATTATTCCAAACCACGGTACATCAAGTAGACAGATTATACCAAACAACGGTACATCAAGTAGACAGATTGTACCAAACCACGGTACATAAGCAGACGGATTATACCAAACAAAGGTACATCAAGTCGACAGATTATACAACCAACGGTACATCAAGTAGAAAGATTATATCAAACACTGATACATCAAGTAGGCACTGGGCATTTTCATACAAACTATATGAACTTACAACTTTACCTATGCCTGGTGCCAAGGTTAAATGTTTGTGTCAGTGACAAAAGTCGGTCATATCCTGTGTTTGCCATCCAAAGGATTTGAACATATTCAATTACACCCCCCCCCCCCGGGCCCCCACACAAATGGAGATTCTTTGAAACCCTTATTTGCTTCCTTCCCAGCCAACATGGCGCTGGCGGCATTAGTAGCAGCAGACGCTGGTATCAACCCAACAGAGTACAGACGATGGGCCATGTGTCAGATCCACTATGCCCTTGGTGACACTGGATTAAGTTACGTTGTTGGATTTGGTGCCATGTATCCACTCAGACCTCGACACAGGTCAAGGTAATGAGCTCTGACAATTCCTTGTCAATCTCCATATCTAGAATTTACATATATTAGACTTAAATTGTGTAGAGGTAACATATACTAGAGTTATATGTATAGAGTTAACATACACTATTGATTTGAGTAGAGTAAAAATAAACTAGTTAAATATCTTGAATTAACATATACTGGAGTTATATGTCTAGAGTCAACATATGCTAGAGTTATATTTCTAGAGTTAACATATGCTAGAGTTATAAATAGAGAGTTACATATGCTAGAGTTATATATCTAGAGTTAATATATACTAGTTACATGTCCAAAGTTACATAAACTAGACTTATATGAATAGATTTAACACATACTAGATTATATGTCTAGAGTTAATGTATGCTAGAGTTATATGTATAAAATTAACATATGCTAGAGTTATGTATCTAGAGTTAAAGTACACTATATTAAGATTAGATTTGCTATGTAAAACTTGACTAACGTACACTAACTTGTTTTCTACATTCTATCAATTATTCTTTAATTTTTACTTCACAGCTCATGCCCCTACATGCCCTCCATCTGCGGGAAAAACATACTGACCAACAAAGATCCCAATGTCCACATACTTTATGGGGCTCTGGTTGGGGGACCTGATAAAATTGACGAATTTCTGGATGAACGTGATAGAATTGACCAGAACGATGTGTCTTGTGACTTCAATGCAGGATTTCAGTCAGCTGTAGCTGGTAAGTCTTGTGACTTCAATGCAGGATTTCAGTCAGCTTTAGCTGGTAAGTCTTGTGACTTCAATGCAGGATTTCAGTCAGCTGTAGCTGGTATGCCTTGTGGTCCTTGTCTGTTTAGTTTATCAACATCTTTACATTCGTGGTCTTCCCTTGTATGTAAAAATTCTGGTTATGTGATTGAGATTTATCAAACGTAGCTTTGCTAAAAAATTTAAATGTTATCATTCTGTTATTTTGACATGTATTTAAAATGTTATCATTCTGTTTTGTTAACATGTATTCGTAGGAAATTTGTTAACAATTTCTGAGCTCCAACTCTGCTTCCGACAAAATTTGTCATTTCATAGATTCAATTATTATTTATTTAAAAAATACATTAATTTTCCTGGCTCTGGCTCCGTGGAAAATATCCTGCTGCAGAGCTACTGACTCCAGCTCCGAGCTCTGCTCCAAGTACCTGGAAAAGAAACATTTTAAATGCGGTTTTGTTAACGGGATGTTGTACTTGAACTTTTTGTACCAGTACAGTATCAGTACAGTACATGTTTCTGATCACTTAGTATTGTGACTTAAAGTTAAGTGAGGGTAGTGAGGCTACCATTTTTTGAATCAGTACAGTACATGTTTCTGATCACTTCGTATTGTGACTTAAAGCTCACTGAGGGCGGTGTGGCGACAACTTTGAAAGAAATAAAGTCAAATAATGTAGGTGTGTACGGCAAAGCATGCGGACATTTATATACGAAAGTAAATGTCAGAAATATTAAATTTTCCAGCAATTCATCGACACTTCTTCTTGATCATCACAAATGTTTGTATTTATTTTATTGTTGATATTGTGTTTGATTTGTTTGCTCGGTAGGACTCAAGTCTTTGTGGTTGAGATCAGAACACCCAGAACAGAAGCATGACGCAACATGTCCTTATCAAAAAAAGGCTGACGAAGTTGTTGGAAGAAAATGAATTTGGAAAGAATTCAAAGATAAATTTAATGGATTGCTTTAATTTTCAAAATTAAATTTCATTCATTGATATTATAAAAATAAATATTGCTGGGTATTATAATATATTTTGCGTCATCATTTAACGTTATGTTTCATGTCTTTCAAGTATGACAAAAATGGAGGGTAGTAGCGTCAGTAGGGGTGCGGATCGCACCGAGTGACACCCTCACAGCTGGAGATACCAAACGGAAAGTTGCAAAATTGCAAATGTGTTTGTTAATATTATCGTTTCTTACTCAAGCTATCAACTAGGCAATGTGTTTATTATGGCCCCTTACTCAAGAGTTCGTTTGTATCAGTTTCAAAACATATCTAAGCTTAATACAAGAACAGTGGGACACAAGAACAGGGTGCCCCCTGACTGAGTGACACAACAACAGGGTGCCACCTGACTGATTGCCACAAGAACAAGGGGCCCCCTGACTGACTGCCACGAACAGGGTGCCACAAATACAGGGTGCCACAAATACAGGGTGCCACAAGAACATGGTATCACCTGACTGTCACAAGAACAGGTGCCATCAGAGCATTCAGTACATTTGCCCATAACATTAGGGGCGTAGTCTAAATTAGTAAGGTTGTTTCAATTACCTTATGGGTTGCTTCAATTACCTTATGGTTGTTTCAATTACCTTATGGGTTGTTTTAATTACCTAAACGGTTGATATCTCTGTCAGTCATAAGCATGATATCTCTGTCAGTCATAAGCATGATAACTCTGTCAGTCATAAGCAGCATCTCTTCAATCGTTTTACTTTTTTTGTCTACAGATACTTACTTTTAAAGAAAATGTTCCAATTCTTTGTCCCGTTATAAAACTAGATGACTAAGCTGACATATACAAGTTATTGAACTGGCTACTTGCCTAGCATATTTTTATTTTTAATGCATTGAAATTTGGAAAAACTGTGATATTTTGAGAAAAATAAATAATTTTTAAAAAATCTTTTGTACAAAACCAAAAATCGTCACACTAAAGACGTCAACCCTTTACCTCAAAGACGTCACCCCTTTACCTCAAAGACGTCACCCTTTCCCTCAAAGACGTCACCCCTTTACCTCAAAGACGTCACCCTTTCCCTCAAAGACGTCACCCCTTTACCTCAAAGACGTCACTCTTTCCCTCAAAGACGTCACTCTTTCCCTCAAAGACGTCACCCCTTTATCTCACAGACTCACCCTTTACCTCAAATACGTCAACACTTTACCTCAAATACTTCACCCTTTACCACAAATACGTCACCCCTTTACCTCAAATACTCCAACCCTTTACCTCAAAGACGCCAACCCTTTACCTCAAATACGTCACCCCTTTACCTCAAAGACGTCAACCCTATACCTAAAAGACGTCACCCCTTTACCTCAAATACTTTACCCTTTACCTCAAATACGTCAACCCTTTACCTCAAATACTTCACCCTTTACCTCAAATACGTCACCCCTTTACCTCAAATACTCCAACCCTTTACCTCAAAGACGCCAACCCTTTACCTCAAAGACGTCAACCCTATACCTAAAAGACGTCACCCCTTTACCTAAAAGACTTCACCCCTTTACCTCAAAGACGTCAACCCCATACCTAAAAGACGTCACCCCTTTACCTAAAAGACGTCACCCCTTTACCTCAAAGACGTCAACCCTTTACCTGAAGGCTTCAAACCAATCAATGAAAACTTTGTTAAATTAAAATAAAATATATTTGGTTAAGTACCTTCTTAAGATCTTTAACAATTTAATCTGTTTCAAGATTTGGCTCGCTGCAAGAAACATACGTAACAAAGCTTCTAAAAATAGAAAGAAAACAGTACCAAAGCTTTTGACGTTGACAACACTTGAATGTGTCTAGTAATAAGAGGGGGGAAATAGTAATCCTCAAAAACATATTATAAATATTAATCCACACAAGTAATATGATATAGTTTAAGACACCTGTCACTGTGACAAGATAGAGTTGACGACACCTGTAAGCCGATGTGACTAGATAGAGTTGGAGACACTTGTAAGCCGATGTGACAAGATTGAGTTGGAGACACCTGTAAGCCGATGTGACAAGATAGAGTTGGAGACACCTGTAAGCTGATGTGACAAGATAGAGTTGGAGACAACTGTCAACTGATGTGACAAGATAGAGTTGGAGACAGCTGTTAACCCAAGTGACAAGGCAGTGTTGGCGACACCTGTCAACTGATGTGACAAAATAGAGTTGGAGACATCGTTAACTAAATGTTGATTTGTTTTTGGTGACCCCCGCATCCCAGGGCGAGGAGCTGGGAACCACTTGGCTACTCCGAGCAGAAAGAATTGTACACGTCTATGAAATTGAATATGCTTCCAGTATAATTATATTTACAGTTTAAAAATATTACGAATAAATTGTTGATAAAAGCTGTGTGTGGCGAAAAGTACGTTGTCTAGGAGATTAGGTCCCTTCTGTAGCCACAGAACATCGTTTCAGAGTCTACAACTCCGTTTCTTAAGCTTCTGGAAAGCTGGTACTTGTACATTTTCCTGGCTCCTATAAAGCCGATAGTTTAAAAGGAAAAACCACGCAATGTCGTTTAAGAGTCATCGAATATGTTTATTACTTGTTGAAAATATAAGTGTTCAAACACAGCACCTTCTATTGAATAGTCATGTGAAGTGACTAACAAATCCAATGAATACACAAAACAGCATCTTAAAGTTATACGAAGTCCTCACTCCAAAACACTCTGTCGAATCCACGCGCAATAATAAATCGTTCTCTCTCTAATAATAATCTGTCTCTCCTTTTATACCATGCACTAGTGATAACAAGAAAAATGTTCACATTCGTTCACCACTCTAATGTCTCCCCAACTCACAACAAACACTTTCTCCCCTGGGGTCCCCCCCTGCTAAGACGGTCATACTCGTGGGAAAATACAGCCAATACCACGAGCACTCCTTTTCCGTCTCCCCAAACACACACACAAAAAATTAACCACACAAACTGACCGTGACACTGTGAGCATGGGCAGACTTATAATAACTGTATGTGCAGATTTATAATAACTGAATTTGAAGACTTATAATAACTGTATTTCAATACTTATAATAACTGCAGATTTAAAATAATTGTAATTGTGTTAGAGATTTACCTTCAGCTCATTACGTAAACAGAACTAGGATATAACGTCACAAAATAGACCTCAACCTCAGACTGACCTAAGCATTTTGGATTCAAGATTAAAATTGTTACGCTTTTTTAAAAGCCTTCTTAACAACTTCTGAAAATACCTGCTTGTCTGACGGTTCTAAAATTTGTCCACTGTATGCCACTTAAGAATTTGTCCACTGTATGTCACATTAGAATTTGTCCACTGTATGCCAAATTAGAATTTGTCCATTGTGTGCCACGAAAGGATTATAAAGATGTAAGAGAGAAAGTTTTATTTTATCATATCGTGATGGTTTAGGATTTTTTCTTTAACTTAGACACACTTAGCTTCGAATAATATAATAATGTATGTAAAATGACATCCTAACAAATGGAAATGTCTTTTATTGAAATATTATTACATAAGAAAATATTATTTTATGAATTTATGAATTTTATTTTAAATTTGACTTCTTACTACTTTATCTAAACTAAATTTTAAATTAAAATAAATAAATGATGTCCTGAACCTAGAGTAGATTTTGTTCTTAACATTGGCTAGAAATATCCTTAATGTGTGAAATGTCTTTAATATAAGTATGAAATGTCCTCTATATCAATTATGAAATACCTGTGACATCTTAAGAAGGTGCAGACAACTCACAAAGGAATCATTTCAGTTTAACTGAAGTTGATAAAACTCAATAGTTGGAAGTAGGATCGGGGATGGAGCAGAATTGAACCCTCATGTCCTACGCCTTAGACGATTTAACTAAGGTAATGAAAATGCGAATATAATGTGGTATACATTAGCTTAAGATTCGACCTAATTATGGCTTAAATAATTTGTAGAATGTAATATCTCGAAGTAGACTACTACGTTTTGTAATCATTGTTGAAAATTCCTTGTAGAAAAATTCAATGTTCTTATCAAGATAAAGACTGTGATCAGATTACAAAACACATGACAACATGCCAGAACTTGAAGATTTCCTTAATTTGACCATAGTGCCCTCTACTAACTGTTGGCCGGGTTAGAAAGGATGGCAAGTTCTCAATATCAGAATTCATTCCTTTTTTTTCTTGTCCAATGTTTAGATAATAATTTAATAACCGTGAATGGGGCAATGGCCAAGAAAGAACACGACAGCATTTCTTAACCCTAAGCAATATGAGTCTTCCCATCATGTACTGACTCTTAGTGGTCGTGTTCACATCATGTACTGACTCTTGGTGGTTTAGAGCAAGTTAATAGGACGCACAACATCACGGAAGGTAAAATTGTTTCACTTTTATGAACTATAACAAATATTAAATGGGTGACTCACTAGCTCTTATTATTATTATTATTATTATTATTTGTAATGCATAAGATGGTTTTTATAAAGATTTTATGTAGAAGCCTGATTGTAATCAAATGAATTGTTGTAAAGGTGTAAAGTTCATGTCTGAATGTTTTAAGTCTAGGTTGGTGGTTGTAAAAGTAATGTAAATATATGAATGTAATCAAATTGTGTTGTAGGAGAAGAACAGCAGCGGCTGCATAAAAAAATATAATTTAAAAGAAATTAATCATGTTTTACAATAAAAAGATTATTTGACATTTGTTTCGTAACAATCAATAAAGAAATTCTCAAAGATACAATCATTAAATTTGTATTTTCTTAAAATATTCAAATTTTTCTAGAATTTTCTTTGTGCGCGTCTAGAAAGACGCTTGGGAGAGATAAGCGGAATCTATAATAAATGTTTAACTGTGTACATAACTTCATTTTTCTAGGCGTTGACACACGACAAAGGGAAGTTAGTTCATTGTAGACCTGTGTTAAGACGTAAGTGAATTTGTTTTGTGGTAGACTTGTGTGAATGTGTTGAGAAATTAAACGCTCTTTGGTGTGTTGTGGTATAGTTGTGACTAGATCACTGAAAGGATTTTTGAAAACATTGTTTTTATATTTTGTTGATAAAAAGCATACAATTTTAGTCAAAAACTATTTTCACTTTGATAAATATTAACTTTGTTAAATATTGATTCGTGTTTGTAGAGTATGTTGTGTCAGGTTTTTTACCTGCTCGTGGTCACGGCACACGTTCTCACAGATGTGGATGTGCCCATCACCGTCCACTGGAGTGGCGGCTTCCAGGGCGAGGCATGTTTTCCTATTACGGAGGAGATGCATTCCTGGACAGTGGTTCTCACGTTTGATCAGCCGATAACAAGTTTAGATGTAAGCCATTTGTGATATTCTGTAATTATTTGTTTATACATAAGACATCTTTCATATCCTGCAATTATTCGTTAAATGTCTGAAATATCTATTGAAGTTATACAATTGATCAAAACTTTAAGTTGATATTAATATTTATATTTTAAGATAAAAAAATCTGACCACATATTACTGACTGACAGCAAGTTTGGCAGTGATTAATTTTCTTTATCCAAAAATCGAGATATTAAATATTTTATTGAGAGTGGTCAAAATAATCTTGAATATCATACAATGTAGCTGACTACCTAAAGATTCTGGCATCTAATACAATCTAGATAAAAACTTAAAGATCCTGGTATCTAATAGAATGCAGATGACAGCATAAAGATCCTGGTATCTAATACAAAATAGATGACAACCTAAAGCCCCTGGTTTCTAATACCATGTAGCTAACAACATATAGCTCCTGGTCCTGGTATCTGAAGACGCTGTAGCTTTAACGTTTGTTCCCATACAGGCGTACACAGCTGACGTCATAGCATCACAAGATGGCGGTAAGGTCTACGTCCTTCACAACAAAGCGTGGAACAAGGACGAACATGTCGGTGACAATCTCTGCCTGGGATTTCAAGGTCACGGTCAGTCATCTAACAGTACATCGGCATAATCAGCCATGTCTTGTCATTATTAGAACCAAGAACAGAGACGTTTATAGTACCACTAAAAGTGAAGTTTGCTTAGAAACATTCATCAAAGTCTTAGTAATAAACTGACGGAAGCTTTAATTTAATTGAAATATATTTTATTTAACAAACTCTGATCTTAGATTTCTGACTGCAAGTTTCGCAATTCCTCACACAACTAAGATATTGGCTGATAGAATGTACATGCAAATCTAAAGATCCTTGTATCTTAAACAATAGAAATAAGACCCTAAAGATCCTGGTATCTAATACAATGTTGATGACAACTTAAAGATCCTGGTATCTAATACAATGTAGATGACAACCTAAAGATCCTGATATCTAAATATAGTCGCACTTAGTCATTACAATATACATTTAATTTGATGATAATTTTTTTTCAATCTCCTCTCTGAATATTGTCATGAATAAATAAATAGAGGAAGCAATGTAGTTTATCACATGTAGAATGTTGTGTTTACTCAGTGAGTAGAATGTTGTGTTTACTCAGTGAGTAGAATGTTGTGTTTACTTAGTGAGTAGAACATTGTGTTTACTTAGTGAGTAGAATATTGTGTTTACTTAGTGAGTAGAATATTGTGTTTACTCAGTGAGTAGAATGGTGTGTTTACTTAGTGAGTAGAATGTTGTGTTTACTCAGTGAGTAGAATGGTGTGTTTACTTAGTGAGTAGAATGGTGTGTTTACTTAGTGAATAGAATGGTGTGTTTACTCAGTGAGTAGAATGGTGTGTTTACTTAGTGAGTAGCATGTTGTGTTTACTCAGTGAGTAGAATGGTGTGTTTACTTAGTGAGTAGAATGTTGTGTTTACTTTTTGAGTAGAATGTTGTGTTTACTTAGTGAGTAGAATGTTGTGTTTACTCAGTGAGTAGAATGTTGTGTTTACTTAGTGAGTAGCATGTTGTGTTTACTCAGTGAGTAGAATATTGTGTTTACTTAGTGAGTAGAATGGTGTGTTTACTTAGTGAGTAGAATATTGTGTTTACTTAGTGAGTAGAATGGTGTGTTTACTTAGTGAGTAGCATGTTGTGTTTACTCAGTGAGTAAAATGTTGTGTTTACTTAGTGAGTAGAATGTTGTGTTTACTTTTTGAGTAGAATGTTGTGTTTACTTAGTGAGTAGAATGTTGTGTTTACTCAGTGAGTAGAATGTTGTGTTTACTTTTTGAGTAGAATGTTGTGTTTACTTAGTCAGTAGAATGTTGTGTTTACTCAGTGAGTAGAATGTTGTGTTTACTCAGTGAGTAGAATGTTGTGTTTACTCAGTGAGTAGAATATTGTGTTTACTTAGTCAGTAGAATGTTGTGTTTACTTAGTGAGTAGAATGTTGTGTTTACTCAGTGAGTAGTACGTTGTGTTTACTCAGTGAGTAGAATGTTGTGTTTACTCAGTGAGTAGAATGTTGTATTTACTCAATAATTGTTTTGATTCTTATAACTAATCCCATTTTAAACATGTTTCCATGTCTGGATCAGGTAGTGGGGACATTGTTCCCAAGGTAACGGGGTCCATACAAGTAGGTGACTACACAGCCCAAAATACAACAGGTAAGGCCTTATGAGCGTGCAGGTAAAGTTTATCTTTAAGAAACTATTTTTTTTCCTTCCATTCGATGTTACCAGTATATTTTAAAGGTAGACATTTTGTAATCCTTTCTACTTGCTATTCAAAGTCTCAACACTTAACAATCCAATGTTTACTTCTATAAATGTTTCATTTTGTTTACCCATATATTCATATCATCATCATCATCATCATCATCATCAGGTCCCGTAGTCCTTCGACCGTTGGGGCGCCACATATGACATGTAAACTATTCTTCTCCATTCCTCTCGGTCTTCTGCCCTACGCATAGCATCGCATAGTTGTAGTCCCGTCCATTCTTTGATATTATCTTCCCATCTTTTTCTTTGTCTTCCTCTTCTTCTCCCTCCTCTAGTAGTGCCCTGCAAGATCTCTTTGGCGAGACCTTGTTTTCTGGTCACGTGGCCATACCACTCAAGTTTACATTCATATACAACAACCAAAACAACGACAACAATGTCCTTGAAATGTAATTTTAGAAAAAAGTTCATCAAAATTCATTATTTGCTATTTATTTTCGCGTCCTTGGACTGCATTTTCCTTCTCTAAAAATTGTAAAAGAATGTCCTTAAATTGACCACCCAAACTCTATATAACAAACAATTTTAATTATCTTTTAAATTTACGTAATATGATACATTGATATCTTTATTAAATCTTTAACCAAACTCTTACCTTGCTTCCTGACTATGTTATTGGAAAAGTCCAAAAATCGATTTGATCTAAATAAGAATCTCTTAACCCATTTTTTTATGTCAGGAATACAATTTAGTGCCTTTTAAAGATACAATATTAATATTATAAAAATGAAGACACACTTTCAATGAACTTTACTTATCGCATAAAAGAAACAAAAATATATTTTCTTTGTTTGAAAGAAAATCTTAAACCATCTTTGTTTGAAAGAAAATCTTAAACCATCTTTGTTCACGTTCTTTTTTTGTTTGTTTTTGAGGAATAGGTTTACTTATATAACAATTTTCATGGTTTGGCAACGCCCTACAATTGAAATAACTTTAAACATTTTTTGTTAAAAAGATGAACACCCTGATATGTGTTTACTGAAGAAGGTTAATTACTCCTACGACTTGGGCCCAATTTGTGCTACCTGGGGCCTATCTTGTGCTTCATGGGGCCTATCTTGGGCTGCTTGGGGCCTATCTTGTGCTGCCTGGGGCCTATCTTGTGCTGCCTGGGGCCTATCTTGTGCTGCCTGGGTCCTATCTTGTGCTGCCTGGGGCCTATCTTGTGCTGCCTGGGGCCTATCTTGTGCTGCCTGGGTCCTATCTTGTGCTGCCTGGGGCCTATCTTGTGCTGCCTGGGGCCTATCTTGGGCTGCTTGGGTCCTATCTTGTGCTGCCTGGGGCCTATCTTGTGCTGCCTGGGGCCTATCTTGTGCTGCCTGGGGCCTATCTTGTGCTGCCTGGGGCCTATCTTGTGCTGCCTGGGTCCTATCTTGTGCTGCCTGGGTCCTATCTTGTGCTGCCTGGGTCCTATCTTGTGCTGCCTGGGTCCTATCTTGTGCTGCCTGGGTCCTATCTTGTGCTGCCTGGGTCCTATCTTGTGCTGCCTGGGTCCTATCTTGTGCTGCCTGGGTCCTATCTTGTGCTGCCTGGGTCCTATCTTGTGCTGCCTGGGTCCTATCTTGTGCTGCCTGGGTCCTATCTTGTGCTGCCTGTGGCCTATCTTGTGCTGCCTGGGTCCTATCTAGTACTGCCTCGGGCAAAATGAAAATATCAAATCCCCCTCCCACCCTAAAGTTCTTAATAAACATTAATCAAACCATGCACGGGATGGTAGCCTCTACATACACAATCAAACCATGCACGGGATGGTAGCCCCTACGTACACAATCAAACCATGCACGGGATGGTAGCCTCTACGTACACAATCAAACCATGCACGGGATGGTAGCCTCTACATACACAATCAAACCATGCACGGGATGGTAGCCCCTACGTACACAATCAAACCATGCACGGGATGGTAGCCTCTACGTACACAATCAAACCATGCACGGGATGGTAGCCTCTAAGCACACAATCAAACCCAGCACGGGATGGTAGCCTCTACGTACACAATCAAACCATGCACGGGATGGTAGCCCCTACGTACACAATCAAACCCAGCACAGGATGGTAGCACCTACGAGCACAATCACAGAATTTCTGCACGCCCCTGGGCTTTATTTCCGTTTATTGCAAGCTTATTATTATTAACTTTAACGTTGAAATTCATACCAACGTTCAAATATGTCAAATTGTTGTTATCAAAATGAACCAATTGCAACTTCATATGGTTTGTTCTTATTGGGATTAAGGATAAGTGAATTAGGGAAGGAACTTTGGCTATTAACTTTCGTTGCACTTCGTGGTTAAAACGGCCATTTGTTATTACAACTTTTTTAGATCGTTAAATTTGTATTACTAATAAATTTGATAAATGCCCATTTTTGGAATTTAAAAAAATTAGTAAAACGTATTAAATATTAAAAATTAGTAAAACGTATTAAAAGTTAAAAATTAGTAAAACATATTAAATGTTAAAAATTCAAAACTAAAACCTGGAGTGGTGTGTAAACATTTAAAAAAGCAATCAAATCTATTTATGAATAGAACTTTTCACAAGGGGACACCATCAGTTTTGTCCCAAGCGCTTTAAAATCAAGGGAAGTTAATGCTTATTCTCATTTTTACTTTCTTTGAGTTCAATCTTAAAATTTTTATTTTAAATCATTATAAAACATTTGGATAACAGAAATTTAAATTTAATTTTGCAAGAGCGACAACGCAAAAAACAACAACAAAGAATTTTTAAAAAACCAAAAAGAGATGTTTGGGTTTTCCCAATAAATGGTATTACGAATTAATAATAGCAAAAGATAGATGACCATAATTTGTTGATAATAAAAATAATATCATAACTTCCTAATTTAAATAAACACTCAAAATTGTTCATTAATTGTTATATTAAATGTATTTCTAATTAATAATAATTTTTTTTTACCTATTATAAACATACTAAATTATAATCAGAAATATGTTATTATATCATATTAAAATGTATTCGATCATTGTTAAGAAATGGATTCGTTTTTTTTAACCAAAGTTTTGCCTTATTTTCTACAATGTTTTCATGAAATGAAGAATTCATTTAAATAAAGAAGAATCTCTAAACAGTTGTTCACGTCTGTAACAGCCTTGAGTGTTATTAATCTCATAAGTATATTCACATTTCGCAAAGTAAAAACAAGAATACATTTTCATTATTAGATTAAAAAATCTGAACCCATCTTTGTGCACGCCCATGGATAGTAAAGAAAAAAAAGCTCTATTTTTAATATTAAATTTTTACGTGTGTAAAATTATTGGGTTTTAGCATTTTTATTTGAGGTATGGGTATACCTATGTTATTGTACACACGTTTTGTCAAAGCCATTAAACTATTTTTTCTTATTTGGTATACCAACATATATTTATTAGTATAAATAGAATGTAACATTTCCTTTTCACGATTGTAATATCATTGGAGTTAAAGATATTGTCATCCACTTAAAATGTACACACTCTATTCCCTACCCCCGATATATGTACCTGAGAAGGTTAATTATTTATCAAATTCATTCTTTAACTCTGAGGCGTATCTTGTACTGCCTGGGAAAAACGAACGTAACAAATCTCCCTCTGTCAAGAATTGATTATGGAAAATAGTTTTTGGTGGTGTCGTCTAGGGTATGATTCACCAGTTGGTGGTCTCGTCTAAGGTATGATTCACCAGTTGGTGGTCTCGTCTAGGGTATGATTCACCAGTTGGTGGTCTCGTCTAGGGTATGATTCACCAGTTCACAAGAATAACAGCACTAGACTCAAAGTGCGTTCAATATTAATCTTTACACTTTATTTTAACTGCACAATTAGCACATGCTCATTATAACGATCAATAACACAATTCATCCGATTAGTGCTGTAACAAACTTAGCCAAAAGACCTCGTACTAAGGTGATCGTTGGACTACACTGTCTTTCCTTTCACCCCGAGTTAATCTGCTCGTTCACTCACACTACCAAACGTGCATACCTGTCGTTCGCATGATTTCCAACGCCAGCCAATCTATCACATTCACGCCTGGACTACTTTCACAAAATTCGCTACGATAACTAAAATCTTCAGGGATTCTCACCTCGTCATCCTCCACCACAGCCTTTGATAAAACAAATAATAAAATCATACAAGTGATGGTAGCCCCCGTACGTAAGCAACCACACCAGACCCCCTTTACCAAAATGTATTTTATATTTTCTATAAGATATATATAATTCTTAGAATAATTCCGTATATTGAAAGATTATGGTAATTTATTTTAACATTAAAAACTAAACCAAAGTTCAATTCTGTCCCATTATTTGGTTTTGAGATATTGATATCAAAATGAATCAATTGCAACTTCATATGGTTTGTCCTTATTTGGATGAGTGACTAGTGCAGTAGTGAGTGCTCTTTGCATATGTAGTTTCGCTGCACTAATTTACCTTAAGGGTATTTACTACTTTAAGTATTTTTAAACCTTAAGTTTTATTACTTCATAAATTTGATAAAAGTACATTTTTGTAATGAAAAATGTTACTTTTAAAGAGGGGAAAGTATATTTATCAAATTTTTCACACTCGGTTATTAAATCAAAGAAACTTAAATTTTTTGATTAGTAAGTTTTAATTTAGGTCTCTTGAAATTAATCACGTTATTCTTAATTTGAGTACAATAGAAAATTTTACTTCGATATTGTTAGAAGTCATTTAGATAAAAGTAATTTTAATTCAATTTCGAAATATTAACACGCACTAAACAAAAATAGATGTTTGGGTTTCTCCGACAAATGTGATTATGATTTACTAAAATTAATTGATCATAATTTATTGATAAAAACTAGTATCATAATTTTCATATTCGGATAAAATACTTAAAATAGCTCTTTGAATGTTATGTTAAATTTATTCGTACTTTTTAATAATAACACATATAAAAATAAAAGCGGATATATTTTATTGTTATGTAATTAAAATGGAATTCGATGTCCGTAAAATAATAGAAAATCACTATCAATCTTTGTAAGAATACGAATTTATTTAAATTCATTCGTCTTTTAAGTGTTAGTAAGCCTTGCTCCTGCTAATACAATGGAACCTCTTATAACGAGCACCTCTCATAACGAGTAATTAGCATAACGAGCAAAAAAATGTGAAGAAGTTGCTCCCTTAACGAGCTACATTTCGCATAACGAGTTACGCAGATAGTGGAAGTCCCTTTTTCCCGACATTCACCTCTGCTTGGAAAAAAACTTAGGCCAGAGAGTGTTGTTGAATGTGATTTTGAAACAGTACCTGTGGAGTCTTCAGTTAACGAGATTGTGTCATTGGCCAAAATCCTTGGACTCGAGGTGGACAACAACGATATTGAAGAGCTTGTGAAAAAGCACAGTCAAGAGTTGACCACCGAAGAGCTAATGGAGTTGCTTGACCACCGAAGAGCTAATGGAGTTGCATCATGTTTCACAGCAAGAAATTATGGATGAGAGCTCATTAATGGAGGAGGAAGTAGCATAGCAACAATCTTCTAGCGCAATAAGAGAAATGCTGAAAGCATGGGAAACTGTTGCATCGTACATTGAGAAGTATCACCTTAATAAGAAGGTGGATATTCGAGCTACAAATTTATTCAATGATAAATTTTCGTCAAATTTTGAAGCGTCGGCAAAAACATATGTCTTTAGACAGTTTTCTAGTTAAAAAGGATTAATTATTTGTCATAAATTCATATTTTTATTTACGTTTTTGTTTCAAATCTAAATTGTATTCCAAGTTTTTACACTCCTTAACAATTCATAAGTCATTTTATTTTAATAAATGTAAATATATATTTTTGAAAAATTATAACTTTTTCAGCATGGAACGCATTATCGTATTTTACATTGATTTGAATGTGAAACATTGTTTTGTTTAACGAGTGTTTCGCTTAACGAGTAAGATTCTGGAACGAATTATGCTCGTTATAAGAGGTTCCACTGCATATATATTGAACATGTTTGTAAAATATTGCAAGCGCTGTATGAAATATTATGTTATATGCAATATTGCGTGTGTATGTTTCGTGAACTTGTTTGTCTTTTATGAAATATTGTATTTGTATGATAATATATTAGCTTCTATTTTATCGAAAGGCACTGTTACTCCTGCAACAGCCTCCACGACTGCATCAACTTGTGAGTTTTCAATTATTATTTCATGATTCTGTAAATAAATAACAACATAATTCTTGGCTTGCGGGAGGGGGTGGGTTCAAACACCTTGTAAATTATTTGGTCCTTACCTATTTGAAGCTACCTTAAAAAATGATCAGATTTAAATGTTTGTGTAAATAGATTAACTAATTATACAAGTGCGATAAAGCTTTAAAATAGATTAAATAGACACGAACAATATGTGTCAATAGATTAAATAGACACGAACAATCTGTGTCAATAGATTAAATAGACACGAACAATCTGTGTCAATAGATTAAATAGACACGAACAATCTGTGTCAATAGATTAAATAGACACGAACAATCTGTGTCAATAGATTAAATAGACACGAACAATCTGTGTCAATAGATTAAATAGACACGAACAATCTGTGTCAATAGATTAAATAGACACGAACAATCTGTGTCAATATAACAATATATATTAAGCTTTAATCATAATTTTACAATACACATAAGTAAACGTTTCGGCTTTCCATTCTTCTTTACCTTGTCTCTATCTGGTTTTCATCTCTCTTTCTTTCTTTTATTTCTTTTTAGGTAGGATATTTCTATATATACAAACATTATGTAAATTTGTTTTATATTTATTTATAAGTCTTGTTGTACTGATGAAGGCATGTGCCAAAACGTTTACTTATGTGTATTGTAACATTATTATTAAAGCTTAATGTATATTGTTATATTAACACAGATTGTTCGTGTCTATTTAATCTGTAAATATATTAATGTGATTAAATAAAATCATGTTTTGGTATCTACAGCTTCATAACTACCAAGTTGTCTAAATATTTAGCCATTCTAAACTCTATGTACATTTAACAATTTAAGATAACTAGTAACTGTATAGATCCAAAATGTCTCTTGGAAACGATTCTTTAACGCAATTGAAACCTTGATGGAATACTTTTAACAATAATTGCCAACCAGCGCCCCACACTCAGACAGCCAGCACCCACAGTCAGACTACAGCCAGCACCCACAGCCAGACTACAGCCAGCACCCACAGCCAGACTACGGCCAGCACCCACAGCCAGACCACAGCCACCACCCACAGCCAGACCACCGCCACCACCCACAGCCAGACTACAGCCACCACCCACAGCCAGACTACAGCTACCACTAAAACAAGTAAGTATGAGATATTTTCATCAGACATAATTGTTTAAAGTTAACATAACTAGGTTAGTAATTATTGCATAGTATTTTACTTAAACAGATTGTGCGTCCGTCTCGCGTTGAACCGACTGCATCTTCTATTTGGGTAGTTAATCTGGTGAATCTACTATTTGGGTTGTTAATCTGGTGAATCTATTTGGGTAGTTAAACTGGTGAATCTACTATTTGGGTTGTTAAACTGGTGAATCTACTATTTGGGTTGTTAATCTGGTGAATCTATTTGGGGTATTAATTTGGTGAATCTGCTATTTGGGTTGTTAAACTGGTGAATCTATTTGGGGTGTTAATTTGGTGAATCTATTTGGGTTGTTAAACTGGTGAATCTACTATTTGGGTAGTTAATCTGGTGAATATACTATTTGGCTTGTTAATCTTGTGAATCTACAATTTGGGTAGTTAATCTGGTGAATCTACTATTTGGGTTGTTAATCTGGTGAATCTACTATTAGGATAGTTAATTTGGTGAATCTACTATTTGGGTTGTTAATCTGGTGAATATACTATTTGGGTAGTTAATCTGGTGAATATACTATTTGGGTTGTTAATCTGGTGAATCTACTATTTGGGTTGTTAATCTGGTGAATCTACTATTTAGGTAGTTGACCTGATGACATCTTCTATTTGAGTAGTTGACCTTATGACATCTACTATTTGAGTAGTTGACCTGATGACATCTACTATTTGAGTAGTTGACCTGATGACATCTACTATTTGAGTAGTTGGCCTTATGACATGTACTATTTGAGTAGTTGACCTTATGACATCTACTATTTGAGTAGTTGGCCTTATGACATGTACTATTTGAGGAGTTGACCTGATGACATCTACTATTTGAGTAGTTGACCTGATGACATCTACTATTTGAGTAGTTGACCTGATGACATCTACTATTTGAGTAGTTGACCTGATGACATCTACTATTTGAGTAGTTGACCTGATGACATCTACTATTTGAGTAGTTGGTCTGATGACATCTACTATTTGAGTAGTTGGCCTTATGACATCTACTATTTGAGTAGTTGACCTTATGACATCTACTATTTGAGTAGTTGACCTGATGACATCTACTATTTGAGTAGTTGGCCTTATGACATGTACTATTTGAGTAGTTGACCTTATGACATCTACTATTTGAGTAGTTGACCTGATGACATCTACTATTTGAGTAGTTGACCTGATGACATCTACTATTTGAGTAGTTGACCTTATGAATCTGCTAGCTAGTAAAATAAGGTATATTTAAGCTTTAATAGAAAGACAGGACAATAGGATAAGAACTTTTTGGCTAAGAGCTTTCATCAGCAGACAGGACAATAGGATAAGAACTTTTTGGCTAAGAGCTTTCATCAGCAGACAGGACAATAGGATAAGAACTTTTTGGCTAAGAGCTTTCATCAGCATACAGGACAATAGGATAAGAACTTTTTGGCTAAGAGCTTTCATCAGCAGACAGGACAATAGGATAATAACTTTTTGGCTAAGAGCTTTCATCAGCAGACAGGACGAATGAAAATACAAGAAACATAATTGAAAATGAGCGAAAAAAACTTTGGGGAAACCTGAGAACGATATGTGCTAGGCAGACTTGTGGACGATATGTGCTAGGCAGAGTTATGGACTATATGGGCAAGAAAGTCTTTGGACGATATATGCTAGGCAGACTTGTGGACAATATGTGTCGGACAGACGTGTGGACCATATGTACCAGGCAGACATGTGGAAGATATGTGCTAGGCAGACATATAGACGATATGTGGTACACAGACATGCTGTTTTCTAGCTCAACTCGATCATCTATTTATTTGTCATGAAATATTGTTTAATTATAAAATTATTTTGTTCTATTGTAATCAGCAACTCATGGTCAGCCATTGGTAGGAACACCAGTACCAAGTAAGTAGATCACAGTATATTCTCAATGTTTAATAATATTTATTTATGTCACAGTAATATTCTCACCTTGCAATTTTATGAATGATTTTGTTTTGTTATAATACGACCATCATGTTGCCTAGCAACACAAGTATGCCAACATTTTGAAGTGAGTGACTCATCCTCCCTGTTCCTTTTTCTAATTATCAATTTAAATATTTTCCTGGAATCAAAACATTTATTTAAGTCTAGTTTGACAAAAGAATAAAAAGTCTGAAATCTATGTTGACTGTTTGTTCCCTACATAAAGTATAACTATTTACAGGTTCAACAAGTACAATCCATTTATATCAAAAGTCCGACATTTTAAGATGGCCGGACTAGGAAATGACGGTTTGCATGCAATATTCTGAAATGGGATGTGATGCCATAATTTGATGTGTGGCGATGATGAGATGTGTGGCCATGATGTTATGCCATAATGTGATGTGTGGCAATGATGTGACGCCATAATGTGATGTGTTGTAATGATGTGATGTGTGGCCATGATGCAATGCCATGATTTTATGTGTGACCATGATGTGATGTGTGGCCATAATGTGATGCCATGATGTGGTGTTTGGCAATGATGTGATGTGTGGCCATGATGTGATGCCATAATGGGATGTGTTGCAATGATGTGATGTGTGGCCATGATGTCATGTGCTGCAATGATGTGATATGTAGCCATGATGTTATGCCATAATGGGGTGTGTGGCAATGATGTCATGTGTGGTCATGATGTGATGTCATAATGTGATGTGTGGCGATGATGGGATGTATGGCATTGATATGGTGTGTGGCCATGATGTGATGTCATAATGTGATGTGTGGCGATCATTAGATGTGCTGCCATGATGTGTTGTGTGGCATTGATTTGATATGTAGCTATGCTGTGTTGTGTGGCATTGATGTGATGTCATAATGTGATGTGTGGTGATGATGGGATGTGTGGTCATGATGTTATTCCATAATGTGATACGTGGCAATGATGTGATGCCATGATAAGAATGTGTGGCCATGATGTAAGTTAGGCAATGATGTAATGCTATGATTGTGTTGTGTGGCAATTATGTGAAGTGTGGCCATGATGTGATGCAATGATGTGATGTATTGCCATGATGTGATGTGTGACCATTATGTGATGAATAAGATGTTGTGTGTGACAATGATGTCATATGTGGCCATGATGTGAAGCCAAGTTGTGACATGTTGCATTGATGTGATGTGTGGCCATGATGTGATGCCATAATGTGATGTGTGGCGATGATGAGATGTGTGGTAATGATGTGATATGTGGCTATGATGTGATATGTGAACATGATGTGATGCCATGTTGCGGTGTGTGGCAATGATGTGATGTATTGCCTTGAAGTGATGTGTGACCATTATGTGATGCCATAATGTGGTGTGTGGCAATGATGTGAATTGTGGCCATGATGTGATGAAAAAGATGTGGTGTGTGACAATGATGTGATGTGTGGCCATGATGTGATGTGTGGCCATGATGTGATGCCAAGTTGTGACGTTTGGCAATGATGTGATGTGTGGCCATGATGTCATGTGTGATGCCATGATATGATTTTGGGGCCATTATGTGAAGATTTGCCATGTAATAAAAACGTTTTACATGAGGCCCCCCCCCACCGCCCCATTAACGAATTTGTATATCATTATATCCCATATAATCAAAATTTCAATTATTTCTAAATGATGTTTCATTTTACATTCTCAGCTAACCGCATCACCACCCCCCACTACACGTCCCTCGGCAATATCATTGACTGGGGAGAACGATTTTTTGGGGAATTCACCTTTGACGTTCATGAAGATGTTCTCGGCTGGGTCATGAATGTCACGTTCAGTAAAAGTGTTGTTATTTTTGAGGTTGTTATAGAAATGTACTCATTGACTAACCCTTATAAGCGTTGACTAACCCATATACTTGTTGACTAACCCATATACTCATTGAATAACCCATATACGCGTTGACTAACACATATACTCATTGACTAACCCATATATTCATTGACTAACCCATATAATCATTGACTAACCCATATATTCATTGACTAACCCATATACCCATTGACTAACCCATATACCCATATACGCGTTCAAGAGATTCAGTTGTATTATGTTTTACCCATACTCTTATCATTTATATTTATAATTACATTCCTAAAATCAATACTGCTTTATAAAATTACATTAAAAAATGTGAATTTATTTATTGAATTCACAACGTTTAGGACGTGCTTGACTCAAATATGTGTTGACATGTCATGCAATAGAAGTGGTCTTTTTTATTTTTACAAATGATTTTAACCGTTAAATTGATTTTAACATATGTATTTTCAGAGTGGTTTGGCTTTGCCCACGTCTCACTCAGCAGACGGCAAAGAATGGTTTGTTGTCAGCAGGGACTGGCACTCTGTTTTCCATCCTGGAGATAATTTAACTGTACCGTAAGTCAGAGCTGTCGTTCGTGTTATAGTCACTCAGACGTATACTTATTATTTAGTCAAAACTATTCTCTTAAACTTCCTAGAGGGTAACATAATGTTAGCAAAAAATATAAAAGCATAAGCCAGATTTTCCCAGCTTTCCGAATCTGTTAAAGATTTCCTTTCTATTCAAAAATCGAGTTTGTAGCATATATTTTTTATTCAACGTGACCCTTTCCCTCGGTTGATCGTTTCATCCTTGTGTTGATCTGCACATGAGCATTTGAGTTACTGACAAAGAGTGTGTGTTGAATTACTATTTCAAGGTTGATTGTTCAATATAGTTTTAAACTGCTAAAGTTTCTTTATCCGGACTTTTTGTTTAAAATATGAACAAGTCAATAAACTAACCGATAAGAATTTTAATACGAAAAATAAATAAGAATAAAATAGAAAATGTCCACAAAAGAAAATTAACAGTTTCCACTAAAGACGAGTTGAAAGTTTCCCTCTATCACAACACATTGACGTTATGTAGTGCCACACTATCACAACACATTGACGTTATGTAGTGCCACATTATCACAACACATTGACGTTATGTAGTGCCACTCTATCTCTCTGCACATTGACTTCATGAAGTGCCTCACTATCTCTCTGCACATTGACTTCATGTAGTGCCTCACTATCTACCTGCACAATGACTTGACGAAGTTCCACACTATCTTTCTGCATAGTCTTTCTTTGCGTATAAATTTAAAAAAAATTTATATTAATATCTGATTTTTTAAAGTCATCTCTTAAAAAACGAGGTCTTTTTTAAAGTTTTAAAATAATTTTTATTTATTTTATATTGGGATTGAAATTGACGGTCTCACAAACTTATTGACCTTTAAACTCACTAATAAATACTAGAATATATATATATACTTGGTTTGCCTATCTGATTCTTACATATGTTGTATTTATAATATGGTCACGACGTCATTGCCAAATTTCAGTAGCTCCAAGCTGGTAAATTTCATCAGCTTATGTTGATTATTCCAGCGAAATAATGAAGGTGACTGTTCATATGTAGATGCCATACGATATTGTTAATTATAAAAACATGACGTCATAAAGCTCTACACTAAGCCATGACGTTGATGACATAAAACAATGTAAATGTCCATCAAACGTCTGCCAGCAGGTAACCAATTGAATCATTTCAGGTTTTTGGGCAACTATCATAACGGTGGAGGCGCCCCTTCTGCCCAAGCGGTGTTGACCAACATGGGTGTGGATAATTGGAGAGTCAATCAACAACCAGATGGTAAGTCAGCTCATTAACAGATTGTAAGTCAGCACATTTTCAGATGGTAGTTAGCACACAAACAGATGGTATGTTATGTTCAATAAACTTGAATTTATGAATCAATCAATGCCGTCACCTTACTTTTAGAAATACACCTGCATTCCAAGTACCATTTAAAACTTTCGATTACACGTACTCCATGACTTGGTGCCTCATAACTCTCTTTACCCACCATGGTTATAGGCAAAAATGTTGAGCAGAAGTATTTGGTGGAGCTCAGCTCCAGGACAATTTATTTCTGACTCCGACTCCACTCTGACTCCACTCTGACTCCACTCCGATTCTACTCTGACTCCACTCCGACTCCACAACGATATCAGGAAAAAATATTATTTTAAAAAATCTGATATCCATTTCTAGTGGTGCACCAATGGATCCGAAGACAATATATAATCTGTCTAATCCACCTAATCTGTCTAATCGGTCTAATGTGTCTAATCGGTCTAATGTGTATAATCGTTCTTATCGGTTTAATCTGTCTAATCTGTCTAAACCGTCTTATCAGTCAAATCTGTTTAAACGGGAAATAAAGCTAATGGAAAACTGGGGCATTAATTATGATTGAAGATTGGGGGAACAACAACTTGAGGATCTTTAAAATTTTGATTAGAAAAAGGCCGCGTATATTTCTGAGCCCATTATACTTATATATTGTAATTTTGGGGACTGGGAACTGTTGGTTACAGTTCCGCTCCAGCATGGGGCAGAGAACCCCGCTACAGAGCTCGAAGCTCCAAGTTTCAGCTCCAAACTCCAGCTCCGTTCAAAAACCCTTGTTGAAGTTCCATTAAACTAAATATAATTATCTCTGTCATCTTATTCCAGCTGATGAGTCCAAGTACAACTACAATGACGTCATCTACAAGTCCATCTTATTCTATGAAGCCCAGCGGTCAGGAAAACTTCCCCCATCAAACCGTATTCCATACAGGGGCGACTCTTTACTGAACGAAACGGGAAATGGGCATAGTTTGTCTGGAGGATGGTATGCTGGTAGGTGATGGGGAAATGGGCATAGTTTGTCTGGAGGATGGTATGCTGGTAGGTGATGGGGAAATGGGCATAGTTTGTCTGGAGGATGGTATGCTGGTAGGGGATAGGAAAATGGGCATAGTTTTTCTGGAGGATGGTATAGTGGTAGGTGATGGGGAATGGGCATAGTTTGTCTGGATGATGGTACAGTGGTAAGTAATGGGGAAATGGGCATAGTTTGTCTGGAGGATGGTATGCTGGTAGATGATGGTGAAATGGGCATAGTTTGTCTTGAGGATGGTACAGTGGTAAGTGATGGGCATTGGGCATATTTTGTCTGGAGGATGGTATGCTGGTAGGTGATGGGGCATTGGGCATAGTTTGTATGGAGGATGGTATGCTGGTAGGTGATGGGGAAATGGGCATAGTTTGTCTTGAGGATGGTACAGCGGGAGGCGATGGTATACTGGTATTTGATTTATACTGGTAAGTGGTGGTATGCTGTATGTGATGATATACAGGAGTTTAATTATATACTTGTTTATGATGGAATATTGATTTGCGATATTATGGTACTTTATGTTTGCTGCTATGAGATGTATCGTGGTAGTGATTGTATACTAGTATGTAATGAAATACTGGATCGTATTGTATATGACATGATGGTATCTAAAATGGCTGGTCATATTTTGGGAAGAAGATGCATGGCTGCATTCCTATCACTTTTGTTATATATTAAGTAAGACACTTTTTGCGCACACACATTCAAAAACACACAAAGATCTATGTATATATAAATATATATAGAAAGAGAGACTGAGAGAGAAAGAGAGAAAGAGAGACAGAGAGAGAGAGAGAGACAGAGACAGAAAGAGAGACAGAGACACTCCACATGCCTTCAAAATGTGGGTCACATGCGTTTTCTATGTATTGTTCTACACGGCGGTGACCACGTCTCATGTTTTTACTGTGTATTGTTCTACAAGGCGGTGACCACGTCTCATGTATTTTCTGTGTATTGTTCTACAAGGCGTTGACCACGTCTCATGTATTTTCTATGTATTGTTCTACAAGGCGTTGACCACGTCTAATGTATTTTCTGTGTATTGTTCTACAGGGCGGTGACCACGTCTCATGTATTTTCTGTGTATTGTTCTACAAGGCGTTGACCACGTCTCATGTATTTTCTGTGTATTGTTCTACAAGGCAGTGACCACGTCTCATTTATTTTCTGTGTATTGTTCTACAAGGCGGTGACCACGTCTCATGTATTTTCTGTGTATTGTTCTACCAATTGGTGACCACGTCTCATGTATTTTCTGTCCATTGTTCTACCAGGCGGTGACCATGTCAAGTTCAACTTTCCCATGGCTTTCAGTACCACAATGTTGGCCTGGGGATACCTCTTGTACAAGGATGCTTACCAATCTGCCGGACAAGAAGATTACTTGCTGGACTCTATCAAATGGCCGCTGGACTACCTGCTCAAATGTCATACAAAACCAGAGGAACTTTATGTCCAGGCAGGTCATCAATATTAAGTCATGCTAATGCTGGACATTGTTGACAAACAACTTAATATGGTGTCGTGTTGTTTTTGTTAAGACTTGTGCTGCCTTTAAATTTGTCGGGTGATTTGGGTTAAGATTAAGACTAAAATGAGATTGGTAGTGTGATATCTGATAAGATTTAGGTTATCTTTAAATTAATCGGGTGTTTTGGGTTAAGATATAGGCTATATGGAAATGGTAAACTTGTACAATCATCTACATAAGAAGACCACTTGCAAAACCTGCAAAATTACTTCAGAGTAATAGGAGGAGGACTGCCGGATTGTAGACCAGACAACATAATCTTCTAGTAGAAACCAAGAAGCCAACGGACAACATAATCTTCTAGTAGAAACCAAGAAGTCAACGGACAACATAATCTTCTAGTAGAAACCAAGAAGTCAACGGACAACATAATCTTCTAGTAGAAACCAAGAAGCCAACGGACAACATAATCTTCTAGTAGAAACCAAGAAGCCAACGGACAACATAATCTTCTAGTAGAAACCAAGAAGCCAACGGACAACATAATCTTCTAGTAGAAACCAAGAAGCCAACGGACAACATAATCTTCTAGTAGAAACCAAGAAGCCAACGGACAACATAATCTTCTAGAAGAAACCAAGAAGCCAATGGACAACATAATCTTCTAGTAGAAACCAAGAAGCCAACGGACAACGTAATCTTCTAGTAAAAACCAAGAAGCCTACGGACAACATAATCTACTAGTAGAAACCAAGACGCCAACGGACAACGTAATCTTCTAGTAAAAACCAAGAAGCCTACGGACAACGTAATCTACTAGTAGAAACCAAGACGCCAACAGACAACGTAATCTACTAGTAGAAACCAAGACGCCAACAGACAACGTAATCTACTAGTAGAAACCAAGAAACCAACAGACAACGTAATCTACTAGTAGAAACCAAGAAGCCAACAGACAACGTAATCTACTAGTAGAAACCAAGAAGCCAACAGACAACGTAATCTACTAGTAGAAACGTTGAAGCCAACCCAAGAAGCCAACCCAAGAAGCCAATAGCTCACCTTTCGACCACGAGTCAAGTGGATTGGTGATAAAGAGAAGGACTTAGCTGGGGTTCGCGCACCGAGGCGGAAAACCATAGATAGATCAGAATGGAAAGATGTGATGGAGCAGGCTAGGGCCCTACATGGGCTGTAGCGTCACTCATGCGTTCAAGTTTTGTTTATTTCTTCTTCGGTGTGTAGATTTATATTTGAAGTTACTTCAGGATGATTTTTGATAGAAGATATTTTTTGAAATCAACTTTATGTAGCTAGCAAAAACAGTATTCAAATGTTTGTTATAAGCCCTATTAGGAAGGAGAAGCAATGATAAATGCCCTAATCAATATTTGTAACAAAATATGTCTGACAGGGGAATGGCCCAAACCATGGACCCAATCGCTCATCATCACCCTCCCCAAGAAAGGTAACCTACAGCTATGCCAAAACTATCGCAACATTAGCCTAATAAGTCACCCAAGCAAGGTAACCTACAGCTATGCCAAAACTATCGCACCATTAGCCAAATAAGCCACCCAAGTAAAGTCTTGCTGAAGGTCATACTGAACCGACTAAAACCATATGCCGACAGAATCATTGCTGAAGAACAGGCGGGCTTCATGCAAGGACGTGGCACTACTGAGCATATCCTAAACCTCCGAATACTATGAGAGAAATATGCTCAACACCAACAAAACCTATACCACATCTTTGTTGGAGCACGTTTGGAGCACGACAAGGCTGCTTGCTCTTCCCCACCCTGCTCAACATCTTCTTTGAGAGAAACATGTCAGATGCACTGTAACCCTAACACTGTAAACGCATGTAAGGACAGTCAGCATTGGTGGCAGAACAATCACCAACCTACGCTTTGCGGATGACATAGACGGACTGGCTGGCAGCGAAGAAGGGCTAGCCAACCTAGTAAAGCGTCTCGACAAGACTTCATCGTCCTTTGGCATGCAAATCAATTTAGAAAAGACAAAAATGATGACGAATAGAACCACTGGCATCGCCACTGAAATTAAGGTCGGGTAGGAAAGATTAGAGACAGTTGGCAGCTTCAAGTACCTCGGAACAATAGTCTCGGAAGAAGGCTTCAAGCCCGAATTGATGGCCAGGATTTCCCAGACCACAACAGCACTAAATAGGCTCAAGAAAATATGGAACGACAAAAATATAGCCCCCAGCACCAAGTCAGGCTGATGCGCTCACTAGTCTTCTCCATTTTCGTATATGATTGTGATTACTGGACATTAACAGCAGAACTTGAAAGGAATATAAAGGTGATGGAGATGAGATGTTTCAGGGGGATTCTTGGCATTTGCTATAGAGACCAATGAACAAGTGAAAGAAAGGATTCGTCAAGCAATTGGGCAGTATGATGAGTCCTGGTGACTGTAAAAAACACAAACTTGAGTGGTATGGCCACGTGGCAAGAAAACAAGGGCTCACCAAAGAAATCATGCAGGACACAACTAGAGAAGTGAGAAGAAGAGGAAGACAAAGAAAAAGATGGGAAGATAACATCAAAGAATGGACGGGATTAAAACTAGACGATGCTATGCGTAGTGCATAAGACCGAGAGGAATGGAGAAGAATAGTTTTCATGTCATCTGTGGCGCCCCAACGGTCCAAGCACTAAGGGACATGATAATGATTATAATGTTGATGATGCTATTATACTTGCATTAAGGTTTAGGTCACTACATGCAAGAAAGAAATCTAAATTGATGTTTCAAGTGGCCTACTCAAGTAAAGTAAGCCATATTCTACAAAATGAAGTTTGTATAGTCACATATCTAGGCAGGTAGCTGTCATTTGATGCAGTGGTTCTCAACCTTTCTAATGCCACGACCCTTTAATACAGTTTCTCATGTTGTGGCGACACCAACCATAACATTATTTTCGTTGCTACTTCATAACTGTAGAGTATATGTGTTTTCCGATGGTCTTAGGTGACCCCAGGAAAAGGGTCGTTCGATCCCCAAAGGGGTCGCGACCAACATGTTGAGAACCTCTGATTTAATGCTTAAATGTTGCGTAAAAAATCATTTCGAAAATTATAAAGCAGACAAAAAATAAATGATAACAGATGTTGCAACAGGTTAATTAGAATTGTAAGAGTAGGAAGAAGCCAATAGTGGTGATGGATCACAGAAGTAGCCAGTGATGGTGATGGATCACAGAAGTAGTCAGTAGTGGTAATGAATCACAGAAGTAGTCACTAGTGGTAATGGATCACAGAAGTAGCCAGTAGCGGTGATGGATCACAGAAGTAGCCAGTGATGGTGATGGATCACAGAAGTAGCCAGTGATGGTGATGGATCACAGAAGTAGTCACTAGTGGTAATGGATCACAGAAGTAGCCAGTAGCGGTGATGGATCACAGAAGTAGCTAGTGATGGTGATGGATCACAGAAGTAGTCAGTGATGGTGATGGATCACAGAAGTAGTCAGTAGTGGTAATGAATCACAGAAGTAGCCAGTAGCGGTGATGGATCACAGAAGTAGCCAGTGATGGTGATGGATCACAGAAGTAGCCAGTGATGGTGATGGATCACAGAAGTAGTCACTAGTGGTAATGGATCACAGAAGTAGTCACTAGTGGTAATGAATCACAGAAGTAGCCAGTGATGGTGATGAATCACAGAAGTAGCTAGTGACAGTGTTGGGTGCGAGAGAAAAAAATTTAATAAAAGCAGAGTAAACAGTGATTGATTCACTGAGATAAGAAGACGAAGTAGGTCACATCAAGTAATAGCAGAGAAGACGAAGTAGGTCACATCAAGTAATAGCAGAGAAGACTAAGTAGGGCATATCACGTAATAGCAGAGAAGAGGCTGTAGGGCATATAAAATAATAGCAGAGAAGACAAAGTTGGTCACATCAAGTAATAACAGATAAGACGAAGTAGATCATATCAAGTAATAGCAGAGAAGACGAAGTAGGTCACGTCAAGTAATAGCAGAGAAGACGAAGTAGGGCAAATCAAGTAATAGCAGAGAATACAAAGTAGGTCACATCAAGTAATAGCAGAGAAGACGAAGAAGGGCATATCAAATAATAGCAGAGAAGACAAAGTAGGTCACAACAAGTAATAGCAGATAAGACGAAGTAGGGCATATCAAGTAATAGCAGAGAGATTATTTAATTGTATATCACCTTATCATCATCTCAGTGTGACCAGAATTGGTTGACTATAAACATATTCTCTCTTTTCGTTTGGTTTTATTTGATGGTTTATTTTTCTTGATACTTTGAATATTGTGTTATTGAAAAGACTCGCCTTCTTATACAATTTTTTTAAAATATTTGGCCACCGCTACCAAAACTCAAAATCGTATTTGTAGAAACGAAAATGTATTGTAAAAAAAATTATTTTATTCGAATTGTAAGGCGAATGAACTATTTGCATATTTTTACATTCAAAATAACCTGCTGCAGTTTCCCAATTATAACAATCCGCACATGTTCCGTGTATGGTCCATAGATTAATTAGACACGAACAATCTGTGTCAATATAACAATATATGTTAAGCTTTAATAATAATTTTACATTATACACAAGTAGATGTTTCGGCACATGCCTTCTTCAGTACGACAACAAAAACATTTAAATAAGTATACATTAATTTAAAACTTCTGTATATTCCACATTTTTCGGAGAGTTTTTTTGACCTCCTAAAGCCAATTGGATGACTTTCTCTAGACACTGGGCTCTTTGGAGACAAAGTACTATTATATATTTTAATTTCGTGTGTTTTAAACTGTTGTCAGGTAGAGGATCCAATAATGGACCACTATCACTGGGGCCCTCCAGAGGCAATATTTTGGTCTCGGCCAGCGTATCAAATTAACGAAACCCACCCGGGAACTGACGTTGCCATGGAAACGGCTGCTGCTTTTGCTGCCGGATCTCTTGTTTTTAAGGATAAAGGTAGCAGATTATTGTTTTAAAGGATAAAGGTAGCACATTCTTGTTTTTAAGGATAAAGGTAGCAGATTTTGGTTTTTAAGGATAAAGGTAGCAGATTTTGGTTTTTAATGATAAAGGTAGCAGATTTTGGTTTTTAAGGATAAAGGTAGCAGATTCTTGTTTTTAAAGATAAATATAGCACATACTTGTTTCGCAATAATGTTATCATATTAATATGTTCATTTAATTGTTGTTGTTGTTTTCAGTCTCAAATATCCATATAGTTTTTATTTTTTAATTTGGCTACATTTGATACCGTATAATTCATTATTATTGTATAATTTAATGGAAACAAATATATACAACTTTTGAATTAATGGAATAACTTAATTGCTAAAAATACATAACATTATTTGATTTAATGGTATAATGTAAAAAATGTATGTCGCATAAGAGATGGAATCGGTGGGCCGTCGAGCGTGAGCTCTTAATGCCCCCCCCCCGGCGCTCCCCCACACAAACCAGAGCACTGAAGGACTTAACCCGACTCCAGCCCGTGCGGGAGGGCGCCGGGAACCTCCCCCTTGACCTAGAGGAGGCCCGGTCCAACGAGGACGCTGCGTTTAAAGCGTCCGCAGTTAACTCTCTGTGGGTCAGGACGGCTTTGCTTCCACTCCGGTGGTTTGGTGTTGCGTTACCAACCCCCACCGCCCAGGCAGTCTTTCGGTCGGGACGTTGGTAGTGGCGGGACGAAACGGTTGCCTAGGGGCGGCTTTCTCACGGCCGCGTAGTTAAAATCATCGGCATGGGTTTTTGAGGGCCACCCAAGCCTCATACCCATTAACAGCAACTAGTAATCATGTTAGTGGCAACTCCCGTTGCGTTGGGAGTCATGCGTTTGGCCGGGGTTTTTTAGCTTCGGGTGGACAAGTCCCCCCTACTAGTCCGCCACGCCGCGAAGAGGCAAAACCCCATGTGGACGCCCCCGAATTTCTTCGAGGACGCGGTCGCTTACGCAACCCAGTAAAAAATGTATAAAAGATTTGACTTTATATAATTCAACTGAACAGATCCAGGGTATGCTGCAACTCTACTGACTCACGCCAAACAACTTTGGGACTTTGGAAATAAATATCACGGGATATATAGCAACTCTATTAAAGAAGCGGAGCCATTTTACAAGTGAGTTTTAAATAAAGTAGCTCCAACCAAACTATTTTGTAAACTTAAGAAATTGTTTATGTAAGGGGGTGGCAAAAGTTTCGACTCGCCCCTGATGGCACTAAACTTAGCTTCGCCATTGCTTATTTCTACACATAAATTGGAAAAACCCAAATTTTGTGACGACGCAAAATTTTTTACAACAATCAAGCAGAGACTTATACCCGAGTTTGCACCCGAAGTTTGCACCCGAAGTTTTCACCCCGAGTTTTCACCCGGAGTTTTTACCCGGAGTTTGTTTGGGGAAGAGACCCTCGCAACTCTTCACTTAATAGGCCACTGGAGAAAGCCGGGACTTGCAGATCGTTTCGTACACAGGATTCACTTGAGCAAGCTTCGTGATCCGCAACACGTGACTAACAGGAGGATTACGTCATATGGGGGAGTTGGGGTCTTGTACCACGTCTTGAGTTTTTTTTTAAAACCCCTAATATAAACTTAACATTTGTTCGTGTTTTTCTGGGGGATTAGCAAAATATTCGGATAGCTAGTTGACCCACTTGTAGAGCTGTTGCTATGTGCTTGTATTTGTGACTTTTGGGTATGCGATCAAGATTAAATATATTTTCGAAGGGGAAAAACGAAGAAAATATGAAACTTTTTGTTCGCCATAAATTTACCCATTACATAACCGCTTCTTAATTAATAATAATCTACTTACTATCATAAAAGCATAATAAAGGATTTATACCAAAACATGTGTTTATTAGGTAGTAGAATGTTCAATATTTTTATTGGATGTTCCTTAAAAAAACATGGATGACATAAATGTGAATTTGAAATGAGATTGTGATGATCTCAACATTGGCATTGTTATTTGACATTAGTTGAAGCCACTCTATCGATGACGTATGACGGAACTGTCAAGAAGTCTCGCGGAGCGTTAATGAAGTGTGCCAGAACTTTTATGAAATGTGGCACAACTTTAATGAAGTGTGGCAGAACTTTTATGAAGTGTGGCAGACCTTTAATGAAGTGTGGCAGAACTTTTATGAAGTGTGGCAGAACTTTTATGAAGTGTGGCAGACCTTTAATGAAGTGTGGCACAACTTTAATGAAGTGTGGCAGAACTTTTATGAAATGTGGCAGAACTTTAATGAAGTGTGGCACAACTTTTATGAAATGTGGCACAACTTTTATGAAATGTGGCACAACTTTTATGAAATGTGGCACAACTTTTATGAAGTGTGGCACAACTTTTATGAAATGTGGCACAACTTTTATGAAATGTGGCACAACTTTTATGAAATGTGGCACAACTTTTATGAAATGTGGCACAACTTTTATGAAATGTGGCACAACTTTTATGAAATGTGGCACAACTTTTATGAAATGTGGCACAACTTTTATGAAATGTGGCACAACTTTTATGAAATGTGGCACAACTTTTATGAAATGTGGCACAACTTTTATGAAATATGGCACAACTTTTATGAAATGTGGCACAACTTTTATGAAATGTGGCACAACTTTTATGAAGTGTGGCACAACTTTTATGAAATGTGGCACAACTTTTATGAAATGGGGCAGAACTTTTATGAAATGTGGCAGAACTTTTATGAAATGTGGCAGAACTTTTATGAAATGTGGCACAACTTTTATGAAGTGTGGCACAACTTTTATGAAATGTGGCACAACTTTTATGAAATGTGGCACAACTTTTATGAAATGTGGCACAACTTTTATGAAATGTGGCACAACTTTTATGAAATGTGGCACAACTTTTATGAAATGTGGCACAAATTTTATGAAATGTGGCACAACTTTTATGAAATGTGGCACAACTTTTATGAAGTGTGGCACAACTTTTATGAAATGTGGCACAACTTTTATGAAATGTGGCAGAACTTTTATGAAATGTGGCAGAACTTTTATGAAATGTGGCAGAACTTTTATGAAATGTGGCACAACTTTTATGAAGTGTGGCACAACTTTTATGAAATGTGGCACAACTTTTATGAAATGTGGCACAACTTTTATGAAATGTGGCACAACTTTTATGAAATGTGGCACAACTTTAATGAAATGTGGCACAACTTTTATGAAATGTGGCACAACTTTAATGAAGTGTGGCACAACTTTTATGAAATGTGGCACAACTTTTATGAAATGTGGCACAACTTTAATGAAGTGTGGCACAACTTTTATAAAATATGGCACTACTTTTATGAAATGTGGCACAACTTTTATGAAATGTGGCACAACTTTTATGAAATGTGGCACAACTTTAATGAAGTGTGGCACAACTTTTATGAAATGTGGCACAACTTTTATGAAGTGTGGCACAACTTTTATGAAATGTGGCACAACTTTTATGAAATGTGGCAGAACTTTTATGAAATGTGGCACAACTTTTATGAAGTGTGGCAGACCTTTAATGAAGTGTGGCACAACTTTAATGAAGTGTGGCAGAACTTGTATGAAATGTGGCAGAACTTTAATGAAGTGTGGCACAACTTTTATGAAATGTGGCACAACTTTTATGAAATGTGGCACAACTTTTATGAAATGTGGCACAACTTTTATGAAGTGTGGCACAACTTTTATGAAATGTGGCACAACTTTTATGAAATGTGGCACAACTTTTATGAAATGTGGCACAACTTTTATGAAGTGTGGCACAACTTTTATGAAATGTGGCACAACTTTTATGAAATGTGCCAGAACTTTTATGAAATGTGGCACAACTTTTATGAAATGTGGCACAACTTTTATGAAATGTGGCACAACTTTTATGAAGTGTGCCAGAACTTTTATGAAATGTGGCACAACTTTTATGAAATGTGGTACAACTTTAATGAAGTGTGGCACAACTTTAATGAAGTGTGGCAGAACTTTTATGAAATGTGGCACAACTTTAATGAAGTGTGGCAGAACTTTTATGAAGTGTGGCAGAACTTTAATGAAATGTGGCACAACTTTAATTAAGTGTGGCAGAACTTTAATTAAGTGTGGCAGAACTTTTATGAAGTGTGGCAGACCTTTAATGAAGTGTGGCAGAAAGTTAATGAAGTGTGGCAGAACTTTTATGAATCAAACATTCAAATTCCGCTGTAATGATCCAAAGATCAAACATTGAAATGCTCGTGTAATGCTCCACAGATCAAACAACTTTACAGATGAGCTATGCTGGGGATCATTGTGGTTGTATCAAGTCACCAATGACGCTACTTATCTGACAGAGGCTGAGAAGTATTTTGACCCATCTCCTGCCTGGTCTCTGTACTGGGATGACAAGACATTAGGCAATCAGGTATTGATAGACAAGACATTAGGCAATCAGGTAATGTGGTGACAGCAAGGACAGCTAAGGAGTTTCTAGAGCGGATCCCGAACGTTGAAATTCTCCTATCAAAGTCAAACTGAGACCACATGAAAAGATGCGGTAAAAAAAGGGGGGGGGGGTAGCCACATCATTGTCGGGTGAACACAAGGGAAACAAATATTTCTAATGTGTCAACAAAGTTTAAACCAAAATATGTATCACCAAGTTAGTGACCATTTAAAAGGGGGAAACTCACCACGTGAGTAGCTTTTGTTCAACTGCTCTACTTTCAGATTCTACTCTACAAGCTGACAAAGAATGACAAATATAAAGTAGCTGCAGAAGCTTCGTTCGTGTCCTGGTTCCCTGGTGGTTCCGTCCCTTACACACCTAAAGGCCTGGCACACAGGAACGAGTCGGGCTCCCTCAGTCATTCAGGTAACCTGTTTTTGTAGCTCTTCAATTTTTATTCAATGTGTATCTTCGATCTTCTCTAGTTTTTTAACCTTTGTTGTGCTGTACAAGTACAACTGTAACGTTTGAGTTGTTTAATTTGTGATCCGAGTTTTCCTTAAATTTTAAAGATCAGAAACTTCTCGACATCTCTAAATGTTCCTGTTTAATTATGTAGTCAGCTTCAGAGAAAGTATTTACACATTCCTGAGATATGTGGTATACTTGTTTTCAACTCCATAACACGTGGGTCCGGTACAATTTATCTTTCATATATTGTGTACCGAAATTGTCAGTGTAGTTATATTTTACATAAGGTTTTTAGTATGTACATATTATTAATGGTAATTTTTGTAAATTTTAATTTTAAAGAAGGGCAGATTATCTGATACATCTATTATATAAAATGCTACAACAAAATCAAGTCAAAATCTAAATCTATGCATAACAAGAAAATGGGTGTGAAATATTTTTGTAGAGCTGCGACCCCCCCCCCTTGATTTTAAAACATTTCCTTCCCACTCCCTCCATCTTGATCTTAAAATATATTTTCCGCACCTAAGATAAAAAGAATTAGAACAAAATTTAAATAAATCTGAGGATATGGGTCTTTCTGCACCCCCCCCCCCCATAAATCTGAGGATATGGGTCTTTCTGCACCCCCCCCCATAAATCTGAGGATATGGGTCTTTCTGCACCCCCCCCATAAATCTGAGGATATGGGTCTTTCTGCACCCCCCCATAAATCTGAGGATATGGGTCTTTCTGCACCCCCCCCCATAAATCTGAGGATATGTGTCTTTCTGCACCCCCCCCCCATAAATCTGAGGATATGGGTCTTTCTGCACCCCCCCCCCCATGACAATGCCTAAGCAAAGCGTCGAAGTTATCAAAAGATTGGAACCAGGGGTGATTAGGATAACATTTGATTAGGATAACATTTGATTAGGATAACATTTGATTAGGATAACATTTGATTAGGATAACATTTGTTTCTGATCACCAAGCATCCCAATAAAAAGTTTGAGCTTGTGAAGTTAGTGCATAAAATGTATTCTCACATTTCAGTTCAACGTGTATTGTACGAAGTTTTGTAATCTGCTGATTGATGTACACAAATATATGACAGGTGCTCAGATTAAATCTTGAATATATGAATTACCAAATTTGAAGATCGCAACATTCCAATATGTTCACTTGATGTAGCCTACAGTACAAAAGATGGCAATATTCCAAAATGTTCACTTGATGTAGCCTACAGTACAAAAGATCGCAACATTCCAATATGTTCACACGATGTAGCCTACAGTACAAAAGATCACAATATTCCAATATGTTCACTTGATGTAGCCTACAGTACAAAAGATCGCAACATTCCAATATGTTCACACGATGTAGACTACAGTACAAAAGATCACAATATTCCAATATGTTCACATGATGTAGTCTACAGTACAAAAGATCGCAATATTCCAATATGTTCACATGATGTAGTCTACAGTACAAAAGATCGCAATTTTCCAATATATTCACATGATATAGCCTACAGTACAAAAGATCGCAATATTCCAATATGTTCACTTGATGTATTCTACAGTACAAAAGATCGCAATATTCCAATATGTTCACTTGATGTAGCCTACAGTACAAAAGATCGCAATATTCCAATATGTTCACTTGATGTAGCCTACACTACAAAAGATCGCAATATTCCAATATGTTCACATGATTTAGCCTATAGTACAAAAGATGGCAATATTCCAATATGTTCACTTGATGTAGCCTACAGTACAAAAGATCGCAATATTCCAATATGGTCACATGATGTAGCCTACAGTACAAGAGATCGCAATATTCCAATATGTTCACTTGATGTATTCTACAGTACAAAAGATCGCAATATTCCAATATGTTCACATGATGTAGCCTACAGTACAAAAGATCGCAATATTCCAATATGTTCACTTGATGTATTCTACAGTACAAAAGATCGCAATATTCCAATATGTTAACTTGATGTAGCCTACAGTACAAAAGATCGCAATATTCCAATATGTTCACTTGATGTAGCCTACAGTACAAAAGATCGCAATATTCCAATATGTTCACTTGATGTAGCCTACAGTACAAAAGATCGCAATATTCCAGTATGTTCACTTGATGTAGCCTACAGTACAAAAGATCGCAATATTCCAATATGTTCACTTGATGTAGCCTACAGTACAAAAGATGGCAATATTCCAATATGTTCACTTGATGTAGCCTACAGTACAAAAGATCGCAATATTCAAATATGTTCACTTGATGTAGCCTACAGTACAAAAATAAAAATACGTTTCTACATTTTAATTGCAATGTGTGACAGTGATCAGAATAGATTTCTTGTGTTTGTGCGCGTATGACATGAGCTTGACGAAAATTATAATAGTAATAAAACAAGAGCCATTGGGATAACCATTATGTCGGATAAACTGATTTCGGATAACCGATGTGTCGGATAAACTGCATTCGGATAACCGATGTGTCAGAAAAACTGCATTCGGATAACCGATGTGTCGGATAAACTGCATTCAGATAACCGATGTGTCGCATAAACTGCATTCGGATAACCGATGTGTCGGACAAACTGCTGTCGGATAACCGATGTGTCAGATTATCTGCATTCGGAAAATCGAAGCACTTCAGCATGTGTTTCACATAAATGTAATGTCTGTCCACTGAATACCGTAAGAAAATTTGAGAAGTTACAATTGTAACTTTGCGCGGTGACAAGATTAAATGTTGTTCCTTTGTTATTTAGGGCCTCTTTTGATTTAGCACTTTTTGGGTTGTCTTCGTTGAAAATGACATAGATCAATTTTCAGTTTATCTTGTTTCTGACTCTGTGTCGGTCATAGCCTGTTCTTACCATCCAAAGGATTTGAACGTATTCAATTACCCCCCACCCACCCACCCCCGGCCCCCACACAAACGCATATTCTCTCAAACCCTAATTTTGCTTCCTTCCCAGCCAACATGGCCATGGCGGCATTAGCAGCAGCAGACGCTGGTATCAACCCAACAGAGTACAGACGGTGGGCCATGTGTCAGATCCACTATGCCCTTGGTGACACTGGATTTAGTTACGTTGTTGGATTTGGTGACATGTATCCACTCAGACCTCGACACAGGTCTAGGTAATGTCACTCACCATGTCTTAAGTTAACATTTACTAGACTTATATGTCTAGAGTTAACATCTACTAAGTTATATGTCTAGAGTTCACATGTACTAGGTTATATGTCTAGAGTTAACATGTACTAGTTATATGTCTAGAGTTCACATGTACTAGGTTATATGTCTAGAGTTAACATGTACTAAGTTATATGTCTAGAGTTCACATGTACTAGTTATATGTCAAGAGTTAACATGTACTAGGTTATATGTGTAGTACTAGTTATATGTCTAGAGTTAACATGTACTAGTTGTATGTCTAGAGTTAACATGTACTAAGTTATATGTCTAGAGTTCACATGTACTAGGTTATATGTCTAGAGTTAACATGTACTAGTTATATCTCTAGAGTTAACATGTACTAGGTTTTATGTCTAGTACTAGTTATATGTCTAGAGTTAACATGTACTAGTTATATGTCTAGAGTTAACATGTACTAGTTATATGTCTAGAGTTAACGTGTACTAGTTATATGTCTAGAGTTAACATGTACTAGTTATATGTCTAGAGTTAACATGTACTAGTTATATGTCTAGAGTTAACGTGTACTAGTTATATGTCTAGAGTTAACGTGTACTAGTTATATGTCTAGAGTTAACGTGTACTAGTTATATGTCTAGAGTTAACGTACACTAGATTTAGGTTATGTCTGTGATGTCAAATTTGACTAACGGACACTGGCATATTTTTTAACATTATATCAGCTACTCTTTTATGTCTACTTCACAGCTCATGCCCCTACATGCCCGCCATTATATCAGCTACTCTTTTATGTCTACTTCACAGCTCATGCCCCTACATGCCCTCCATTATATCAGCTACTCTTTTATGTCTACTTCACAGCTCATGCCCCTACATGCCCTCCATTATATCAGCTACTCTTTTATGTCTACTTCACAGCTCATGCCCCTACATGCCCTCCATTATATCAGCTACTCTTTTATGTCTACTTCACAGATCATGCCCCTACATGCCCTCCATTATATCAGCTACTCTTTTATGTCTACTTCACAGCTCATGCCCCTACATGCCCTCCATTATATCAGCTACTCTTTTATGTCTACTTCACAGCTCATGCCCCTACATGCCCGCCATTATATCAGCTATTCTTTTATGTCTACTTCACAGCTCATGCCCCTTCATGCCCGCCATTTGCGGAGAATACATGCTGACCAACAGAGATCCCAATGTCCACATACTTTATGGGGCTCTGGTTGGGGGACCTGATAAAAATGACGAATTTCTGGATGTTCGTGATAGAATTGACCAGAACGATGTGTCTTGTGACTTCAATGCAGGATTTCAGTCAGCTATTGCTGGTAAGTCTTGTGACTTCAATGCAGGATTTCAGTCAGCTGTAGCTGGTAAGCCTTGAGGTCATTGTCTGTTCCGTTTATCAACATCTTTCCATTCGTGGTCATCCCTAATGACAACTGTTTACATTCTGGTCATGTTATTGAGATTTAACATACGTAACTTTTTTTTATTAATTTAAAATTTAATCATTGTATTATGTTGACACATTTTTAAAATGTTACCATTCTTTTATTTTTGTATTAATTTAAAATGTTATCAATCTATTTTGTTGACATTTATTTATAAATTGTTGTCATTCTGCTATGTTGACACTTCTTCATAGGAAATCTGCTAACATAGTCTGGGTTATGGGCTATTTTTATACATGTTATGTGAAGTTTGGTTATGTGAAGTATGGTTATGTGAAGTTTAGTTTTGTGAAGTTTAGTTATGTGAAGTTTTGTTATGTGAAGTATGGTTATGTGAAGTTTAGTTATGTGAAGTTTAGTTATGTGAAGTTTAGTTTTGTGAAGTTTAGTTATGTGAAGTTTTGTTATGTGAAGTATGGTTATGTGAAGTTTAGTTATGTGAAGTTTAGTTATGTGAAGTTTAGTTTTGTGAAGTTTAGTTATGTGAAGTTTTGTTATGTGAAGTATGGTTATGTGAAGTTTAGTTATGTGAAGTTTAGTTATGTGAAGTTTAGTTTTGTGAAGTTTAGTTATGTGAAGTTTTGTTATGTGAAGTATGGTTATGTGAAGTTTAGTTATGTGAAGTTTAGTTATGTGAAGTTTAGTTATGTGAAGTTTAGTTATGTGAAGTTTGGTTATGTGAAGATTGGTTATGTGAAGATTGTTTATGTGAAGTTTGGTTATGTGAAGATTGTTTATGTGAAGTTTGGTTATGTGAAGTTTGGTTATGTGAAGTTTAGTTATGTGAAGTTTGGTTGCCAGTAGAATAAAATTTTCGAGGCAGCTGTGATTACTATTGTGAGTTTCGTTCAGTATCACAGTGGGAACACAATTTTGAAATAAATGGAATAAAAATATAATGTTCGGTAATGTATGCGCAAAATGTATGTACCACGGTAATTTCACATAAAATTGCATTAACAAAATCATCGTGATAAGTCTTCTTCACAATCACAAATGGTTTGTATTTATTTTATTGTTGATATTGTGTTTGATTTGTTTGTTCGGTAGGACTCAAGTCTTTGTGGTTGAGATCAGAACACCCAGAACAGACGCATGACGCAACATGTCCTTATCAAAAAAAGGCAGACGAAGTTGTTGGGAGAAAATGAAATCAGGAAGAATTCAAAGATAGATTTAATTAACAGATTTAATTGATAGATTTATGTGATAGATTTAATTGATAGATTTAATTGATAGATTTAATTGATAGATTTAATTGATAGATATAATTGTGAGATTTAATTGATAGATTTAATTTAAAGATTTAAATGATAGATTTAATTGATAGATTTAATTGATAGATTGTATTGATAGATTTAAATGATAGAGTTACTTGATAGCTTTAAATGTTCTGAAAATGTCATTTGATATAACTGTCAAATAAAATATTGCAAATAATAATATTATTTAACGTCTTTTTTAAAACTTTTTCTTTAGTTCTTTAAAAAAATGTTTAGGATTTCCTGTACCAATATATGAAACAGTTGGTAATTTGTGATTTATTTTTTGGGGTTTATTTTGGTTCACGCTGTTTTTACATCACATTTTCGTTAGCAAAACAGTTTTTTCGACCGGAAATTATTTTAAAAGTTCCATTTGCAGTAATGGCTGCAGCTTTTGTAAAAAGCGAGGTCGATTTAGGCTGAATTGAGGAAAAATGGAGAGAGAGAGCTGACTTCAGCATTGACTGTTAGACTCGCCGACCGACCAATCGACAAGTAAATTAGCACCAGAATCAAAAACACGGGACGCCAATAATGAAAAAGCCTCACCAAACAGCCAAATCACTCAGGCCAAGCGTGCTATCTAGCCCCATCAAGCAGCCAAATCACTCAGACCAAGCGTGCTATCTAGCCCCATCAAGCAGCCAAATCACTCAGGCCAAGCTTGCTATCTAGCCCCATCAAGCAGCCAAATCACTCAGGCCAAGCGTGCTTTTTAGCCCCATCAAGCAGCCAAATCACTAAGGCCAAGCGTGCTATCTAGCCCCATCAAGCAGCCAAATCAGTCAGGGCCAAGCTTGCTATCTAGCCCCATCAAGCAGCCAAATCACTCAGAACAAGCTTGCTATCTAGCCCCATCAAGCAGCCAAATCCCTCAGGCCAAGCGTGCTATCTAGCCCCATCAAGCAGCCAAATCCCTCAGGCCAAGCGTGCTATCTAGCCCCATCAAGCAGCCAAATCACTCAGGCTAGGCTTGCTATCTAGCCCCATCAAGCAGCCAAATCCCTCAGGCCAAGCGTGCTATCTAGCCCCATCAAGCAGCCATATCACACAGGCCACCAAACAGCCAAATCACCAAGGTCATGCTTGCTATCTAGACCCCAATGCAGTGCTCCCCGAACTTTTTTGTGCCATGCCCCGGCTTTCTAGAATTCTAGAATGCCACCCACCTTATTATATATATATATATATAATTTTTAAATTTTTCACTGGATGAAAGCTAAAAGATAGCTTTTAGGTAGAATTGTTTTAACGAAACACAATAAATAAATGTTAAGAACATATAACGGAGAACCGAAATGCAAGTACTTAATAAAGGATTTTTTTCAAAAATATTTTAATCATTTATAATTTCATTTAGTATTCATTATTTAATAACTTTAAAATACAATGTGAGATGACAAATACAGTGTGAGATCACAACTACAATGTGAGATGACAAATACAATGTGAGATGACAAATACAGTATGAGATGACAAATACAGTGTGAGATCACAAATACAGTGTGAGATGACAAATACAGTGTGAGATCACAAATGCAATGTGAGATGACAAATACAGTGTGAGATCACAAATGCAATGTGAGATGACAAATACAGTTTGACATGACTAATTTAGTGAGAAACTTGCACTTGATGCTTGCTCAACAAAGAGTTTATGTTAGGCTCAAATTAAGACAGCTTCAGTCTCCAGTCTCCCCACTGTGTTATATCAACAATTAAGACAGCTTCAGTCTCCCCACTGTGTTATATCAATAATCTATATCCAGTCGGTTTCTTTTTTTAGCAGCAAATTACTTATGGCACTAAATCCATACTCAGCTAAATATGAATATGGAAATGGTAACAATAACAAGATAACATATGTTTCAATGGTATGTTATTGCCATCTTGGTAATTTGTTTAGCTTATGTTATGTTATATCTATGGCAGTGGTGGTGCTTTCTAATGATTTGCAGAACACACTTTTCTTCAAACTCCTTTATCAAAATATCATATGTAATTAGTAATCAGTACGAACTCACTAAACAGAGACATTAAGGCCTTTTTTTCTTTTTTTTTCCAGTAAGTTTTGAAAGTAATTTAATTCTGAATTAAAATGGTTTTGGCATAAAAGACAAAAAAAGTTGACCGTTCATCATAGACGGCGGGTACGCATCCAAATTTTAAATATTCATCGGATTACAGACGAATTTATGTTTTTAATTTTTTTTGCACTACTAATTTTACTGTGTGGATGAAAGAAAACTAACAAGAAAATAAAAATTATTTGAGCAAAAATTATTTAACAAAAACAAAGGAACATTTTTGTAGAAAATACTTATCACTTAATATGTATACACACTTATTTTTGCTAAACTAAATATTTATACACACTTATTTTTGCTACTACTAAATATTTATACACACTTATTTTTGCTACTACTAATATTTATACAAGCTTATTTTCACAAAAAAGAAAATGCACCTGTAACGGTTATGGTTATAAAGATTAAATCTATGTTTCTAGATGGCTCGTATTCAAAACAATGCATAACAAAAGACGGATCTAACTGTATGCACAAAGAAACTATACCAAAGCTAGTTATACTAAAAATGTTATTTAATTATATAAATGCATTTCTATGCACTTAGAAATGGGAATAGAATAGTAAAAAAGCAAAAAGTATATCAACTTATAGAAACTGGAAGATAAAGGTACAATACTCAAATTTCTAGGAAACCTGGCGAATTCGTTTAGGAAATAAATCAAAACGTTCTAGTACAGAAGCATCTAGATATCTCGTCACCCACTGGCATTCTGGAGAACACATGGAACGCAATCAATTGTAAACATACTGTCGTTGCCAGCCAGGACAATGGGAAGTATCATTTACACCGTGACGTCGATTTCAAGGCCATTCTACTAGCAAAGGGTTGTGGTGGCTAAAAATAACTATGTTTTCAAGTGAAAAGCAAGCTTTACACTGTACTAGAGCACACACGTGCTATAAATTGCTCTAAGTGAAAATTTTAAAAATATGTCTAGCCCAACGTTTTATTATTATATATATAAATAACATCATCCGTTTTAATTATAAATGTTTTCTAACTGAAACTATTGAATCATTTTCAATCAACCGATTTTAACAACACTCTTCACGAACGATTATTTTAAATTGAAACTTTCCAATCTAATTTTAAAATACAAGTTAAATCATAGAACACAGTTGGTTTTCAAATACTAGACAGCTCATTTTGTCAGTGCCTCGCCTAAACTATCAACGTGGACCCTTGTGGGGTGTTTGCCCCATGTTGGCAAAAACTGCCACAAACCTGTCGAATTATTTAAGCATCCTGTTCTCTATTTTAGCACCCTGTTCTCTATTTTAGCATCATGCATTCTATTTTAGTATCCTTTTATATATTTTCATTAAAAACCAAAGAGAATAATTAGAAATCGAAAGACGAAATATCTCTGTAGTTATTTGAGTCAAATAGAATTGTATTTATTTAAAATAAATGAACGATTATATTTAAAGTGTGTACCTAATACAATCTTTCATATTAACAGACACAATTTTTATGGTACTATTTTCTAGACATTTTTATATTAAATTTCTTGTAGAAAGGATAGATTACAATAAACAAAGTCGTGTTTCGGGTAATAAAGCCAAAGTTAGGATGTAGGATAGTGTCCTATCTTTGGCCAAAATTCTCGAGTCTCTCTCGTCCTTGCCTCGACAGTCTCACTCGCTCGTCCTTGTCTCACTCTCTCGTCCTTGCCTCATTCACTCGTCCTTGCCTCATTCACTCGTCCTTGCCTCACTAGTCTCACTTTCTCGTCCTTGCCTCACCAGCCCCACTCTCTCGTCTTTGTTTCTTCAGTCTCACTCTCTCGTCCATGCCTCACTAGTCTCACTCTCTCACCCTTGCCTCAACAGTCTCACTCTCTCATCATTGCCTCACCAGTCTCATTCTCTCATCCTTGTCTCACTAGTCTCACTCTCTCGTCCTTGCCTCACCAGTATCACTCTCTTATCCTTGCCTCCCCAGTCTCACTCTCTCGTCCTTGTCTCAATCTCTCGTCCTTGCCTCACTAACTCATCCTTGCCTCACTCTCTCGTCATTGCGTCACTAGTCTCACTAACTTGTCCTTGCTTCACCAGGCTCACTCTCTTGTCCTTGCCTCACCAGTCTCACTCTCTCGTCCTTGCCTCACTAGTCTCACTCTCTCGTCCTTGCCTCATCCGCCACACTCTGTCGTCCTTGTCTCACCAGTCTCACTCTCTCGTCCTTGCCTCACTAGTCTCACTCACTCGTCCTTGCCTCACCAGTCTCACTCTCTCGTCATTGCCTCACCAGCCCCACTGTCGTCCTTGCCTCACCAGTCTCTCTCTCGTTCTTGTCTAACTCTCTCCTCCTTGCCTCACTCACTCGTCCTTGCCTCACTCTCTCTCGACATTGTCTCACCAGTCTCACTCTCTTGTCCTTGCCTCACCAGTCTCTCTCTCGTCCTTGTCTCACTCTCTCATCCTTGCCTCACTCTTTCTCGTCATTGTCTCACCAGCCCCACTATCTCGTCCTTGCCTCACTCACTCGTCCTTGCCTCACCAGTCTCACTCTCTCATCCTTGCCTCACCAGTCTCATTCTCTCATCCTTGCATCACCAGTCTCACTGTCTCATCCTTGCCTCATCAGTCTCACTCTCTCACCCTTGCCTCACCAGTCTCACTCTCTTGTCCTTGCCTCACCAGTCGCACTCTCTCTTCCTTGTCTCACTCTCTCGTCCTTGCCTCACTCACTTGTCATTGTCTCACTAGTCTTACTATTTTGTCCTTACTTCACCAGTCTCACTCTCTCATCCTTGCCTCACCAGTCTCACTCTCTCTTCCTTGCCTCACCAGTCTCACTATCTTTTCCTTGCATTAACAGTCTCACTCTTTCATCCTTGCATCACCAGTCTCACTCTCTCATCCTTGCCTCGCCGATCTCTCTCTCTCGTCCTTGCCTCACCAGTCTCACTCTCTCATCGTTGCATAATCGATCTCATTCTCTCGTCCGTGCCTCACCAGTCTCTCTCTCATCCTTGCCTTACTAGTATCACTCTCTCGTCCTCGCCTCACCAGTCTCACTCTCTCTTCCTTGCCTCACCAGTCTCACTCTCTCGTCCTTGCCTCACTAGTCTCACTCTCTCGTCCTTGCCTCACTAGTCTCACTCACTCGTCCTTGTCTCAGTAGTATCACTCTCTCGTCCTTGCCTCACTAGTTTCACTCACTTATCCTTGTCTCACTAGTCTCACTCTCACATCCTTGCCTCATCAGTCTCACTCTCTCTTCCTTGCCTCACTAATCTCACTCTCTCGTCCTTGCCTCACTAGTCTCACGCTCTCGTTATTGCCTCACTAGTCTCACGCACTCGTCCTTGCCTCACCAGTCTCACTCTCTCGTCCTTGCCTAATTGTTCCAATGGCAAGACTCAGTCAAGACGACTGGCAATAGACCAGTCTTGCAGTAGATGACCAGCAGTGTGTGTGTGTGTGTTTCACTGTGCCCTTTAGGAGTTGGGATTTTGTATCGTGCCGCCTATGGGAATTCATCCAACGGTTTAATTTCACAGTTGTCCTTCTTTTAGATTAGTTGCCATTCAAGGTTATGAGTCCACTCCACCTGGGGTGCTCTGCTTGTGATGTGTGTGCTTTTTCCTGGGGATAGACCTCCAGTCAATTAACTTGATATAGACTCAGTTTAGACCGCTAGGTCAGCCAGCACCCCAGACATGTATTCAGTACATTGCTGGCAGACATATATCAGTTGATTGCTGGCAGATATGTACTCAGTATAGTTAACAAAGATGAGCCTCGTTACCATTATTAGAAATACTTTAATAAACCTTATATAAGACATATATTTATTAAAACTTTTATTAGATATACATTTATAAAACAAAGATTTTATTTAATTTACTCTTGACTCTAACGTGTCTTAAAAACTCAACACCATTGAGGGAAAATAAATTAAAGGTATAAATTAAAGATATAAATTAAAGGTATAAATTCAAGGTATAAATTAAAGTTAAAAAAACATCAGCAGATAAACGCATTCGCATTCTGAATTGTCAATGATTATTTACATGACTAGATACAGGTGAGATTTTTTCTATTTTAAATGTCATTTATCTTTTTAGCGACTAACCGGAACACGCAACAAAACATACGGTTAACGATCTTTCTCTTTCTGTGCCCCAAAACAATGGAATTCTCTCCCATTACACATCCGCAATCTAACAACCATACCAGCCTTCAAAACTTCCCTCGAGACCAATCTCTTCAAACTGTGCTATACCGACTCATTCTCACCCTCACCTTTTCTAACTGATAAATAACGCTCGATGTTGCTGGGTGCTGTCCGGACCGGGGTAGATAGTATTTGAGTAGGTGAGGTCAAGTTTTTTTAACAATTAGTGTTGTTTTTAGATGTATCATGTAATTGCTAATTTGTTTGTGAAGCGCAATGAGCCTAGCCCTAGGCTGTGGTACTGCAGTGAGCCTAGCCCTAGGTTGACGTACTGCGCTATATGACACCACCCTCATTATAATAATAAGAGTGCAAACAATTTGTTTCAACACGACCTCAAAGAGTTTGTCTCAAAATAACAGGATCTCATTGTGTCTCAAAATAACAGGATCTCATTGTGTCTCAAAATAACAGGATCTCGCTTTGTCTCAAAATAACAGGATCTCACTTTGTCTCAAAATAACAGGATCTCACTTTGTCTCAAAATAACAGGATCTCACTTTGTCTCAAAATAACAGAATCTCGGTTTGTCTCAAAATAACAGGATCTCGCTTTGTCTCAAAATAACAGGATCTCACTTTGTCTCAAAATAACAGAATCTCGGTTTGTCTCAATAATTTAAGGCCATTATGAATATTGATGATTTGTTGTGTGGTTAAAATTGTTTAATAATGTATCCTAAAAGTTGTTCAGTTTTAACAACAAGAGTCTATGCACAACATGAGTCTATACACAACATAAGATTATGCACAACATAAGTTTATGCACAACATGAGTCTATGCACAACATGAGTCTATGCACAACATAAGTCTATGCCCAGCGTGAGTCTATGCGCACCATTAATGGCATGGCTAAATGACTAATTATGTCCAACATTTTATAAACAATTATATGTGTGTGTGCTAGTGATATATTTTTGTTGTGTTTGTGATGTGCAATTGATGTGTTAGTGATGTGTTAGTGATTTATTATTTTCCTGTTATTGTGTCTGCCAATTTCAATACCCTCCGCTATTTTGCAAGTAATGTAATCATAAAGATGTTTCCAGGCTAACTCTGTCTTGACCGTGAACTTGTCTCCCAGCCTCATCTTGAGTCCATCACGGACGGCTGGCCACAAGAACTGGGGACAAATAAAATACTTTCTATACAGACCTGATATTAAAAACACTTCTCTCTAATGACATGAAATTAAAAACACTTCTCTCTAATGACATGAAACTAAAAACACTTATCTCTAGAGACATGACGAGAACGACGTCTTGGCGCTCTTACAATTCAGTCAGACTCAACAGACAGACTCAACAGACAGACTCAACAGACAGACTCAACAGACAGACTCAACAGACAGACTCAACAGACAGACTCAACAGACAGACTCAACAGACAGACTCAACAGACAGACTCAACAGACAGACTCAACAGACAGACTCAACAGACAGACTCAATGATTAAGTTTCCTTAATGGAAAATATGTTATTAAGATTACTTAACAATTACAATCACTTTTTAATTACAGATGAAATTACAGTAGTGGGGTACTTATATGTGATCAGTTCACATATGAAATTACAGTAGTGGGGTACTTATATGTGATCAGTTCACAGATGAAATTACAGTACTGAGGTACTTATTTGTAATTATCTCACAAATGAAATTATAGTACTGAGGTACTTACCTGTCATCAGCTTAAAAGAAGGGGTGTTGACACCATGAGCTTTACTTTACCGGGTGACACCAACCCCAGTGACTTATTTAATGAATGTACATACAGGTACTATTTTGTAATAAATATACTTATACTATTTTGTAACAAAGATACTTACTTTTACTATTTTGTAATGAATATACTTACATGTACAATTTTATAAATAATCAAGCTACGGGAACTATTTTTTCATGAATGTAGTTATGGGTACAATTTTGTAATGAATGTACTCATGGGTACAATGATTTATAGGTCCAATGACTTACAGGTACAATGACTTACAGTACAATGACTTACAGGTAACATATCAGGGGTCACAATGTACTCATGGGTACAATGACTTACAGGTAACATATCAGGGGTCACAATGTACTCATGGGTACAATGACTTACAGGTAACATATCAGGGGTCACAATGTACTCATGGGTACAATGACTTACAGGTAACATATCAGGGGTCACAATGTACTCATGGGTACAATGACTTACAGGTAACATATCAGGGGTCACAATGTACTCATGGGTACAATGACTTACAGGTAACATATCAGGGGTCACAATGTACTCATGGGTACAATGACTTACAGGTAACATATCAGGGGTCACAATGTACTCATGGGTACAATGACTTACAGGTAACATATCAGGGGTCACAATGTACTCATGGGTACAATGACTTACAGGTAACATATCAGGGGTCACAATGTACTCATGGGTACAATGACTTACAGGTAACATATCAGGGGTCACAATGTACTCATGGGTACAATGACTTACAGGTAACATATCAGGGGAAACAAGATATGTTGCATGTTTCTCTCCCAAAGAGTTCAAGGTCAGGGAAAACTTGGTGGAGTCCTCGAGACTGTCCACAGCCATCCCCAGGTGTTTCATGACGATCGTCGCGTGTCTCTCCAGCCTGGCCGTGTCGATGACAAAATGGCCGCTCTCAGACTGGCTCATGAGTCGCTTGAAAAGTTTCTTCATGTCGTTCTCCATTTCAAACAGTCTGCAATGAAACAAACATCTAGTTCAAACAGTCTGCAATAAAACACACATCTAGTTCAAATAGTCTGCAATAAAACAAACATCTATTTCAAACAGACAGAAATAAATAAGTACAGTAAAATTTCTGAGGCAGATTTCTAAATGTCCCAAACAGACTTGTCAAGGTCTCGAATTGACTGCAATAAGACAATTATCATCAAATTGACTGCAATAAGACAAGTATCACCAAATTGACTGCAATAAGACAATTATCACCAAATTGACTGCAATAAGACAATTATCATCAAATTGACTGCAATAAGACAATTATCATCAAATTGACTGCAATAAGACAACTATCATCAGATTGACTGCAATAAGACAATTATCATCAAATTGACTGCAATGAGACAATTATCATCAAATTGACTGCAATAAGACAATTATCATCAAATTGACTGCAATAAGACAACTATCATCAGATTGACTGCAATAAGACAATTATCATCAAATTGACTGCAATAAGACAATTATCATCAAATTGACTGCAATAAGACAACTATCATCAGATTGACTGCAATAAGACAATTATCATCAAATTGACTGCAATGAGACAATTATCATCAAATTGACTGCAATAAGACAATTATCATCAAAACGTATGTCCTAAGTTTATATCATGTCTTGTTAAAAGGTTGATGACAAGTACACAAAGTCCTATGGATGACAAGTACACAAAGTCCTATGGATGACAAGTACACAAAGTCCAATGGATGACAAGTACACAAAGTCCTATGGATGAAAAGTACACAAGTCCTATGGATGACAAGTACACAAAGTCCTATGGATGACGAGTACACAAAGTCCTATGGATGACAAGTACACAAAGTCCTATGGATGACAAGTACACAAAGTCCTATGGATGACAAGTACATAAAGTCCTATATATGACAAGTTCACAAAGTCCTATAGATGACAAGTACACAAAGTCATATGGATGACAAGTACACAAAAGTCCTATGGATGACGAGTAAACAAAGTCATATGGATGACAAGTACATGAAGTCCTATGGATGACAAGTACACAAAGTCCTATGGATGACAAGTACACAAAGTCATATGGATGACAAGTACACAAAGTCCTATGGATTACAAGTACACAAAAGTCCTATGGATGACAAGTACACAAAGTTCTATGGATGACAAGTACAAAAGTCCTATGGATGACGAGTACACAAAGTCCTATGGATGACAAGTACACAAAAGTCCTATGGATGACAAGTACACAAGTCCTATTGATGACAAGTACACAAAGTCCTATCATGACAAGTACACAAAGTCCTATCATGACAAGTACACAAAGTCCTATGGATGAGGAGTACACAAAAGTCCTATGGATGACAAGTACACAAAAGTCGCGTAGAACCAATCGGTTTTATTTCAGGCCCTTTAGTCCCCCTCCCCCCAACCCTAACTGCCAATGAAGATTTTTATACAAATTAAACTTTTTTTTAAAAATATAAAACCACTTTAGTTCTGGTTCTGGTACGGTACGTTGCTGCATCCATATACTGGCATATGTGCAACGGTTGGGGAAGCGATGTTGCCAATCTAACGGCCCCTAGCAGATGCCAGGGCGGCCTTGAAGCTTTCGATCGTTGTCGAGTTCACGGCGGTATTGTCCAGGTTGTTCCAAGCAATTATGGTGCGTGGAAAGAATGACTGCTTATGTTGCACTGTGTTACTCCGAGGCACAGTGAAGCATTTGTTATTGTTTCGGGTGTAATTTCTCATGGGGTTGTCAGATGTTAAGTCAGTGTTAAGTGACTGTTTGGCTCTAATTAATCGGCCTGGCTTCTGTGGGGTGAGATAATTGTTTGCTGGTATGGCCGGAATTAGCCCCATGGCCATTTTATATAAGAATGTTAGGCGGATCTTTTCTCGTCTGTCCTTGAGAGTGGGGATGTCAAATCTGTTTAAAAGGCCAGTGACGTAGCCAGGCGTGGTGGTTTTATAGTCACGTGCTATGAAGCGCATTGCGTTACGTTGGATTCGCTCCAATTTGTCCACGTCTTGCTTGAGGTATGGGTCCCAGATGATTGCACCATATTCTAGTATCGGACGAACGAGTGCAAGATAGGCATTTCGTTTGCAGGATGTTGGGCAGTGGCGCAGATTTCTTCTAATAAAACCTAGTGTGGAGTTGGCTTTTTTTAGTATTTAACCACATCAGTATTAACCACTTTAGTATTTAACCACTTTAATATTTCACCACTTTAGTATTTAACCACTTTACTACATAACCATTGTACTATTTTACCACTTTAGTCTTCAACCACTTTAGTATATAACCACATTAGTATTTCACTACTTTAGTATTTAACCACTTTAGTATTTAACCACTATACTATATAACCATTTTACTATTTTACCACTTTAGTCTTCAACCACTTTAGTATATAACCACATTAGTATTTCACCACTTTAGTATTTAATCACTTTAGTATTTAACCATTTTACTATTTTACCACTTTAGTCTTCTACCACTTTAGTATTTAACAACTTTACTATGTAACCATTTTACTATTTTACCACTTTAGTCTTCAACCACTTTAGTATATAACCAGATTAGTATTTAACCACTTTAGTATTTAAACACTTTAGTATTTAACCATTTACTATTTTACCATTTTTCTATTTTACCACTTTACTATTTAACCATTTTATCACTTGACTTTAGTCTTCAACCACTTAAGCATTTAACCACTTTACTATTTACCCATTTTATTATTTACCTTAAAAATCGAACTTTTAAAAAAGATGCTTTTCAAAAAAATTACTTACATTTTTTTGTTCAAATCTTGAATGTTCAACTTTTTAGTCTTAGACGATGTAAAATGACGTCATGAACAAGACATAAGAAAGAAAAAGCGTGGGGCGCCCAATCACATAAAAACACGTGAAAGGTCAAAGGTTAGGGTGATCTTTCTGTGTTAAAAAGGGTGCTGTCATAGCTGAATGTTATTGGCAGCAAGTAACTACGCATAAGAAAACGTTGTCTAGAAATTACGATGCCCGTATCACTTTTCATTAATAAGATATACGCAGAAGTCACTCAAGGTTCATTTGAGGTCACGGGTGACCTACTGATCACGAAGAGTTGTATTATCTTCGCGGTAGGATAAGTATACATATTTTCAGCTCAAGTAGACATCGGGAAGTTAGGAAAAAGTTGAGATGCAAGATTCCTAATCCTAACCCTAACCAGCACCAACAAAGAAACTGGCAGAAAGAGCATATACTTAAATTTGTAAAGAAAAAAATATATGTTAAATTGAATCTACATTTTAATTAGCCTCTCTTTTTTTGCTTTCCAGTGTGCAGAATGATGCAAAACTAAATTCAGGCATACCAGCATTTTTCATCAATAAAAACATTTCTAGGGTCCTATCTTCCCATCTGTAGGCTCAAGAGCTTGTTGTGTCCCAAAGTTCCCTCCTCATCCCACCCAACCCCCAATCAAATTACAGTGGGTTTATGAATTAATGAATACATACATAAACATATACATATAAAGCACTAGCTTTTTGCAATTAAAATGATTTTCTTTAAGCACAAAAACGATTGATAGAAAAATAATAATTTCGTTCATTTCCTATGAAATAACATCGCTCAAAAATGAATGATACAAAACTAAAAATAAGCAAAAATATTTATTGCAATACTTTCATCCCGACAACATTATTGTTATAATTTTTCTTTCACTTACCAGAAATTGGCACACGTCAATGTTTAGATTACAGACTACCTAAGACATTTGAACTGATTGTGACGTAGAGACAGACACGCTAGCAAAGACATTTGAACTGATTGTGACGTAGAGACAGACACGTTAGCAAAGACATTTGAACTGATTGTGACGTAGAGACAGACACGCTAGCAAAGACATTTGAACTGATTGTGACGTAGAGACAGACACGCTAGCAAAGACATTTGAACTGATTGTGACATTTAGACTTCAAATAGGCCAGCAAAGTCATTTGAACTGTGGGTTTGATAGAAACCAGGGTTCCCTACAAGGGTTCCCACCCAGGGATCCCAACCAGGATTCCCAACCAGGGTTCTCTACCAGGGTTCCCAACCAAGGTTCCCTATCAGGGTTCTCAACCCAGGGATCCCAACCAGAATTCCCAATCCAGGGTTCTCTACCAGGGTTCCCACCCAGGGATTCCAACCAGGGTTCCCTACCAGAGTTTCCATCCGCCCATAAAGTCCGTAAAATTTAACATAAAATGGCCATTGTGTAAGAACTTAAGGCTGTATGTAAGAACTTAAGACTGTGTGTAAGAACTTAAGGCTGTACATAAGAACTTAAGGCTGTAAATAAGAACTCAAATCTGTATGCAAGAACTTAAGGCTGTATGTAAGAACATAAGCCTGTATGTCAGAACTTAAGGATGTAAATAAGAACTTAAGGTTGTGTGTAATAACTTAAGGCTGTACATAAGAACTTAAGGCTCTCCGTAAAACACATGAAATTTTAACCAAGTCTGTTAATTCTGCCGGGAACAATATGTAAATGTTCATTGATTGAGTTGGCAACCCCCATAGAAACCTTGTGAAAATGTGGAGTCCAGTGGCCGGTAGATCAAGGGAGATGACTGCCCAAGATTCACGTGCAATGTGTTTCTCTTCTGGTGTGAGAAAAGAGTCCACTTCCGGGCGAACCACTTTCGGTTTTTTATTTGAAGAAACGTTGCAGCCCATCGTCAGATCTAACCGCTTGTTAGTGACAAGATTCTGTCAATCAAACTCCTTGTCAGTGACAGAATTCTGTGAATGAAACACAATGACATAGCTTTTAAACAAGATATTTGTCAGTCTGTCTAGAGTTTATACAACACTATACTGTTTTCCTGGTGTGTTGATTAACTCAACTGGTGCATCCATTTTATTATTTTACAATCATTAAAACTTCACATTATTTTGTACGTATGATAAACATCTCAAATTTACTTAGTACTTTTTATAAAAGTCTCAAATTTACATAGTATTTACTTTAAATACTTTGAATTCATTCTCTCTTTACTAAGTACTTAAAGTAATACTAAGTACTTAAAGTAAGCGACTCAAATTCATGTTCTCTTTACTCCTAGTACGAAATTAAACACATTGACTATTTGTTCTATTTACTTAGAACTTCATTTAAACACCATGAAACAAGAGAAGACAAACAAAGCTAAGCACTCTATTTTAATCCTTTGTTCCGGAAGTAGAATTATTTCCCATTGGAGCAAAAATCTATAAATGTGACACGGAAATTCCAGCTTCTTGCGTTGCCACAGGGAATATCACGGGAAACAACATTGAAACCATAACGACTATTTACAGGAAGATGGACAAACTTTTGGACATTTTTGGGCTACTAGTTTTTGCTTGAGAAACTTTTAACATATTTAATACTTAAATGATAAACGAAAAATTGCATTTCTTATAGAATTAATCTTTTATTAACTTTATTGTGTGCTTTTAAAGATGGGAACAATTAGCTTTGAGTAATAATAATGTTCAGTGTCTTGGTGTTAATTTATATTTAATTCACTCAAATTCTTTACATGGCTGATGTATCATACATCATTAATAATTCATTTATAATATACAGGTTAACCCAATCCATATGTCATGCAACTTGAATATTTCATTTATAATATACAGGTTAACCCAATCCATATGTCATGCAACGTGAATATTTCATTTATAATATACAGGTTAACCCAATCCATATGTCATGCAACTTGAATATTTCATTTATAATATACAGGTTAACCCAATCCATATGTCATGCAACGTGAATATTTCATTTATAATATACAGGTTAACCCAATCCATATGTCATGCAACGTGAATATTTCATTTATAATATACAGGTTAACCCAATCCATATGTCATGCAACTTGAATATTTCATTTATAATATACAGGTTAACCCAATCCATATGTCATGCAACGTGAATATTTCATTTATAATATACAGGTTAACCCAATCCATATGTCATGCAACTTGAATATTTCATTTATAATATACAGGTTAACCCAATCCATATGTCATGCAACGTGAATATTTCATTTATAATATACAGGTTAACCCAATCCATATGTCATGCAACTTGAATATTTCATTTATAATATACAGGTTAACCCAATCCATATGTCATGCAACGTGAATATTTCATTTATAATATACAGGTTAACCCAATCCATATGTCATGCAACTTGAATATTTCATTTATAATAAATCTTTTTACACATTCCATCCATATACAATAAATCCATTGTTGTATATTTGATGAATAAATAATATCTTAATATATAAAAAGATCTTTGTTTAAATTTCGTATACTTTCTAGTATGTTATTAAATTGTATAATCTTTGGACCACTTGCGTAAAAGATTGTTTTTTTTTATTAATTGTTTAAAAATTATATATTTTTTAAAATTATTATTTATTTTGGGTTGGGGGGGGGTAGGAGGTGTTATTTCCTTTCCTCGTGCGGCCAGCAAACAGTTCATTAATGATATCTCACTTTAAAGGGGTCTAGGGAAATTTAATTCCCACTCGTGTTGAAATTCAACCGGTTTATTTCCGCCTGCACACAAATAGTACGGTTGATTTATTGACGTATAGTGCCGAAGAAAAATATCCGAAAAGAGTGGGGTCTTCAGGGGAAATTATTCGTAATAATCTTATGTTGTTTATAGTATATACTCGACCTAAATCTTCAGCTTTGGCCCAAGGTATGTTAATATGTTCTAAACATAATTTCAAGACTTCTGTAATATGTTTCTTTACTCTATAAAGACATATCTACGCTCTTTATTTGATAAACATATCTCTTAAATCTCTATTTACTAAATATTGTAACTACATCAATAGGTGTCTTTCGTTGTAACTACAGCAATAGATTACTTTTGTTGTAACTACATCAATAGATGACTTTGTTGTAATTACATCAATAGGTGTTTTTGTTGTAACTACATCAATAGATGTCTTTTGTTGTAACTACATCAATATGTGTCTTTTGTTGTAATTACATCAATAGGTTTCTTTTGTTGTAATGATATCAATAGGTGTCTTTTGTTGTAACTACATCAATAGTTGTTTTGTGTTGTAGCTATATTAATAGGTTTTGTGTGTCGTAACTATATCAATAGGTGTTTTGTGTTGTACCTATATAAATAGGTTTTGTGTGTTGTAACTATATCAATAGGTGTTTTGTGTTGTACCTATATAAATGGGTTTTGTGCGTTGTAACTATATCAATAGGTGTTTTGTGTTGTAGCTATATCAATAGGTTTTGTGTGTTGTAACTATATCAATAGATGTTTTGTGTATTAACTACATCAATGGGTTTTTATTGCTTGCATCATGCTTTAGTCCACTACATAATGGCTAATACAATATTTTAACAGTCTAGACACAGCAATGGTGGCGTCAATTTTGCTTCCAGTTGCTTTTTGGTCAACAAAAACTGTGACTAATAACTATTAGGTATTGTAAGAGCAAAAATTCTTCCCTTGATCATGACGTTGTCTAAGTGGCCTTGAACTTCCAATGTGTGCCACGTACCGACTGAAGCGAGACAATACTTAGAGATAATATTTTCTCAACGGAGCCAGACAGCTGTCACATCACGTGATCTTTAGCTCCTCCTCTACCCTCCATGTTCCACCTTTGCTCCGCTACACCAAACCCAAAAAAAAAATATTGCTCACTTGTCTCTGTGGTAAGGTGAAATTCTTCTTCCCTTTATGGCTTATGTTAACTTATTATGACCTATGGCAACCAAATATGGTGAAATTCTTCTTCATTCTACGGCTTATGTGATCTTATTATGACATATGGCCGACATAAATGGTTAAATCTGTTATTGCAAATTTTGTTTTAATTTTATAAAAATTGCGGCAAATGTTGACATTGGCAATGAGGTTGCGGTCCAACAACACCCTACACAGTCAATCCGGAACTAATTCAGTCTGAAATGACGTACATGCTTGACAATGACAACATTTAACCAGCTTGACTATGAAAACATTGAACCAGCTTGACTATGACAACATTGAACCAGCTTGACTATGACAACATTGAACCAGCTTGACTATGACAACATTGAACCAGCTTGACTATGACAACATTGAACCAGCTTGACTATGTCAACATTGAACCAGCTTGACTATGACAACATTGAACCAGCTTGACTATGTCAACATTGAACCAGCTTGACTATGACAACATTGAACCAGCTTGACTATGACAACATTGAACCAGCTTGACTATGACAACATTGAACCAGCTTGACTATGACAACATTGAACCAGCTTGACTATGACAACATTGAACCAGCTTGACTATGACAACATTGAACCAGCTTGACTATGACAACATTGAACCAGCTTGACTATGACAACATTGAACCAGCTTGACTATGTCAACATTGAACCAGCTTGACTATGACAACATTGAACCAGCTTGACTATGTCAACATTGAACCAGCTTGACTATGACAACATTGAACCAGCTTGACTATGACAACATTGAACCAGCTTGACTATGACAACATTGAACCAGCTTGACTATGTCAACATTGAACCAGCTTGACTATGACAACATTGAACCAGCTTGACTATGTCAACATTGAACCAGCTTGACTATGACAACATTGAACCAGCTTGACTATGACAATATTGAACCAGCTTGACTATGTCAACATTGAACCAGCTTGACTATGTCAACATTGAACCAGCTTGACTATGACAACATTGAACCAGCTTGACTATGTCAACATTGAACCAGCTTGACTATGACAACATTGAACCAGCTTGACTATGTCAACATTGAACCAGCTTGACTATGTCAACATTGAACCAGCTTGACTATGTCAACATTGAACCAGCTTGACTATGTCAACATTGAACCAGCTTGGCAATGACAATTGTGAACCAGCTTGACATGACAGCATTGAACCAGCTTGACTATGTCAACATTGAACCAGCTTGACTATGTCAACATTGAACCAGCTTGGCAATGACAATTGTGAACCAGCTTGACATGACAGCATTGAACCAGCTTGACTATGTCAACATTGAACCAGCTTGACTATGACAACATTGAACCAGCTTGGCAATGACAATTGTGAACCAGCTTGACATGACAGCATTGAACCAGCTTGACTATGTCAACATTGAACCAGCTTGACTATGACAACATTGAACCAGCTTGGCAATGACAATTGTGAACCAGCTTGACATGACAGCATTGAACCAGCTTGACTATGTCAACATTGAACCAGCTTGACTATGACAACATTGAACCAGCTTGGCAATGACAATTGTGAACCAGCTTGACATGACAGCATTGAACCAGCTTGACTATGTCAACATTGAACCAGCTTGACTATGACAACATTGAACCAGCTTGGCAATGACAATTGTGAACCAGCTTGACATGACAGCATTGAACCAGCTTGGCAATGACAGCATTGAACCAGCTTGACTATGACATCATTGAACCAGCTTGGCAATGACAACATTGAACCAGCTTGGCAATGACAACATTGAACCAGCTTGACTATGTCAACATTTAACCAGCTTGACTATGACAACATTGAACCAGCTTGGCAATGACAATTGTGAACCATCTTGGCAATGACAACTTTGATACAAGCTCTAATAACTGGAGTTCTTCGTTTATTTAAATTACAGATTTGGCACTGATTTCAGGAAAATGAATTCAGTTACAAAGTCTGATTCCTTTTCTATTCCAAGGATAGACGCTCTTATTGATCAAGTAGAAGATGCCAAATATGTGACTAAGATATATATAGTATCTGATTATTGACAGGCTCCCCTGCCTGACAGGGTAAAGATATCTCTCCAGATGGTTCATTCCAATATAATGTAATGCCATTTGAAATGGAAATGTTCCAGTTACATTCCAACGCTTAGTTACATTCCAACACTAAATAAATAGCATTATTGTTGACCATAAATACGGTAGTCTATATTGATGATGTGATTATATAAAGTCAATATTTTTCAAGTCATGTAACCCCAATTAAGATTTTGTAGAAGTTTGTGCAGGCAAATGTTACTATACTATAATCTTAATCAAGTATTAATTTTGTCTTGCAATAATTCGATTTTTATTCAAGCGTGTACTTGTTTTTACTCAGCACAATTCCTTCACTTTTTAGACTATAGTCTTCAAAAATAAAACGTCACTTATTAAACAAGAATATGGATTGAATATGGAAACATATAAAAGAAACAGATAATGCTATTGCTGACACTTTGTCCACAAATTAATTGTACCGTAAATTGGCATAATGTAACTACTTACATTGTACATTCTTAACTATTTCCCTTTGTTTTTGAAAACTCTTTTATATACAAACAAGAAATGAATTCTTGTGATGATAATTTGGTAATGTAAAGAAATCCATTAAAAATATTTAATTATTTTATTTTAATGAAGGAAGATGTTACATCCTGGGTCTTTTGCCTCTATTGTGTTTTGTGACGTCACCAATTAACTTGATGCCACTCAATAAGCCTAGATCTGTCGCCTCTCTTGTGTTTTGTGACGTCACCAATTAACTTGGTGCAACGCAATAAGCCAGGATTGTCGCCTCTCTTGTGTTTTGTGACGTCACCAAATAACTTGGTGCCACGCAACTAAGCCTAGATCTGTCGCCTCTCTTGTGTTTTGTGACGTCACCAACTTACTTGGTGCCACGCAATAAGCCTAGATCTGTCGCCTCTCTTGGGTTTTGTGACGTCAAAAACTAACTTGGTGCCACGCACTAAGCCTAGATCTGTCGCCTCTCTTGTGTTTTGTGACGTCACCAATTAACTTGGTGCCACTCAATAAGCCTAGATATGTCGCCTCTCTTTGATTTTGTGACGTCACCAATTAACTTCTTTCCACATACTACGCCTGGATCTGTCGCCTCTCTTGTGCTTCGTGGCGTCACCAATTAGCTTGATGCCACGCACTACTAACCCCCCCCCCCCCCCAACCCACTTGCTTGATTATGCGTGCCACGTGTTAGTTTTGAAACTTGTTAATTAAGATGCGAAATTTGCGCGTTGTTAAAAATGTCTATAAGCTTACGACGTGCGTGTGTTGTTATGAAAGACTATTTACTCACATTTACCTCATGCGTTTCTAGATAAGGTTAGTTTTCTAGAAGTTCTGTTTCCCCCAATATAAATAAGACGGTTAATTTTGATTCATACAGACTTTAACGAGACTTGAGCGGGACGTTAGCGAGACTTTAGCGAGACGTTAGAGCGTGACGTTAGGGAGATTTGAGCGACACTTGAGCCAGATATTTCGGAAGACGCAGCCTGTGGCTACTTATCATATTGTGAGTGGCTAAATATTTTCACCATCCCTATGAATTATCTGGATTAATATTTTCACCATTTCCATTCCTTGTATGGATTTTTACTTGTGTGGATAAGTATTTTCACTGTGTGTGTGGATTACTATTTCCACCTTGTATTACTAGACATGTTCGAGTTATGTCAGCTGATATCTATTGTTCCTTTTCTCGTTTCTGTATATTTGATATTTCCGGATAAACGCAAAATTCAAATGTCGACCAATGAGAACACGTTTTTCTACAAAGATTTATGGTTAAGAGGAGGCCAGAGTTTCTTCACGGCTTATGTCTGAACATGTTAGAGGGCCATACCAATAAACAATTAAGAGTCTAACCTTTCGATTGATACCAATTATGTCCGGGTAGCGTTGTGTAGCCTTTCTACATGGTGCCTACTTAAGCAAGAAAACTTTGTGGATGGAGATATGAACCATTAACAACGTCAAGGCTAGAGATATGAACCATTGACAGATGGTGGTTAGAGATATGAACCATTGACAACGTGGTAGCTGGCGATATGAACCATTGACAACGTCAAGGCTAGAGATATGAACCATTGACAGAGGGTGGTTAGAGATATGAACCATTAACAACGTCAATGCTAGAGATATGAACCATTGACAGATGGTGGTTAGAGATATGACCATTAACAACGTGGTAGCTGGCGATATGAACCATTGACAACGTAAAGACTAGAGATATGAACCATTGACAGATGGTGGCTTGATATATGAACCATTGACAACGTGATGGTTGGAGACATGAATCATTGACTACGTGGTGGCTGGAGATATGAACCATTGACAGATGGTGGCTGGAGATATGAACCATTGACAATGTGGTGGCTGGAGATATAAACCATTGACAACGTGGTGGCTGAGATATGAACCACTGACAACGTGGAGGATTGAGATATAAAGCGTTGACAACGCACGGTGCGTGCTAGAAGCGGAAACTTCACTATTGCAAGACCTGGCGCATACTTTAAATACACATATATACACATATATTTTCATATTATATTATATGTTATATCGCTAAACTTTTATAGTATAAGTGTTAAGTCATTTCCAAAGGAAGGTGAATGAACCTTCATGATTTCATTCGAATGATTGGTAAAAAATAATAGTGCTTTTCTAATGGGATAAGTACATTCTTGAATGGGATAATTACATTCTTGAATGGGATAAGTATATTCTTGAAAAAGTCCCATTGATGAAAATGAGTCTCACCGAAAGCTACAGTTCACTTGCTTCCTCCCCCCCCTCCCCCCCACTTGCAACGCCTCTGATACTTACTACAGTCTAGTTCCGGCAGATTGTTACAATTACGTTCTAACTGAAGCCGAGTCAAGACAAAGGCGTTTTGTCCAAATGCCAACATCAATGGTTGCTATTTTTTAGCTCGTGCAGGAGAGATTACTCCAATCTCACGTATGCAGGCATAGTAAACACATCATTATAAAAACCTAACTGTCCCAAGAAATTCAAGGTAAACAATCATAACTGGTTTGAAATGAAATGGTTATCAGAGCCATGTCAATAAACATGATGAAATGGTTATAGTTATTAGAACCATGTCAACAAACACGATGAAATGGTTATAGTTATTAGAACCATGTCAAGAAACATAATGATATGGTTATAGTTATTAGAACCATGTCAAGAAACATAATGATATGTTTATAGTTATTAGAACCATGTCAAGAAAAAAAATGGCATGGTTATAATTATTAGAACCATGTCGAGAAACATAATGACATGGTTATAATTATTAGAACCATGTTAGAAAAAAATGATATGGTTATAGTTATTAGAACCATGTCAATATACACAATGATATGTTTATAGTTATTAGAACCATGTCAACAAACATTGATGCTTTGAAAATTTAAAGGAGCGATTGTCCGGTTTAGTAGGGAGCACTCTGTAAAAGGACTGTTTCGGCAGTCCCCCCAAGAGTTTTGCCTCTACGTGGCGGGACAGACTAGTACGGTAGAGCAGACTACCCGAAGCTAAAAAACTCACGTCATTACGTCAGTTCCCCAGGGCAAAGGTGAGAGATTACCACGGTAGTCCTTCACCGGGGAAAGGTAAGAGAAGAAAGTCCAGCCTTTATTCATTTTATATGGCTAGTACGAACAACATTGACAACACTGGGGGGACCTCGAATCCCCTCCTCCCCTGCAGGTCGGTGACGGGGCTCAGGCCGACTGCAGGCGCTAGTGCTACTGGGGGCACTAGGCAAGGTGCCGCTGGTCACCTCCCCACTACCTTAGTAGTTATGCAGCTTAACTGCAACGGGGTCAGGGGGAAAATCCCAGAAATCACCAACCTACTCCACATCCGGGAAGTGGACGTAGCTCTATTACAGGAAACCTTACTGAAAAAGCACCCATTGCACATTACGGGCTTTTCAGTATACCGCTGCAATTGCGTAAATTGCCGAGGGCTGGTAACACTTGTGCGAAACCCCCTCACAGCGGAGCTGGTAGAGAGCAGAAACGTTGGTGGCACTGATACCCTGACCCTGAGAGTAGGTTTAGGAGGTAAGTTCTTTACCATTAGTAATATTTATAATACTCCTAGAAACACTTTATGCCTTCCACTACAAGGCAATACTCACTTCCAGAATAGCATTATAGCTGGGGATTTCAATGCCCATATGGGGGATATGGGCTATCCCGACACTAACGCCTCAGGGCGATATTTAGAGGAGGTCGAGCTCACGACCAACCTCATCAGATTGCAAAACAGTGACAGTGTTCCTACACTGCTCCACACAGGCAACAGTGCCATGTCACGGCCCGACATAACACTGGTCTCTGCCGAGCTCGAGGCAAAGATCCAGTGGGAAGTATTAGATGAGGTTGGCAGTGACCATCGACCGACCCTCATTACTTTAGATCTTGTGCTGACAAAGCCAAGGTTTGCTAGGAGGCACTGGTTGTTTGGCAAAGCCAAATGGACCCTGTTCCGAGAAAGAACAGAAAGCACGATCGAGGAGTCAGCTGGGACTCCCGATGCCTCTGAAAGCACCGACGCTGCATACAGCAACTTTGTGAGTGCAATACTCGCAGTGGCAAGAAAAACAGTCCCTAGAACAAACGGGACCCGCAAGTTCCGCCCCTTTTGGAATAAGAGGTTGGCTGAAATGGTTCGTGAACGGAAGAAAGCACGGGCCAAAGCTGGAAAGTTGAAGAAGGCTGCTGCTCGTGCAGCTTACAACAAACTGACAGCCGAGGTCCGTAAGGAGGTTGACAGGGCAAAGAAAGAAAAATGGGTTGGTACATGTGGAAAACTCGACCTGAAAGACGGAAAAAAGGGTTGGCGATTGATGGACTCTCTATCCTGCATGGGAAAGGTACGTAACCTGCGTCCTCTGCAAACGACTACTGGCACGGCTACCGCAGATGCCAAGAGTGCCGAGGCTTTGAATAAGCATTTTGCAAGGATTAACAGGAAGCAGAAAGAGACCAGAGAGAGCCGGAACCTTAACCGTCTTCGGAAACATGGAGAAGAGGCCCAACGGTGGGGACCGCATGACGAGATATTCACAGCCCCTTACACTATGGTTGAGTTGCAAACCGCCATTGACAAGTGCGACGCCGCCAAGGCACCATGTCCGGATAAGATCTGTAACGAAATGATAAAAAACCTTGGCCCGATAGCGAAGACAAAGCTATTGTCAATCATAAACAGATCATGGGTAACTGGAATCCTACCCAGAGCTTGGCTTAGCGCTACCATCGTCCCTATTCCCAAAGAAGGGAAAAATCTCAATCACCATAACGGCTATCGTCCGATCTCCCTAACATCGTGTCTAGGGAAGGTAGCCGAGAGAATGGTTAACCAAAGGCTGTACTGGTACCTGGAGAGTACCGACAGCCTGAGTCCAATACAGGCGGGCTTCCGCAAGGGGATGCAGCCTGTAGATCAAGTGCTCCGTCTTCTCCAGTCCATAACAGATGGGCTCCAGAAAAAATCACATACAGTGGCTGTATTTTTCGACCTCCGGCAAGCATACGACCGAGTCTGGAGGTCCGGTCTATTATTGAAATTGCAAAAGATGGGAGTAACTGCCAATATGTACAGGTGGATTGCCGGTTTCCTCACAAACCGGACAATAAGCACGAAATTCGGCAGTGAAACCTCCAGGAAAAGAACCCTTGAGGAAGGGCTCCCACAAGGGTCAGCCCTCAGTTGCACACTTTTCCTGGCATACATTAATGACTTGCCACAAAATTTGGTAACCAATGCCGCGATGTATGTTGATGATTTGGTTATCTGGAGCACCGGTAAGGATGTCCACCGCCTGCAAACGCTATTACAGCAAGACCTTTCGTCTATCAACAGGTTCATGCAGCGGTGGCATCTGGAAATCAACACCGAGAAGACGGTCTATTCGCTATTTAACAATGGGCGAACCATTATCAAACAGGAGATTGAGCTGAAGGTGGGGGATGTAGCGCTCAAATGGGACAAGCAACCGGTTTACCTGGGAGTCAAATTGGATCAAAAGGTGCAAATGAATAACTTTGTGCAAGACCTCTGCTCCCAGGCGACCGCCAAGCTCAATCTGGTGAAAAAATTGGCTTGCACAAGTTGGGGTGCGGGCGCAAGTACGCTTAGAGCGCTACTCCTAAGCAGTGTAAGGTCGGTAATGGATTACAGCATGCCGGTCCAATCCTTTGCAAGCAAAACTGCACTGGAGAAGTTGGGTCGAATCCAGAATCAGGCTCTGAGATTCATCTGTGGTGCATTCAGGACCACACCCACAGCTGCTGTAGAAGTCTTGGCCAATGTCGAGCCGCTAGAAATTAGGAGGGAGAAGGCTATTTTAAGTACCGTAGAGAGGTACCGACGGCTGAAAGAAAGAGAACCGTCGTTTCAGATGCAGAATAACTGGGTGGCGGGCAGAAGACTAAAAAGATCCTCATTCATGCACCAAGTCGTGGAGCTTGAAAGGACCGTCGATCTGCCCCAGAATATAGAACGGCTGACCCGAATCCCAGTTAATCCGCCGTACGCGGAACCCTCACGTCCTTCCATACATTTGGCCTTGACCGACACGGCAGTGACAAAACGGAGCCCTGAGCATGTTCAGAGAGCGGCCGCCCTTGAGACCATGGATTTGTACTCCGAAGTACCTGTAAAAGTGTTCACGGACGGATCTTCCAACCTGAGAGAAAGTACTGCTGGGTACGGTGCGCTCATACTATACCCAGCGGGGGGGGGGGGGGGGGGGGCGCCAGAAAGCCAAGAACTCTCCGGACCCTGTGGGACTACAGCATCAAACTTTGATGCGGAGCTGGAGGCTATACACAGGGCACTGGAGAGCGTGTATCACACACTGAAAGAAAATGAGCTTGCGGGACTCGATGTAGTCGTGTTCTCGGACTCAAGATCTGCTCTCGAGATCTTGGGAAAGAGACAGGGTAGCACACACATGGTTGACGTCATCTTAGATGACGTATGCAAACTCGGCGAACTAGGAGGCACGGTGACAGTGCAATGGATCCCTGGCCACGTCAACATCAGTGGCAACGAGAAAGCGGACACTCTTGCGAAGACCGGGGCCGCCCAGCCTCAGCCAGAAACACCAATGATACAGGCAGTGGGCGGACAATACGACCGCAAGAGGCGTCTATTCGAACATGCAAACTCCTAGCAAACAAGACCCATGGTGGGGGTTAGGCCGAAAGCAGCAGAGTTTAGTGACGCAAATGCGCACCGAGCATTGCCCCATAGGCACGTATTTCTGGCGTCTAGACAACAATCGGGATCCCACCTGCCGGCATTGCAACCTGGTCCCGGAAACGCTGGCGCATCTGTTGACCGAATGTCCCTCACTGGAGCTTCCGGGGGAGGCCAGGGCGGAGGGGGAACCCTATGTTGTATGGCACAGCTCAGCAGATGGCGCTGATTGCCAATTTACTAGCCGGGGCCTTAAGAGAGTCATCTCAGGCCCTCGCCAGAATATGTGTGTTAGTTAGTAGGGAGCACTTCCTTGCGTGCAGAGGCTGAGGCGAACCGAGTACATCACTCGGGCCCTCCCCACATGGGGGCCCCCAGGGGCGGAATTTGTTCCTTCCTCCATAGATACGCAATTGTTTACAGTATTGGTGTACTTATCCATAGTACCCAACTGTGTACATTACTTGTGTACTCCTCCATAGATATGCAACTGTGTACATTACTGTTAACCTCATTGATAGATACACAACTGTGTAAAGTACATGTACAGTTTTTCCTCATCCATATCTCATTTCACTCCTTCAGTTACAAAGTCGACAATGAGATTCTGTGTTTGTACCGACAAGAGGTACAATATTTGTACCGACAAGTAGGTACAATGTTTGTACCGACAAGTAGGTACAATGTTTGTACCGACAAGTAGGTACAATGTTTGTACCGACAAGGAGGTTCAGTGTTGGTACCGACAAGTAGGTACAGTGTTTGTACCGACAAGTAGGTACAGTGACCCTTCTGCTGCCGGTCCACGCAACATTACTCTGTCTGGTGGTCAAGTTTCAAAAGTCTCTATAAAACAATTAAAACATCGAGATTAAATTAGGATATAAATATCCCGCAATGTATGCATCACGAGGAGACTGTGATGATGGCTGTATAGATGTTGACGCTAGAGAAGATTGAAGCAATAGAAGATGACAGTATAGATGATGATGCTATAGAAGATGACGTCATATAAGATTACGCAATAGAAGATCACTGTGTAGATGACGCTATAGAATATGACGTTATAGAAGATGACGTTATAGTAGCTTACGCTATACGTCAGATTAAAGTTATACGAAATGTGAAACCAATCCATTTAAAGAGCGCACAAAACAAGACCGAACCAATGCAAGATTGTGACAATATTTAGCACGACGGCATCGTGTCAAAACTAGCAACACCAGAAGTATTAATCTTTAAGAAAATATTTTAAAAAATAAAAAGTTGGGGCTTGGATGGATGCCAGATAACAGTTAAAAAGTCAGTTAATATAAAGGACCCCTTGATTGAACTGAGACAAACGCCTGTGTGTCATCAGTTAACGTAAAGGACCCCTTGATGGAACTGAGACAAACGCCTGTTTGTCATTTCTTGGGTTGTACTGTCTAACAATGGAATGAAGTAATGCATTTAAATTCATAACATCAACATATACCTTTACAGCCAGCATAATTTTATGATAGGAAGGATGCCGAACTCAAAACTTACACAAACTATATTATAATGTCTCACGAATAGATTTTTGTACTTTGTCAACTTCATATATCAGTAGAAACGCATGGAATGTGTCAAAGATGTTCGCAACCAGCAGTTGCTCCAACAACCTGTTTTTTGATGCAACCAGCAGTTGCTTCAACAACCTGTTCTTTGATGCAACCAGCAGATAAACAGAAATCAGGAAGCGGGGAAAATGCCAGTAGCAGTAGGTAGCAGTGGTAAGCAGTAGAATTTACCCAGTTTGTTGAGGTGGTCAAGTTTGGGAAAACATCAATTATTTGGGAACACATCAATTATTTGGGAAAGCCAAAAGGAGACGTTATGTTGTAACATTTCAACGCTGGGGAATTTGTAAAGAATATATTTTCGTTGGCTCAACTGGAGAGTTTTGCCAGAGTAGGACATATTACTTTCCACCAGATCTATTACTTTCCACCAGAGCCATTACTTTCCACCAGAGCCACCAATTTCTTTATGTCAATTGTGAAAGGATCAAAGTTAAATCGGGAATATTTTACAAGGGGTTTAGCTTGCATCTAGCTTAGGACTGTCTTGGATTTAGCTTAGGACTGTCTTGGATTTAGCTTAGGACTGTCTTAGATTTAGATTAGGACTGTCTTGGATTTAGCTTAGGACTGTCTTGGATTTAGCTTATGACTGTCTTGGATTTAGCTTAGGACTGTCTTGGATTTAGCTTAGGACTATCTTGGATTTAGCTTTGGAATGTCTTAGATTTAGCATAGAAATGTCTTGGATTTAGCTAGGACTGTCTTGGGTTTTTTCAAACTGTGTACACTATATTTTTGTACTGATAAAGACATTTGCCAAAACGTTAACATTTGTATTCTGTATGATCATTATTGAAGCCGAACCAATATTGCTTTATTTACACACATTTTTTCTGTCTAATTAATCTACTTTTCGTACACAAATTGTTTCTGTCTATCTACTTTTCGCTTCATTGACGTTTTGAGACTCCTTGGATTGAAAGACATGGTAGTGTTAGACATTTCAGCAATCATTTGCCTGGAACAATTGAAACTCTGAAGAAAAACACGTACGTACTTAATGGGAGTTTTATAACGTATATGACAAGTGTCATGTGACATCATGACATCCTCCATATGTGTCCCAATGACAAGAGTTTGGATGAAAGTACAAACCTTGATTGACAGTTGCAACTACAATCTTCAAAACCGGAAACTTACTTTTGAATCTGAAGTGACCATTGAAGTGACCATTGAGGTGACCAATCTGAATTCATTGATATGTGAATTGAAAACTGTTGGGAGTATCCCGAAATTTTTAAAATAGGCTAAATTTTTAGCCGAATCAGCAAAAATCAGTCCTTAAATTCCCAATCATGAGAAAGAAAAAAAAAAACTATTTCCTTGTTGACGAGGTGGAGGACACTCAATGACGAGGCTGAGGACACTCAATGACGAGGCTGAGGACACTCAATGACGAGGCTGAGGACACTCAATGATAAGGCTGAGGACACTCAATGACGTGGCGGAGGACACTCAATGACAAGGCTGAGGGCACTCAATGACGAGGCTGAGGGCAGTCAATGACGAGGCTGAGGACACTCAATGATAAGGCTGATGACACTCAATGACGTGGCGGAGGACACTCAATGATAGGGCTGAGGATACTCAATGACGAGGCTGAGGGCAGTCAATGACGAGCCTGAGGACACTCAATGACGTGGCGGAGGACACTCAATGACGTGGCGGAGGACACTCAATGACGAGGCTGAGGCCACTCAATGACGAGGCTGAGGGCAGTCAATGACGAGGCTGAGGACACTCATTGACGAGGCTGAGGGCAGTCAATGAAGAGGCTGAGGACACTCAATGACGAGCCTGAGGACACTCAATGACGAGGCGGAGGACACTCAATGACGTGGCGGAGGACACTCAATGATAAGGCTGAGGACACTCTATGACGTGGTAGAGGACACTCAATGACGTGGCGGAGGACACTCAATGACGTGGCGGAGGACACTCAATGACGAGGCGGAGGACACTCAATGACGTGGCGGAGGACACTCAATGACGTGGTGGAGGACACTCAATGACGAGGCGGGGGAAACTCAATGAAGTGGCGGAGGACACTCAATGATAAGGCTGAGGACACTCAATGACGTGGCGGAGGACACTCAATGATAAGGCTGAGGACACTCAATGACGTGGCGGAGGACACTCAATGACTTGGCGTAGGACACTCAATGGCGAGGTTGCGGACACTCAATGATGGGGCGGAGGACACTCAATGATAATGCTGAGTACACTCAATGACGTGGCGGAGGACACTCAATGATAAGGCTGAGGGTACTAAATGACGAGGCTAAGGACACTCAATGACGAGGTTGAGGACACTCAATGACGAGGTTGATGACACTCAATGATAAGGCTGTCAACACTCAATGATAATGCTGAGTACACTCAATGACGAGGCTGAGGGCACTCAATGACGAGGCTGAGGGCACTCAATGACGAGGCTGAGGACACTCAATGACGAGGCTGAGGGCACTCAATGACGAGGCTAAGGGCACTCAATGACGAGGCTGAGGGCACTCAATGACGAGGCTGAGGGCACTCAATGACGAGGCTAAGGGCACTCAATGACGAGGTTGAGGACACTCAATGTGACCAGATTAACAACTCAGTTTCAGAAGAAACGTAGTTTACCCTACTGTTGATTATATTATAGCTGCAGTCGCAGCTGGCTTCACTGAAGTTCAAGAGGTTGCAGCCATGATCAGCTAGTTTGACATAAATTCAAGAGATTGCAGCCATGATCAGCTAGTTTGACATAAATTCAAGAGATTGCAGCCATGATCACCTGGCTCACATAAGTTCAAGAGATTGCAGCCATGATCAGCTAGTTTGACATAAATTCAAGAGATTGCAGCCATGATCACCTGGCTCACATAAGTTCAAGAGATTGCAGCCATGATCAGCTAGTTTGACAGAAATTCAAGAAATTGCAGCCCTGGGCAGCTCCTTATGGTATTAGGCCATTATGATTGAAGCTGAAATTACAAGTTATAATTTGGTTTCGGCCAAATCCTTTCAAGTTTCAGTTTATTTAAAAATTCGATGATTACATTACATATTAAGTAATTTTAGTTATTTAATTGGTCTTCTGCACTTGGGGTTATCAAACCGAGTTGAATACTATCTGAGTATCTTTTAGGTTTTATTTCCAAGCTTTGCATTAAATTAACGGTCGTAAGTTGATGCTCTCTGTAGAATGTAGTACTGAAAAATGTTCATTAAAAGGGCATCCAATAATTTTTCATGCATTTTAAACTTTAACAGTAAGTGGAGAAATTAATGCGAATAATTACTTATGTGTATTAAAAAGATACGGTAAAAACATATTAGTGTAGCACATCTGAAAGATATTGTATTGCAGTACATCTCTAATATATTGGATTGTAGTACATCTAAAGATATTGGATTGTAGTACATCTAAAGATATTGGATTGTAGTACATCTAACGATATTGGATTGTAGCACCTCTTATCGATATTGGATTGTATTACATCTAGATATATATTGAATTGTAGTACATCTTGGCCCCATATATATTTGTATAGGTCATATTTGACATTGAAGATGAAGTTCAACAATTCCTTCTGGATGCAATTCGTAATTAAGCAGTAGAACAATTTCAAGATGTGCAAGCCTCGCACGCCTCATTTAAATAAGTGACACCCGTGGCATCCCTCCGCACAGCCCGCCCTACACTAATGGCCGATTGTTGAAGCAAGACTTTAAAGATTTAATTCTTTTTCACAGCCAGAGTTAATGTTACGATATGTGTCGCCTTTAGGATGTACGTGTGTCGCCTTCAGGATCTACTTGTGTCGATTTCAGGATGTACGTGTGTCACCTTCATGATGTACGTGTGTCGCCATTAGGATGTACGTGTGTCGCCTTTAGGATGTTCGTGTGTCGCCTTCATGATGTTCGTGTGTCGCTTTTAGGATGTACGTGTGTCGCCTTTAGGGTGTACGTGTGTCTCCTTTAGGATCTACTTTTATCGCTTTCAGGATGTACGTGTGTCACCTTCAGGATGTACGTGTGTCGCCTTCAGGATGAACTTGTGTCGCCTTTAGGATGTACGTGTGTCGCCTTCAGGATGTACGTGTGTCACCTTTAGGATGTTGGAATGTCGCCTTTAGGATCTACTTGTGTCGATTTCAGGATGTACGTGTGTCACCTTCATGATGTACGTGTGTCGCTTTTAGGATGTACGTGTGTCGCCTAAAGGATGTACGTGTGTCGCCTTCAGGATGTTCGTGTGTCGCTTTTAGGATGTACGTGTGTCGCCTTTAGGATGTACGTGTGTCGCCTTTAGGGTCTACTTGTGTCGCTTTCAGGATGTACGTGTGTCATCTTCAGGATGTACGTGTGTCGCCTTCAGGATGAACGTGTGTCGCCTTTAGGATGTACGTGTGTCGCCTTCAGGATGTACGTGTGTCACCTTTAAGATGTTGGAGTATCGCCTTTAGGATCTACTTGTGTCGCTTTCAGGATGTACGTGTGTCGCCTTCAGGATGTACGTGTGTCACCTTTAGGATGTACGTATGTCGCCTTTAGGATGTACGTGTGTCGCCTTCAGGATATACGTGTGTCACCTTTAGGATATTGGAGTGTCACCTTTAGGATCTACTTGGGTCGATTTCAGGATGTATGTGTGGTGCCTTCAGGATGTTCGAGTGTCGCCATCAGGATGTACGCGTGTCGCCTTTAGGGTGTACCTGTGTTGCGTTTAGGATGTACGTGTGTCGTCTTCAGGATGTACGTGTGTCGCCTCAGGATGTATGAGTGTCACCATTAGGATGTACGTTTGTCGTGTAAAAAATAAGCGATACAAAAAAACGCCGAAATGTACGTGACACCAGTGCTTTCCCTTTCGGTCCCGTGGATTTAGTCTCCATATCTATATTACGTGTGTTATCTGGCATCTCCCTTTTTTTTTACTAAGAAACATTACCGGTGCTTAAAGTTGCCAGTTAAAGCAATACTTGTAACGTGGAAAAAAATGTTTATTAAATGAGTTTGACCTTGTTTTTTGTGAGGTCCTTTAATTGAGAGGTTTCACATGCCCTCAAACTTTAATCTGGCACATGGCGTCAGAATCCCACCATTATAGACTCCTCGTGATCCGTACAAAGCGGGTTATTTTTATGCCTGACAAAAAAGTTTATTTTGAGACGAGACACAAGAAAATAACATTTACCAGAGTTTTTTTTACTAGTGTTTTGCGAACTGACAGCGTAACGTTAGCGGACGGATGTCGGGAAACAAGTGGGAGGAGGGGCAAAAATAGGAAAGAAATAAGGCATAAATAAGACCGAAATATATATATATAAAGATAATTCAGCTATTTCCTTCCAATTTCAGCTTTCTAAAGTTGTTATCCATGGATTTCTACAGTAACTATCCATGAATTTCTAAGCTATCCATTATGCGGCTTGATAAATTCGGATTGAAAAAAACCAGATCTCATAAAAGAAGAAATGACAGCTCAAAGCATTCATACAGTAAGCTACCAGCGGTTCTCAACATGTGTTACATTGATAAAGGCAAAAATAGACTAAAAAATTGTTTTTACACCTGTTAATGTTCGCGCTAATTTCACTATTTAATTGTGTACAGCAAATCTAATGGGCCATTCATATAGTAAGTACTAAATGGATGGCCACAAGCCCCAATAAAATTTCAATTAATAATGTAGTTTGTATAAAATCCGATGTGATGGCTATTATTCATTTTTTCCGTTAAATGGATTTTTTTAGAAATTGTATTGTTTCATTGTATTATTTAGCTATTCTATTGCTTCATTGGATTATTTAGCTAATCTATTGTTTCATACCTTTTTATGGACCATTGGGGAGTGGAGTACTTATAAAAGGTTGGGAACCGGTGCTATAAACAATGTCACCTCTCTTCTTTCAATACCTGTGGTTGTGTGCGGAAAAGACATTTCTTGTTGTTTCAAAAAATATCCGGGTAATGAATTATTCAGTTTTCTAATCTGTATAAAATTACGTTATAAGATAAGTTTATTTTCGTAATATTCATATAATGATGTATTTGTTTCTATTTTTAAACATTATAAGGGACTTCGTCATCATGGCAATGTTCTTACACGGAACCATCAGATGACAAAATTTGATAAGTTTTGTGAGTAAACATGGGGAACAGACATAGAAATACATAGAGGCTGTCTGATGTACTGATGTTGTAAACATATAGGTTGGATGATGTACTGATGATGGAAACATAAAGTTTGGATGATTAAGGATGTTGTAGACATAAAGGTTGGCTGTTGTAGTGATGCTGTAAATATAAAGGTTGTATGATGTAATGATGTTGTAAATATAAAGGTTGGCTGGTGTACTGATGATGTAAACATAAAGGTTGGCAGATGTACTGATGTAAATATAAGTAAAGCTTTTGAATTTTAAAATTGAAATAAAGTTATAGGGGTTAGCTCTTCCTTGATGTAGGATAAGTTGTACCTGGTTTTGCGATATAATGTGCCAAATTGTAAGATAAGTTGTACCCGCTGTTTGAATATGATGTGCCAAATTGTAGGATAAGTTGTACCTGCTGTTGGGATATGATGTGCCATTTTGTAAGAGACTATGTCTTTTTTTGTGGTATAAGCAGCACCGGGTGATGGTAAAATGTGTACTTTTGGATAAGTTGTACTTTATATTGGGATAAATTGTACTTGAGATGGGATAAGTAGTACTTTATAATGGAATAAATTGTACTTGAGATGGGATAAGTTGTACTTTGTGATGGGATAAGTTGTATTTTGTAATGGGATAAGTTGCACTTTAAGATGGGATAAATTGTACTTGAGATGGGATAAGTTTTACTTTGTGATATAATAAGTTGTACTTTGTGATGGGATAATTTGTAATTAAAGATGGGATCAATTGTACTTGAGATGCGATAAGTTGTACTTTGTGATGGAATAGTTTGTACTTTGAGATGGGATAAGTTGTACTTTTAGATGGGATAAATTGTAATTGAGATGGTTTTAGGAAATGTACATCGTAATCAACTTTAATTGTATACAATGTCTTGATTGATGTATCACTACGTACTAACCCTAACCCTAACCCTAACCCTAACCCTAACCCTTACTTATAAGACGAATAGTTGCTTGAATATAGCGAGCTCACTTGTAGAAAAGAAAAAACAACAGTATATTATAATTTCGAAAAATATGGGTAAATATTGTTTATTCCTTGAAAATAATTATGGATTTACTTTATAAGATATATAAATATGCTAATAATGGACTGCCGAAAATTCAGAATTATTTTTCGAGAAAGTTTGCATAAAAGTAAATACTTTCTACCGGGAACATTCCACTCACTCCCCTGCCCTACACAAAGTGCCCCTAATTAACAAACCAGTGCCCTACACAAAGTGCCCCAAATTAACAAACCAGTGCCCTACACAAAGTGCCCCAAATTAACAAACCAGTGCTTATGTAATATAAGGATGACCCTTTACTTTACTACTATGCCATTTAGGAAAATTAAGTCCCTTCCATTTTATTGAGTATCGTCCGTACACGAGAGTTGACTCATGTCGTGACTACAATAATGGCCCGTGGTTCCAGTCTCATTCATTCATTTCTCTGTCTGGGACTGCAGTTTGGGGCGGCTGTACATTTGATACCGCTCAATAAATGCTTTACGAGTCGTTTTCTTTGTGATGGACATGTTCACCATTTTTCATACATACACATTTCTGAGTTCTGATGGTCCTGCCATCTTTCATGGTATATGTACACAATTATTAGTTCTGATGGTACTGTTTGCCATCTTTTATGGTATATGTTCAATACTGTCATGTGTGGATTTAAACCTGATTATCCCCTTAAACGATTTCTCGACCATGAGACAGCTCATCAAGTGTCATTGTTGTTAGAGTAAATAGAAAGAACATTCTGTTCTTAAATTTGGCTTCGTGCTGTTGAAGATAAATATATTTCAAACCATGGCTCGGTGATCCGAGGTAAATTACCCAAGAAAGAAATTAAAATCTCAGTAGTAATGAGGGCTTAATACATATAATTTAAATATAAATTATTTTAAAAAATTAAAATCACATTCCTATAAAGAAATATTTTTCTTCTGATAAAACTGCATCTGATCGGTGTGATATAGAAACTCAAGCAACATGTGGCTAAATGTGGTAACTGCTCTCATTGTAACTGCTCTAGTGGTAACTGCTCTTGTAACAACCTGCTCTAGTGCCAACCTGCTCTAGTGACAACCTGCTCTAGTGTTAACTGCTCAAGTGGTAACTGCTCTAGTGGTAACTGCTCTTGTGGTAACTGCTCTAGTGGTAACTGCTCTTGTGGTAACTGCTCTTGTAACAACCTGCTCTAGTACCAACCTGCTCTAGTGCCAACCTGCTCTAGTGACAGCCTGCTCTAGTGTTAACTGCTCTAGTGGTAACTGCTCTAGTGGTAACTGCTCTATTGGTTACTGCTCTATTAACAATCTGCTATGGTGGCAACCAGCTCTGGGTGTAGTCTACTTTGGTGGATCCCCACTGTTGTGTCACGACCTTTTCTTCGGTTAATCCCCACTGTTGTGTGTCGACCTTTACTTTGGTGGATCCCCACTGTTGTGTCACGACCTTTTCTTTGGTGGATCCCCACTGTTGTGTCACGACCTTTTCTTTGGTGGATCCCCAATGTTGTGTGACGACCTTTTCTTTGGTGGATCCCCAATGTTGTGTGACGACCTTTTCTTTGGTGGATCCCCACTGTTGTGTCACGACCTTTTCTTTGGTGGATCCCCACTGTTGTGTGACGACCTTTTATTTGGTGGATCCCCACTGTTGTGTCACGACCTTTTCTTTGGTGGATCCCCACTGTGGTGTGACGACCTTTTCTTTGGTGGATCCCCACTGTTGTGTGACGACCTTTTCTTTGGTGGATCCCCACTGTTGTGTGACGACCTTATCTTTGGTGGATCTCCACTGTTGTGTCACGACCTTTTCTTTGGTGGATCCCCACTGTTGTGTCACGACCTTTTCTTTGGTGGATCCCCACTGTTGTGTGACGACCTTTTCTTTGGTGGATCCCCACTTGTGTGTGACGACCTTTTCTTTGGTGGATCCGCACTGTTGTGTGACTACCTTTTCTTTGGTGGATCCCCACTGTTGTGTGACGACCTTTTCTTTGGTGGATCCCCACTGTTGTGTCACGACCTTTTCTTTGGTGGATCCCCACTATTGTGTCACGACCTTTTCTTAAGCCACCCAGCTCTTATATTTAATTAGATATGTTGTGACAGCGACATGATTGATCTGTGTCAGATTTATGTATTTCTCTTTGGTGCAACGCCCCTGTGAGGGCGTCACGCCCCTGAGAGGGTATCCCCCGATAGGTTCCACATCCTCGCACCCCCTAGTAATGCAACTGATTATACTCAAAACGTCAGGTGCTGCAAAAGCTTTCCAATCGGCACATAAGAAGTCCGTCAGTAGTTGACTTTTGTAACAAACTTGTTTTACCGTCAGTAGTTGACTTTTGTAACAACATGACTTTACCCTAAATAGTTGACTTTTTGTAAAAATCTGACTTTTGTAACAAACTGACTTTATCGTCAGTAGTTCACTTTTGCAACAACCCGACGTGACGTCATTAGTTGACTTTTGCAACAACCTGAAGTAACAGTCAGTAGTTGAATTTTGCAACAACCTGCCGTTAACGTCAATAATTAACTTTTCTAACGACATGACTTTACCGTCACTAGTTGACTTTTGCGAAAATCTGACTTTACCGTCACTAGTTCACTTTTGTAGTAACATGACTTTACGTCAATAATTGACTTTTACAACAACCTTACTTTACCGTCAATAATTGACTTTTGTAACAACAATGTTAATATCCAGAAGGTATTATTCGGAAGATAATATCCAGAAGTAATATCCAGAAGACAATATCCAGAAGGTAACATACAGAAGATAATATCCATATGATATTATCCATCTCAATGAAACAATTACTAAACAAAATTAACTGATTTTTCCCAAGACAACCTTTTTGTCCATAATTAATATTTTTTTTTTTTTATCGCTTTTTAAAAATCGTTTAATATTGTTATGTTCTCCGTATAAACATTTTCCATTACAATTTGTAACTAAACGTATTAAAATTATCTATGATTTTCTACTTTTCAGATCGTGTAAAAAGTCTTACATCAAGGGGGTGGGTTGGTGGGGTGGGTTGGTAACGATGGGTTCAATAAAATTTGGGAGTTATCGCTAAAAGAAATTTACTGATCACCTAACACTAACCCTAACCCATTAGCTAACCCACCACCTAACCCTAACCCATCACCTAATCCTAACCCATCACCTAACCCGTACCAATCACCTAACCCGTACCCATCACCTAACCCAAACCAATCTCTGTTTTAAACATTTATAATGCGGAGTTATTTATCCTTACAAGTACAATGTGAACTAAACATGTACTGTAAATGAGTGCATTTGTACAGATAACTAAAGCTCTTCTTAAAATGAGTGTACTTGTACAGTGAACTAAAAATGTACAGTTTGCAACACAAAAAGCCACACAACGCATATTATTCTTGCATATAAATACAATTTTGATTTGTCTCCAAGAGAAAGAAATCTTTGGATTACTAGTGTACTGCTCTCAGTCATTTGAAGAAAGACCATGGATATAATCAAGTTATCTTTATTTCAATATTTTCTTACTGGAGGGCCGGAACAAAAAACTTCTGGGAAATTCCATCGCTATAATTAGATTTCGGCTTGAGCCAACAATGCTACCTCACAGACGATGGAGAGAAACGCCACCAACTTCCGGTCAAATTACCGGAGCATACGCTGGGATCGATACAACCCATTTCTTTTATTGGACGTGGTTCCATTTATCTCAGATAATTTACACTTCATAATTGCTCTATTCTGTTTCATCCTTGGAGGTGCAGTTACAACTTGCTATACAGGGCATTGGAGGAACCGTTACACCTTCTTATACGGGCACTGAAGGTGCATTTACAACTATGTATAAGGGCCACTGGAGGTGCAGTTAAAACTTTCTATACAGGGCACTGGAGGAGCAGATAAAATTTCTTATATGGGGCACTGGGGGGTGCAGTTACGACGTCCTATAAGGCGCACTGTATATGTAGTTACAAATTCCTATGAGGCGAACTGTAAATGTATAATTAACTTATTACAAGGCGCACTGTAAATGCAGTTACAACTTCTTATAATGCGCACTACAAACTAAGTTACAACTTCGTATAAGGCGCACTACAAACTAAGGTACAATTTCGTATACGGCGCACTTGAATGTGGTTACAAATTCCTATAAGGTGCACTGTAAATGTAGTTACAATTTACTGTGTTCGGGCCACTGGAAGTACATTAGACTAATAATTAATCTGTCTGAAGGACGACATGCTCAACGATCTGTCTGAAAAAACAACATAATTTTTAGCTGAAGGACGACATACTGTAGGATCTCTCTGAAGGACGGCAGACTCTATGATCTCTCTGAAGGACGGCAGACTCTATAATCTGTTTTGACTTGAATGTGCGACTTGTAATGAATGCTTAACTTAAATTGGATGTCAAGCTGTTTTTTTCCCACAGACATTCACATCTGATTTTGGCTTAACAATCATAATATGATCTACAGTGAAACCTGTAAATAGCGCAAACCCTTAAGGGCGAAATAAAAGTGGCGCTTTTCGCATGAATGCTGCTATTTACATGTTCAGTCAAAAATGATGAGCATGCACAATAATTTGAACGAAGTAGACACATGCACATTGACGATAAGAAATAATGCATTTACATGCATGGATTATAACCAAAGAACAGTTGTGTAACAAAGGGAGATTTGATTGTGTTAAAATATCATCAAGAGAGATTTGATTGTGTTTAAATATTTTCAAGGGAGATTAAATTTTGATTGTGTTAAAATATTCTCAAAAGAAATTTGATTGTGTTAAAATATTCATAAGGGATATTTGTTTGTGTTAAAATATTCATCATGCAGTTTGTTTATATGTATTTGAAGCAGGCAGTTGTTGATGAATCTTTCATGAACATCGAACAAGATATAACTATATGGTTATAACATAAAACTAGATATAATTATATGGTTATAACATTAAACAAGAAATAACTATATTGTTATAACATAAAACAAGATATAACTAATTTTTATAACATCAAACAAGATATAACTATATTGTTATAAAAATCTAACCAGATATAACTATATTGTAATGAGCATACAAAATAGATATTACTATATTTGCAATTTCGATAATTGGAAAGTCTTGAATTCACTGTGCATTGGCAAAACGTACACACGTTAGTCTTGCTTTCACTGTGCGTTTTCAAAATGCACAAACTTTAATCTTTTTTCACTGTGCGTTTTCAAAATGCACAAACTTTAATCTTTTTTCACTGTGTGTTGGCGAAATGTACAAACTTTGATCTTGCTGTCCTTGTGCGTTGACAAAATGCATAAAATGTGCCCACAGTTTATTCACAATCAATGACGTCACAAAATAATTTGTTATCGCTTTTAAAACCAATAACCGGTTGTTGGTTTTTTCAAAAAGATTTTTTAAAAAAGATTTCAATTATTATTTTTGAAAAGATTTTCCTTTTTAATCCAGACATTTATAAAAATTATTGTCCTGGTTAAAGATTTAATTTAACAGCCCTTTAAGGTAAAACCTTTTCGAATAAGATGTAATATCGAGTAAAGGGGGGTGGGGCTGAAAATTTGACAAAACATGCATACAAGTAACACACTTTATAAGAATTTAAAAAAAACGCTTTTGCAATTTTAAAAAAAATAAAAAATAGTTAAGAATCTCATTTTGTGCAATTATCGAGAAGTTCGTTTGATCTTCCACTTACTTAAAAACCAGGAAAAACTGATGTTTAGGTGTTGTGGCTGAAAATTTGATAGAACTTGTCTTCAGCAACGAATAAATGTGCCCAATTTCAGCTCTATATGTTGACGGGAAGTGTGTAAATTAGCCGTTCGAAAATTTTGCCAGTCCGTCAGTCAGCCACGAACAAAAGCAAAAAAATTTAAAGGATTTAAAAACGAGTCACCCTCCATAACAATGGATAGAAAATAGAACAGCTGCTCGATAGGCGTGTCTTAACAATGCTGAATATTCCCATTCAATCGATGAATGCCACTTGGGATCTAATGCGTGGTATTCTAAGAAACAAGGTTTCTGGAACTTTTTTGTGCCGTATAGTGTACCGAGATTTGTGTCCTATGGGTTTGCTGAGATTTGTGTCCTAATGGTTTGCTGAGATTTGTGTCCTAATGGTTTGCTGAGATTTGTATCCTAATGGTTTGCTGAGATTTGTGTCCTAATGGTTTGCTGAGATTTGTGTCCTAATGGTTTGCTGAGATTTGTGTCCCTAGCGATTTATGTCTACCTACAAATACTTCCCTTGACAAAGTCACGTGCCGAGACCATTGCGAGTTGAAAGTTGTTAGTGCTAGAATTAAACAGAAGTGTATTTTACAATAAGTTTAATTGCAAAGATTTGTTTAGAAACAGTCCAGCAATTTGACACATCAGTTTTACACAGCAATTTAAACACATCCATTTAACACAGGAAATTAACATAGCAACTAAAACACAGCTATTTAACACAGCTATTTAACACAGCAATTTAAACACAGAAGTTTAACACATCAATTTAAACTCAGGAAGTTAGCACAGAAATTTAAACACAGCAATTTAAAGACTGCAATTTAAATACAGCAATTTCAACACAGCAATTAACCACAGCTATTTAAACACTGCAATTGAAACACATCAATTTAAACACAGCCATTTGCACACAGTTATTTAAACACTGTAAACTCCTAGCTATTGTTTAAAAGAGCCAAGAAGCTTTTTTTTTAAAAAATATATTCCTTATTAATTTTTAATTTAACCTTACAAGCGATTTGAAACTGTCAATCTTAGCTGAATTACAATGTCTGATTTGTCTGAAAATCTCCTGTAGATTCCCATAATATTTTATTGGAATGGCCATTACTTGGCATATTATTTTAGCTAAATTTAGACGGAGAAATAATAGAACCAATCTTGGAGCCTGATTATCGCTTCAAATATGACATACTAGTTTCGGTATATAAATCTATGGGTCATGAAATGGCAACAAATTGTGACTACCAGAACAAATGAACGCAATTGAGGCGACACCTGATCATGATGCGGAAAATACACCTTGAGAACTTAGCATCTGGAGCAGAGTTTTAACCCGTCTGAAAATTTGACAAGTCTGTAGCAGAGTTATGACCCATCTGATGCAGAGTTTTGACCCGTCTGTAGCAGAGTTTTGACCTGTATGTAGCAGAATTTTGACCTGTAGGTAGCAGAGTTTTGACCAGTCTGTAGCAGAGTTTTAACCAGTCTGTAGCAGAGTTTGACCTGTATGTAGCAGAGGTTTGACCTATCTGTAGCAGACAACACAGAACCGTCTATAACAGAGAGCTTTAACTAGGGATGTTAAAATCGGATTTTTTGACAAACCGTTTTTAGATTTTTCAATTTTCTTTTCAAAGAATTGAACGGTCCGTTATACCAATGTAACATTTGGACATACTTTGATAAGTCAGTAAGTGGGTCAGCCACTGTCTCGCCAGTAAAACCAATGTAACATTTGGACATACTTTGATAAGCCAGAAAGTGGGTCAGCCTCTGTCTCGCCAGTAAAACCAATGTAACATTTGGACATGCTGTGATTCGCCAATAAGTGGGTCAGCCAACTTCTCGTCAGGAAAACCAATGTAACATTTGGACATATTTTGATAAGCCAGTAAGTGGGTCAGCCACTATCTCGCTAGTAAAACCAATGTAACATCTCGACACACGTTGATAAGCCAGTAAGTGGGTCAGCCACTGTCTCGCCAGTAAAACCAATGTAACATTTGGAGATACTTTGATAAGCCAGAAAGTGGGTCAGCCACTGTCTCGCCAGTAAAAACCAATGTAACATATGGACATGCTTTAATTCGCCAGTAAGTGGGTCAGCCACTGTCTCGTCAGTAAAACCAATGTAACATTTTGACATATTTTAATAAGCTAGTAAGTGGGTCAGCCACTGTCTCGCTAGTAAAACCAATGTAACATCTCGACAAACGTTGATAAGCCAGTAAGTGGGTCAGCCACTGTCTCGCCAGTAAAACCAAATGTAACATTTGGACATACTTTGATAGGCCAGAAAGTAGGTCAGTCACTGTCTCGCTAGTAAAACCAATGTAACATCTCGACAAACGTTGATAAGCCAGTAAGTGGGTCAGCCACTGTCTCGCCAGTAAAAACCAATGTAACACTTGGACATACTTTGATAAGCAAGTCAATTTTTAAGATTAAAATATTAATAGAGAAAACATGATTTTTAACGTCAACTAATCTAACCCCCCTCCCCCTTGTCAACAATTGTTAAACATTTCCAAACCCCTTCACCCTATATTTTGTTGACATAATTAATGGACGATCCCTTAATTGTCAACATTAGTGCTATTTTCATCTCATTCATTAAGTCCACATTAATAGGCAACATTGGCTGGTATTTTCACCTGATTGAATCCACATTAATTGGCAACATTGGCTGGTATTTTAGAAACTGGAGACGGATAAATTTAAGCTGAGTTTGAGTCGTGTACATCAGTGGTTCTCAAACAGTGCTCCGTGAACACCGGTGCTCGCGAAGCCACTTCAAATGTTCCGCGAAAATAATTAAATAAGCAATTAAAAACTGTTGTAAAAGGAAAATCAATACAATGCAATTTCTTTTTTTTTGTGTGGGATTGTAACCAGCAAACGCGTATGGCTTTCAAACTTTTTTGTCCGGTCACGCCCTGGAGAGTGTAACTGTGCAGTTCACATTTGAATTCTAAGCAGTCGTTGTGGTTTATTTCGCTGATTTCCTGTAAGGGGCCATCCATACATGACGTCACGCGTCTAGAGGGGGGGGGGGGGGTGTCAGATTTTTGTGACGATGTGTGACGAGGGGGAACTCTCAAGCAATGTGACGTCACATGAAAAGTAGAATATTGTACTCGCTTTTAGTGCTATTGTTATTTTGTATTCGGCCATCTTGTTTCTCAAGACTGCTTGGGTATATCAAGGTCATTTGAAAAAGCTGTGGTAAACAAATCCGACCCTGTATAAAGCTTCCTAAGGGAGGCAGTCAATCAAAAAAAGTATCATTCCTTGAGCAGCACATTAGTGTCATTTAAGTCATTAAGAGCCATCTAGATCACAGATTTTATAGATTGCATTATTGCTCTGCACATGAAATGTCATGTGATATGCATGATAATAATAGGAGAACAATTTTTAAAACATTTCAGACAACTTTTTACATTGATAATTAGTGCAGGAGTTCATCAACCCTTTTATTGCAGCGACCCTTTGATAGCATTCGCAAGGTGGTTGCAACCCACATTCATTTTTCAATTTAAAATGAAAGGCGTTACTTATAAGATAAAGATTAAAATTGTAAAAAAAAACTCAAATTTCTGGGTTTTGTTTTTTTAAATGTCCCCATAGGATGAGAAACACTGAATTAGTGTAATGATCATAGTTAAATATGTTAAATATATCACAGTCAAATATAATCATGGCAATTATTTGGTTTCAATGAGCTCCTAATCTTGACTCCAAGATCTACTCAGACCCTCAGAATCCATTAAGTCCATCCAATATTCAAGTATTGGTCTTTCTGATTTAAGACATTAGCTGCTGGTGAGTTGTTTTCTCTCTTGATAACAATGGTTGGTGCTGGTTGATCTGTTGTTGTAGCTAACAGTAGCTGGTGCTGGGCCAACCAGTTGGGTAGGGTTTAAGTTTATTCATTTTTAAGACAGCTACCTTGTGAGCCAACAAGGCCTAGACCATCTAATTGGTTATGTCATCAAGACACTTTTCCTACCACTGTCTTGCTCTTCATTCTACAACATTGGGAGCTGCTCTCCGCTTCCACGTGAAGATTTACTCTTCTCTCTAACCAACTAGGGCTGTTAAATTTGTGGAAACTGAACTTAAAACTTAGGCCAAATCAGAAAATATGTTTTCGGATAAGTATTAGCATTTAATAAGACGGTAAAGGAAACTTCCGGCTACGATAATCATAGCGGTAAATAACAACAAGAGCACAAAGCTGTATGTGTTGGGGCGTGCAGCCAATGCCAAGTGCTAGTCTTTAGTATTGATACAACAAATATAAAAGATTGATGTCCTCAATATACAACACTATCCCGGCCATCTGACCTATACACCCTATCATACGGCTTCAAGATGGCGGTATAATAACAACAAGTAAAGAAAAAAGAAGGAAGGAGTTCTTAATTTTTTTTTTTAATTTGGATATAGGAGATCGTCATTTCTGAAGAAAATATACTTAAGACTCTGGTTGAAATTTTTTGTTTCACTTACGTATTTCCCCTCTTTACAATGGGTTGTACAGGCAGAGGTAGTACCCCTCAAGGGGGAAAACGTTGTGCTCCTAGGCCTGGGAACAGTTCGTCCGCCTTGGTCCTCTCCTGCAACTAAATTGTCACCTGTGCAACACAGCAGCTGTTAGCATGCAACAGCGTCCATACCCTGGGCAACGGCTTCCTCTAGCCGGCTAAACCAGGCGAAGGTAGCTGTTGGGCCTCAAACCCTCGGTGATTTAGGACTGCCTATCTACTGCATGCGAAGCCTGGACGTCGTCCGATCTTGCGGAGGAGACCATTTGGGTTCAACGGAGGAGAAGGCGATTACAGCAACGCACCGTGGAGTGTGTAGGGCAAGATGAGGCACGTAGATCATCTTGGTCATCCACTGCATCCGTACCCATCTCCAGTCGTCTTGACTTAGTCTTGCCACTGGACACGGTGAGTCCGGACGAGAGAGTGAGGTTGACGCTGCGCAACTCTTCCTCACTTTAAACAAAGTCACCCGCGCAAGTCATCAGTCATCCATTTCCCATTATCCCAAATCCTGTGGCGACGGGCACGCTCTCCCAAATGCATGAGGAAGGGACTAGAATAGGAGCCCAGAACATTCCCTGCTCCTTCACAACCTGGCAGGCTAAACAGGGTCGACGGGGACCCAATTTTTGCGGTCAAAAATCAAAGATAAACTCTATTTCACTTAAAATTGCCACGTGGAACATCCGCACACTGCTTGACAGGGACTCGACAAACAGACCTCAACGACGCACGGCGCTCAATGCTCATGAACTGGCCAGATACAACATAGACATCGCCGCCCTAAGTGAAACCAGACTCTCTGGCAAAGGTGAACTCACGGAAAAGCTTGCTGGCTATTCTTTCTTCTGGAGTGGACGAGACCCTGACGCAAGGCGTGAAGCCGGAGTTGGCTTTGCTATCAAAACCTCTCTTGCGAGCAAGCTCTCCAGCTCTCCAGAGGGAATCAATGACCGACTCATGAGGTTGAAACTCCCCCTCTGCCATGGAAGGAAGGCTGCCACTTTAGTCAGTGCCTATGCACCCACCATGACAAACACAGAAGAGTCCATAGATACGTTTTATGAGGACCTGAACACTGTCATCTCATCCACACCGACTGCTGACAAACTCATAATTCTTGGAGATTTCAATGCACGTGTCGGCAGTGACTACACCTCCTGGGGAGGAGTGTTGGGGAAGTATGGTGTTGGAAAGTGCAACAGCAACGGCCTACTGCTACTACAGACCTGTGCTGAACACGGCCTTCTAATAACAAAACACATTTAACCTGCCTACGCGCAACAGGGCCTCCTGGATGCACCCCCGTTCTAAAAACTGGCACCTAATAGATTATGTCATCGTCAGAAATAGGGACCGGCATGATGTGAGAGTGACTAAGGCCATGTGCGGCGCAGAATGCTGGACGGATCACCGCCTCATCGTCTCAAAGTTGAAAATTCACATCCAACCTAAGAGACGACCTCAGGCCACCAAAGCTCCGAAACGCCTCAACATCAGTAAGCTGAAGATCCCTGATGTAAGACAAACCTTTGTTGACACCCTGGATGAACGCCTTGATTCCATAACACTGAACAACCAAGACGCGGAAGCAGCGTGGACCACACTTCGTGAGACGGTGTATAACACAGCCGCTGAGCGCCTCGGACCCTCTATCAGAAAACACAGGGATTGGTTTGATGAAAACAACACAGCAATCCAAATGCAACTTGAGCAAAAACGTCGGGCGTACAAAGCCCTCCATGATGACCCAATGTCAGCAGCAAAGACAGCTGCACTGAGGAACATCCGCAGCAAGGTCCAATTACAACTGCGCCAGATGCAAGACTCCTGGTTGAATGCGAAAGCTGATGAGATTCAAGGCTTTGCAGACAAAAAAGACATGAAAAACTTCTACAGTGGCCTGAGAGAATCTATGGAGTTACCACCTCAGGCTTTTCCCCTCTCCTTGGTGCAGACGGTTCTACCCTCATCACAGACAAGGAAAAAATCTTGGAAAGATGGGCGGAACACTTTAAAAATGTGCTGAATACGCCTTCCATCATTAATGATGAGGCCATTGAAAGACTGCCCCAGGTCCCAATGAACAAATCACTGGACGCTGTCCCAACTTCGGTCGAGATACAGACAGCAATTCGTCAAATGTCCAATGGTAAAGTACCTGGCTCCGACATGATTCCTGCCGAAATCTACAAAGAGGGTGGACCAGCGTTGACGGATAAGCTATTGCGTCTATTCCAGATCATCTGGCAGACGGAAACTGTACCACAGGACCTCAAAGATGCCTCCATTATCCACCTGTACAAACACAAAGGAAACCGCCAGGCCTGCGACAATCACCGCGGAATTTCACTGCTGTCCATCGCAGGCAAGATCTTGGCCCGAGCCCTTCTGAACCGCCTAAATGCACATCTGGAGCGAGGTCTCCTACCCGAAAGTCAATGTGGTTTCCGAAAAGAACGAAGAACTATCGATATGGTGTTTGCTGCCAGGCAGCTCCAAGAGAAATGTCAGGAGCAAAACATGGACCTATATTCCACATTTATTGACCTGAATAAGGCTTTTGACAGGGTCAATAGAGATGGCCTGTGGAAAATCATGAAAAAGTACGGATGCCCAGAAAAATTCACCACCATCATCCGTCAGCTGCATGATGGCATGATGGCCAGAGTGCAGGACAACGGTCAGTCATCTCAAGTATTCCCTGTCACAAATGGTGTGAAGCAGGGCTGTGTCCTGGCTCCCACGCTCTTCAGTATTATGTATTCTGCAATGCTGTCTGATGCGTTCAGTGACTCCACCACGGGCTTGCCAATCCGTTTCCGCACCGATGGATCGGTCTTCAACCTAAAGAGGCTTCAAGCTAAAACAAAGGTCAAACATACCACCATCAACGAGCTTCTGTTTGCGGACGATTGTGCCCTCAATGCTGACTCTGAGGCTGCCATGCAGCAAAGCGTTGATATCTTTTCTGAGGCCTGCAACAACTTTGGACTAACAATCAACGCGAAGAAGACTGAGGTATTCTATCAGCCAGCTCCCAGTAGGCCCTACGCTGAACCCAACATCATCATCAGCGGACAGCGTCTTAACGCGGTGGATAAATTTACTTACTTGGGCAGCACCCTCTCCAGATCTGTCATCATTGATGATGAAATGAATGCCAGACTTGCAAACGCTAGTGCCTTATTTGGCAGGCTCCGCAGCACTGTTTGGGACAGGAGAGGTATCAGACGGGAAACGAAGATCAAGGTCTACAGCGCAGCAGTCCTCTCGACATTGCTCTACGGGTGTGAAACGTGGACAGTCTACCAGCGTCACGCTAAAAAACTGAACCATTTTCACACAACCAGCCTCAGGAAAATCCTCGGCATCAGGTGGCAAGACAAAGTTCCTGACACAGAGGTTCTCGCTAGAGCGAACCTACCTAGTATCTTCACCACCCTGATGCAGTATCAACTCCGTTGGATGGGACACGTTGCCCGTATGGAAGATCACCGGCTCCCTAAACAAATATTCTATGGTGAGTTCACGACAGGCAAGCGCTCCCAAGGAGGTCCAAAAAAACGTTACAAAGACTCACTGAAAGTGGCACTAAAGGCCTTCAGCATCGACACTACTAAATGGGAGCAGACCGCCCAGGACAGAGTCAGGTGGAGATCAGTGGTCAAGATAGGGGCTAAATCTTATGAAGCCAGTAGGATGGCCACCATTGAGACACGCAGGCAAACCCGAAAGAACATTATTAAAGTCACGACTGCACCAACTATCCCCTGCCCGCGGTGCCACAGACTATTCCGAGCACGTATAGGATTGGCAAGCCACCTACGAACCCACCGTAACCCACCCCCCTAACTGGATGACTGGATGGTCCTAGTCGTTTTGACGGACGAACAACAACAACAGAATATTGTAGTAAAGAATTGCACTTAATAACCCTAAATTATTGACATTTTTAACATATTCTTTTATACAAAAATCATTATTTTATTTTTAAACTTCTGAGAGAATAAGTTCAGGTATGTGAGGTCCCAATAATGGCTCAGATCAGGTTACAAGACACCATGGAGGAGGGAACTGGGGGTGTGGTTGCCATGCCAGTTGTGAGAATTTATGGCTAAATGTGGACACAGGAGTCATCCAGAGGAAGTGGAATTGAAAGAATACAATGGTTGACCTTGGGGTGGGTGGGTGGTGGTAAATGCTCTAGGACAGGGGCCGGGGGTATCTTAGTACATGCTCTAGAGCAGGTATTCTTAACATTTTTTGCAGCCCTGCTGGCCCACTCCGTTTTAAACACCCCCCCCCCCCTTAAAACATATAAATTATATTGTAATAAAATTAAAAATAACTCAACAATTTCGGTTAGATCGAGCATTGTGTGCTCTGTAAATACGCAATTTTTCAATTTGATGTCACCCCCCCCTGAGATGGTGTCACCCCTGTGCGGTCCGCACCCCTCTGGCTACGCCACTGAATGCACTTTTCTAGTCGTCCGCACCTCAGGACTGGGGAGGTACTTTTACCACTGGATAAGAACCACTGTACTAGTGAAGTGTTTCTGACACAGGTTCAGTAATTTGATATCCACGGGAGGTAACTTTCTTAAGGGCTTGTAAAGGACAGTAGTGGACACAGGGATTTTTTATAGGGGGGGGAGTAGAAATTTGTGACGTTATATTTTAGGGGGGAGGGCTAACTTTTTGTGACGATTGGAGTCAAAAATCGGCAAAATTTGCGTGACGTCATTTATGGATGGCCCCTAATGGTATCGATTCGATTTTTTAAATTAAATCAAGTTACGTGGATATGACGTCAGAATAACTGGCTCATGGTTCGTAATTCTAGCACCACATGTTTAATCTTCTAGACTTAACACCACAATTTTAACCCGATAACCCTACTTTGGTTAAATGAATATAGGCCTATTTACAATAAACGTACAAGATAAAAGGAGTGTTAAGACAACTCAGAAATGTTTGACAGTGCAAAGTATGAATTAAAACTTGCTTACCTAAGTAAAGTCTCGTCTTCTGGGGACTACGTTATTCCACATCATGATGTCACTAACATCCTCAGTATGAAATATCCACGGAAGGTGATTTCTTTCAAATATAGAGTTAATTTATCGCCTTTAGTTCAACCAAATAAAATCAATGAAATGGTTTCCCCCAACTCTTTGCAAATCCTAAAGAAATGTACACTCGCCAACCACGTGCTCTATCAGCGTCTTCCATATTGCTTTCTCTCACATGTGTTTCCTGGCTGCCATGACACCTATCTAATCATAACAAAACACAAAGCGCGTGTGTTTCTGGGAAATTTATGAAAAAGAAAGAGACGAAAGCTCAGCATAATTCTTATTTTAGACGACGAGTGGTTACCTCCCCTGAGATACAGACTCGCGAGCTGCTTACAGTGAGCGGGCGATAAGTCGATGGGGTCACAAAAGTCATGACTACTTTTGCTAAACGTTGAGCTGTGGAGTGGAAGAGCGATGAGTAGTTACGGGGAATAGAGCCTTGACAGTGTACCTAATCAGATATGCACCAGAATGCTGATCACGTGTTTGATGTTTTAGGGTGCATTCAAAAGACCAAATCTTTTAATTTATAAAATTGTTACTGGACGGTTTTTATTAAATTCACTAAAATATTTTCTTTTAAATTGGTGTCATCATTTTGAATAGCTGTGCGTCATGTCAAATACGTATCACGACTTTATATTGTTCTGTATCGTGTCATATGACAAAAGGTGTAACGACTTTGTTTTGTTCTGTATCATGTCATATGACAAATAGGTGTCACGACTTTGTATTGTTCTGTAATATAATAATATAACATAGAAAACATCGTCTAAAGACTTATAACATAGTGCTTAAAATGACGTACAGCCACGATACGTGATAGTGATATATTATCAAACAAATCAAATTATATTATATAAGATTGTGTTTAAATCTAGAGATTTTCATTATTATTATATTTAAGTAATATGTAAAAAAATGAATTTAAAAGGTCTATAAATTACTATAAAGTAGAAACTCGGTTCAAGTCCTGTCTGCTATTAAACTGTGGTATGAAAATGAGCTTCTTTTAAAGTTCTAAAATTAGATTTAAACAAACGATAACGATGTTATAAATTTTTTAATCGCATTCCGAAAGCCGATTACCAAATGGTGCTAGTAGGTGTTTACAAATTATGTACTTGAGCTGGTAGGTGATTGCTTAATTATGCCTTTTACCCCGTCAGTGGCATAGACCGTCTACAAGAACTTTATATGCATCTTGGTCCTGTGCTTTCCTTTCCAGTTGCTTTTAGAGGTATCCCATATTATGTGTGTCTGTCTCGACCTCTCCATGTATTCGTTGGACCTTTCTCTCTTTCTTTTTCCTTGTGGATTCCATGTTAGGGATTTTCTGGTGATGCTATCTGGGTGTTTGCAAATAGTGTGTCCTATCCACCTCCATCTTTTTCTTATGGTGTCTTCAGCAATAGGCTCCTTGTATTATAAAGGTGTATTCCTCTTCCAGTAAGTCTTTGTTGATAATGGTGTTTAGCATTATGATGTTCAGTATCTTTCTAAGGCAAGTGTTTATAAAAGTCTCTACTTTCTGCTCGCATTAGGTTTGCAAGGACGGCTCCTTTGACTAGGTACCTCAAAACGATTTTTCAAAACAGGCCTATAGCTTTATTTTATACTGTCATGTCAAGAACTCATGATTCTAAGAAGGTGGATACCAATTTTATTCATATAACTCAATAAGTAAAAAAGCTATGAATTTTAAAAATTTATTATTTTGATTTTTTTTTTGCCAACATCATAAGTGCCATTTTGGTAAGGCTATATATGTAAAAGTAAATAACTTAAACTCAATTTCTTACATTCAACACATACCCACATATATAGAGAAACAGACTCAATTTTTTTTCAATGGTACAAAATTATTAATTCATTAAATTTTTATTTTATGAAAATTGCATTTCATCAAATTTTGAAAAAAATAAAAAGGGAGGTAAAAACCCAAAATTTGGTAATTTTAAAAAAATCACAAAAAATCAACTGATAAGAAAGCATTCGTGATAGTTATATCAAAATGAAGGGTAACCAAAAGACTATGTAATTAGACAGCAAGTGTAAACATAAAATCTACACTTAAAATACAAAAATAGTTGGAAAAAGGCAAGGTTTCATAAGAAGCAAAAAATCAGTCATTTTTAAAAAATTGCAAAAATTCAATAGTTAAACCAAGAGATGAGCCAATTAAACCAAAATAAAGAAAAATTATAGCTCCACATATTTCAACAGTCAATGAGCCCATTAATTATTTATATACATTACAAACATGGCTGGAACAGTGAAAGCGTTCACATACAGAATTTTTAAAATTTTTGTATTATAAGGTGTATTGAAAGCACATCATAATTATATCAAAATGTAGGGGAACTAAAGGTCTATGTACCATACTTAAACAGCATGTGTACCCATAACGAGTGCATTGAAAATACAAAAACTGTTAGAAAAGTGCACGCGTTCACATTAAGCGAGAAATCAGACATTAAAAAAAAATTGCATAAAATCAATAGTTTTACCAAGAGATAAGCTAATTATACCAAACTACAGAAAAATTATAGCTATGCATATTTCAACAGTCAATGGGCCCATTATTTATTTATATACAATACAAACATGGCTGGAACAGTGCAAGTGCAAGCAAAATTTTAACATTTAATAAAATGTAACGTTTACAGATTTAGAGTGCCTGCATTTTTATTTTAAGTAGTGGAAGACGCTGCATACCTTAAACATTTACATAACATGACCTTGTAAATGGGAAATCAACAACAACCTTAAACTGTGAACATCGCCCTTTAAATTCAAATGTGAATTCTTTGAATATAATTTTTGCAGACGAATTTCATTTTTCAATGCCTCTAATAATGGTTTACCACTAAGTTTTCTACAGAGAGCATCTACATCATCTGCCCTTGCACATGGACCACCATGTTTCTTAACAACATCAGTAAGCTGAGCTCTTTTGTCTATTTCCTTTAATTCTTTCTTTATCTTTTTGTCCTGATTGGCAATCATTTGCTCCCTGAGCTTTAACTCAACATTATGTTAAAGTCCTTCCCTGGCTCTCTTAAGTCTAGGGGAATGCTTGCGAGCAAATGTAAATAACTTAGCTCTTTTTTATAAAGACTTGCTTTTAATGAACGCAGATGTTCTGTTCCTGTTGGTACAATGTAATGTGGACCTACTGTGTAAAGAGCAGTTCTTCCTCTTATTAATGTCATAATCTAAGTCCCCAAAGGCACTTTCACCAATCAGGTTGGTAAGGGGACAGTGAGTTAAAGCTTCTTTGGTAGATTCTGATAGGTTATAACTAAATGGGCCAGTGCCAAGAAAATCTGCTAGCTGGCGTTTAGTTACAACAGCGCATTCTTTGGCTAAAAAAACAATAGTCTTATTTAAAACAAACAAAATATTATTATTACTGTTTACATACTGTGTAACAATATGTAAGCCATCAAAAGAAACTTGAAAATCTGGTCCAAAAACAGATACAAAACTATCATCTAATAAAAAAGTTGGGTCATTAATACAACATTCAAAACAGTCTAACATTTTCTTTACATAAACATGAAACTCAGTGTACTTTACATTACTGTTTAACAGTTTCCAAAATGGACCTGTTATTTTTAAATAAAAAAGAGCAATAACACATATTTCAGCCATTAGCTCTGTATCATTAACATAAAAAAATACACTTTTCATTTTTAAATTTATGTTTTCAGGCAAAATGCCAGATGTGGAAAATTGTTTAATCTTTCTTTCATGTACTATTAAGGCAGCTGCAAAGAATGCATTAAAACGATTATATTTGAATGAAGGAATGATAGAATTCTGACAGAAAGCAAGCCATTCTGCTCTAAACCCATTTTTCTGATCACCCCTTGGCCCTCAAACATCACAAGCTGTTCATATTAAACGCAATGCAGCTGTTTCACTACTATTGGAGAAATGAGAAAATATGGATTCCTTATCTCTACCAAAAGAATGCCCTACTTCTTGTTTGAGTTCAGACTCAACAGCACCAAGTGCTTTTTCACAAGCGCTGCTTAAACCTAAAAGAAAATGAGCATTGCAGTGCAAAAAATGAACTTGTATTTGTTCACCCAGTTCTTGGGAAACATAAGAACTAAATTTAGTCTGAAACAGTTTCATGGCAGAAGCTCTATCACTCAATGTGCTATTTATTTTTCTTAGAAAATTTTTTTAAAACAGTCTTAGAAGATTCACTTGAATACTCTGAATATAAATCAGCTAAAGACTACCAGGGAAATTAGTCAGGATAATTCAGAGCTCTTATGAAGAAATGACATGCTGGGTGGTTTACGAAGGTAGACTCACAGATGCCTTTACAGTCGAAACAGGAGTCAGACAAGGATGCCTCTTGTCCCCATTTCTATTCATCCTTGCCATTGACTGGATAATGAAAAAATCCACAGACAAAAAAAGGAATGGGATACAGTGGACACTCTGGGAACAACTGAATGACCTAGACTTTGCAGATGACATTGCACTTCTGTCCCACAACCAGCAACAAATGCAGGAAAAAACAAAAGATGTAGCCACCTTTTCATCACAGCTCGGACTTAATATAAATAAAAGCAAGACGAAAATCATGAAGGTGAACTCATCCAACCAAGAGCATATCTGTCTGGAAAGAAAGGCACTGGAAGAAGTGGAGTCCTTCAATTACTTAGGCAGCACCATAGACACAAACGGCGGATCCGACGCAGACGTGAGGTCTAGAATTGGAAAAGCTAGATCAGCATTTGTGTTATTAAAGAAAATATGGGAGTCGAAGCAGCTGAAACTTCAAACCAAAGTCAGAATCTTTAATACAAATGTCAAAACAGTCCTACTTTATGGAGCAGAAACGTGGAAAACATCAGCGAGCATTACACAGAAAGTGCAGACATTCATAAACACATGCCTTAGAAAGATCCTTAACATCAAATGGCCAAATACCATCACCAACAAAGATCTATTAGAAAGGACATACCAGGTGCCCGTTGATGAAGACATCATAACGAAAAGATGGAGGTGGATTGGGCATACTCTGAGAAAACCCCCAGATAGCACCACCAGACAATGTCTAACATGGAATCCACAGGGAAAAAGAAAGAGAGGAAGACCTAAGAATACATGGAGACGTGAACTAGAGACAGACACGCAAAATATGGGATACAACTGGAAGCAATTGGAAAGGAAAGCACAGGACCGGGATGAGTGGAAAATTCTTGTGGACGGCCTATGCCCCAGACGGGGTAAAAAGGCATAAGAAGAAAGAAGAAGAAGAAAGACTTGAATAGATCAATGGTCAAATCTAACATGGTATTTGCATCCTCAGATGCTACAGGATTAAATCCTAAAAAAATTACTTTTCCGCTATCAAGAGATATTTGGTGGCCAACAATTTTATTATGGTCTCTTGATGTACCATCCGTATGTAATGTGACATTTTTACACTCAAATAGATTTTCAGCAGCTTGCACTTGGCTAACTACGTGAGAATCAGCACAAAAATTTAAACAAGTTGTTGCACTTGGGAGTTTTTCAAAAGTGTATTTAAATAAATTGGAACCAATAATATTAATGCAGTGAGACACTTTGTCAGCTGCTATGCCACAATCTGACATCAAACTAATAACTGTTTGTCTAACAGGAGTGGAGTAACAATTGTTTAAAGGATCTTTTATTTTAACAGGCTTTTCACATTCACAATTACCGGTAATATTGGCATTTAAAATAGACTCTGTGTTTACTTTCATTGATTTTATTTTGTCTTTTAATTTCATTATCTTTAATCTCTGATGGTCTAAGTGAACAGAAAAATCTGTATTTTCTTGTTGAAGATTTCTAATAACACTCTTTAGTTTTGATTTATGATGCTTAATTTTATTAAGAGATGATATTCTATTTTATTCATCATTTACCAATTGTACCTTCAACATATTTAATTCTTCTTGAAAAATACTAATTTTGTCATGTAGCTGCAATTTTTCAATTTCTAACTCATTAACTTTTATATTAAATAACTGTGCATTGTCTAAAGCCTGTTGTAATTTTAATTTAAGTTCATCAACTTCACAAATGGTTCTTTGTTGATACTAACAATGACAGGGTTAGGAACAATATCAACAATAAATTTACTACTCATAAATTCTTTGAAACGTTCAGGTTGTCTTCTTTTAACATTTAAATGCCTCATTTTTTTGTAAATTTGCACCAAATTGGTTACCTTCTTTTTTAAATGACATTTATCAACAGATCCAGATAATATACAAAGCCATCTATGAATAGAATCAACAGTTATACTATCTGTTGTTTCCTTAATTGAATATAGATAAAAGTCAATAATAAATTCATTTGTAACTTCCTGCACTGAACCAGCATACTCTTTTGGTGGACTGTACACATTTTCTTTATTTATTCCAAATGATGATAAGGTAGGGTTTATGAAATCCAAATCCAGAACTTGATCCAAATAATGAAGATAATCCAAAGTTGAAAGGGAGTTCAAACTGCTAAGAACTTTTTCCACACACCTTTGAACTTTGCGACTGGTACTGGTACATACTTTGATCTGAGAGAACCAGGTTTCGAGCTGAAAAGATATGTTCAGGCTTTATTAGTAAATTCATAAAATGTTTAACTTAGTAGAAGTAGAATACAAAATATGTTCATTACACTGAATAACTTATCTTAGGCATATAATTATAGTTACCTACTCCCATGACTTGTTATTTTCCTCCTTCAAAACATAAAGTTGAAGAAGTAATTTGTTGTTGATGATTAGAGTAGGCAATGATGGCCTTCTTCCTTTCGCTTTAGCCAGAAAAGTCTTCTCTAGAGCAGTGAATTGTTCACCATCTAAAACAAAATTTAACAAATTGTAAATGTTCAGTCTAACATAAATCCACCTATAAAAACAGAAATTACTTTAAGCTATTAAACATGCATTACTTTGACCATCTCTTAACTTTACGAGTTGTTCTACTTTTAACGTTCATTGTTTGTTTACATTGATGACACATATTTTGATCACGTGACCTTTTTTATTTATTAAAATTGAATATGATAATATCATTTGCTAGTTATAAAAATTAGTAGTTATTAATCTTCAACGTATCCTCTTTCAGAAAAAACAATAACATTTTAAACTGAGCAATCAGAAAAAATTAGACTTCACTACAAACAGAGGGGGGTTTAAGTCATCTGACAAAACTCAAAAACGATAATAATCATCGACAAACGAACATATTTATATCTACATAAATACAAATTTTCTAAAGAAATAAAGAATTAAAACATAGCTGACACAGTTTCAAACTATTTAACTACATATTTTTAATGATTTTACTTACCTACTAAGCGTTTAAGATCGGCTACCGTCAATTTAGAAAAAACTTCTGGTGCGTTGTCAACGTAGTTTTCAGCCATTTTCGCGTATCGGTAAAAAGCGGGGTGAATCAAATTTATATGGTTCTTTGTTTAACTCGGCCGTTTTTGTTGATGCTTAGAAATGAAGTGTTGTTTTCGTATTTTAAAAGAAAAAAGGACGAGCTTTCCAATGATGCTGATTAAAATTTCATACTTTGCCAAAATCAAATAGTAAATGATAATTTTCTTCGATTTTTTAAATTTTAAAATATTTTAACTGTAACGTTACATTAATATTTGGTACAAAACTAAAGGGCATTCATTTCTGCACACGATACACTTATTTGTGACGAAATACTACGAACGACCAAAAACGGCACAGAGATTGAATAGCGCGGGGGTAAAAATGATCGCTTGACTGTTGATAAAAAATCACTTTGGTGATGGTTTTCATGCGATAAATGTAATACTCTTTGTTATTTCAACAACAATGAAAATGACATATAATTAGAGGGCTTAAAATGTACTTTTAAATGGTACCATTTTTATTAGTTTATGACCAATTTTTAATATAGAAAACATTAAGTGAAAAGTTACTAAATACAGGCTTCCGTGACACAAAAACGCGTTTTTACGCCGGTTTGTGGTACCTACTTTGACTCCCAGATTTTCTTTAATAGCACAAATGTTGACCAAGAATTTCCGATTCAAGTTCTGGTAGGTGATTAGAACTTCTAACAGAAGTGATTTACTTATAATGGTAGGCGATTATAGGTAATGTATTGGTAAGGGATCATAAGTGATTTGCTTGTAATGGTAGGTGATAGAAGTGACGAATTGATAGGTAATTAGTAATTTACTTGTACTAGTAAGTGATTAGAAGTGATGTATTTGGTAGGTGATTAAAACTGATGTAATGGTAGGACATTAGAAGTGATGTATTGGTCGTTTATTAGATGTGATGTACTAGTAGGTTATTAGAATTTAACTAATGGTAGCTGATTAAAAGTGATGATCTAGTAGATGATTAGTAGTGATGTACTGGTATAATATTAGAAATTATGTATTCGTAGGCGATTAGATGTGATGTATATGTAATGGTAGGTGATTACAAATGATTTATAAGTAATGGTACGTGCTTAGAAGTGATGTATATGTAATGGTAGGTACATCACTATATTATAGTCGGCGATTAGAAGTGATGTAAGTTAAGTGATAATTAGATGTGATGTAAAGGTAGACGATAACAAGTGATGTGTTGATAGGCGATAATAAGTGATGTAAGGTAGGTGTTTAGAAGGGATGTATTGAAAGGTGATTAGAAGGGATGTATTGAAAAGTGATTAGAAGGGATGTATTGAAAGGTGATTAGAAGGGATGTATTGAAAGGTGATTAGAAGGGATGTATTGAAAGGTGTTTCGAAGGGATGTATTGAAAGGTGATTAGAAGGGATGTATTGAAAGGTGATTAGATATGACGTATTGAAAGGTTATTAGAAGGGATGTATTGATAGGTGATTAGAAGGGATGTATTGAAATGTGATTAGAAGGGATGTATTGAAAGGTGATTAGAAGGGATGTTTTGAAAGGTGATTAGAAGGGATGTATTGAAAGGTGATTAGAAGTGATTTACTTGTAATGGTAGGTAATAGAAGTGTTGTTATTGTAGATGATTAAAACCGATGTAATGGTATTTGATAGAAATGATGTATTGATAGGTAAATAGACGTGGTGTGTAGGTAGGGGACTAGAAGTGATGTTTATGTAATGGTAGGTACATCAATAGTAGGTGATTAGAAGTGATGTACTGGTAGGTGATTAGAAATTATGTATTAGTAGGCGATTAAAAGTGATGTAAGGTAAGTGATTAGAAGTGATGTAAGGTTGGTAATTAGAAGTGATGTATTGATAGGGGATAGAAGTGTTGTTATTGTAGGTTAATAAACTTGATTTAATGGTAGGTGATAGAAGTGATGTATTGATAGCTAATTAGGCGTGATGCATAGTTAGGAGATTATAAGTGATTTATTGGTGCCGTAGGTGATTAGAAGAGATTTACTTGAATCGTAGGTGATGTAAGTGATGTATTGATAGGCAATTAAAAGTGATATAAAGTAGGTGATTAGAAGTGATGCAATGGTAGGTAATTTGAAATGATGTACTTATAATGGTAGGTGATTAGAAATGATGTAATGGTAGGCAATTAGAAATGATGTATTTATAATGGTAGGTGATTAGAAATGAAGAGGTATTTATAATTGTAGGTGATTAAATGTGATGTACTGGTGTTTGATTAGAAATGATGTACTTATAATTGTAGGGGATAAGAACAGATGCACTTATAATGGTGGATGATTAGAAGTGATTTACTTGTAATGGAAGGTGATAGAAGTGATGTATTTCTATTGGTAGGTGATTAGAAGTGATGTATTTGTAATGGTAGGTGATTAGAACTATTATACTGGTAGGTGATTAGCAATGATTTACTTATTGTAGGTGATTAGGAGTGATGTATTGGTAGTTGTTTAGAAGTGATGTATTGGTAGTTGTTTAGAAGTGATGTATTGGTAGTTGTTTAGAAGTGATGTATTGGTAGTTGTTTAGAAGTGATGTATTGGTAGTTGTTTAGAAGTGATGTATTGGTAGTTGTTTAGAAGTGATGTATTGATTTGTGATTAGAAAAGATGTATTGGTATGTGATTAGAAGTGATGTATTGTTAGGTGATTAGAAGTGGTGTACTTGTGTTGATTTTCGAAAAATGTATTTTTGAATATATAAAATGTAATTTAAAACCTGTTCATTTTCATTTTTGGAAATTCTGCTTTTAATTTTGAAAAAATACAACGTACAAAAAATATTTTACAAATTTCTATCAAACATTTCTTTTAGCAGATTTATACTTCCCATATATTGCATCTCATGTAATATGCTGGCCTCCCGCCATCTGAAATAGACAAAACACTCTTGATCATCATAAAATATATTGAGCTTTTTAAAATTGCAGTTTTTGCTTAAACTTTTCTGTGGGTTTTGCAGTGTAATGAACTGAGTATCATTGAACTATCCCAAAATAAACCAGGTATCATTTGATTTATCCAAAAATAAACCAGGTATCACTGAATAATAACCTATTTCTCACCTCCTTCCAGCAGACATACTACTTTCCTGTTTCTCACCTTCTTCCACATCACATACTACATATCTATTTCTCACCTTCTTCCACATCACATACTACATATCTATTTCTCACCTTCTTCCACATCACATACTACATATCTATTTCTCACCTTCTTCCACATCACATACTACATATCTATTTCTCACCTTCTTCCACATCACATACTACATATCTATTTCTCACCTACTTTCACATCACATACTACATATCTATTCTTACCTTCTTCCACATCACATACTACATATCTATTTCTCACCTACTTCCACATCACACACTACATATCTATTTCTCACTTCCTTCCACCTATATATACTACTTACCTACTTCTCACTTCCTTCCACCTGTTCATGTGATTGAGCAACAACTGATCACATGGAAGAATTGCCTTAGGATCCTGAAAATGACAAGCATTTCAATAGTTAGTGTATTTATTAAACTTTAAACTTGAACAAGTCAGCATTCTTAAGTCTGCCCTATTTCTCCCATAAATGAGCTGGAGGCCTTCATCATCCAGATCCAGCAGCCTTTTGGGAATGTGTCCTTTGGCTCAAGGCCATGGTGAAGATTTGCAGTCCCTGCAGCTATTTTTGGTAGGTAGTTAAGATATAAGTCGTGATGTGCAGGTCAGTGGAGGCTGTCATTTTGTAGGTAGTTAAGATATAAGTCGTGATGTGCAGGTCAGTGGAGGCTGTGATTTGGTAAGTAGTTAAGATATTAAGTCCAGTCACATTTGATCAGGTGCCTACTCCCTAAAAGATGGCTTCACATTTGATCAGGTGCCTACTCCCTAAAAAATGGCTTCACATTTGTTTATAAAAATGTGATATATGCAATTGTGTGGTGGAGATGCCACTTCTGTTTTATAAGTCAAACAGGAAGAAGAATATTTGACAGGTTCACTGAACAACTTCAAGACATCAAACAGGGAAAATTTTCCCCAAGCTCATCCCATATCAATAGAGTTAAACACAAAGAGATATCAGATTTTTCCATCACAGCACTGATTTCCTGCACTAACACACCAGTGAGAGCTAGGAAGGAAAACAAATGATTTGAGATTTTCGGCCCAATATCACCATATTGGAATCAATCTAATACTAGTGATACTCAATTTCCCTGAATTTCTTTTATTTTCTCTTATATTTTACATATTTCTAAAATATTTTTGTCTGTTACAATCCTATTTTTCACAGAAATGATTCATATGTAACCTTTTGGATAGAACCCATATTTCTGTTTTAGAAAACCCAACTTCCATAAATAAAACAGCATACATGTTGAACTCCAAACAAATTTTTAAACGTTTTCTATTTCTTATTGTTTCTTTGTTTTGTCCTCTCTGCTGAAGAAGGCTCTTAGCTCAAATGGTCACTTTTTATTGTCCCGTCTTTCTATTTCAAGCTTCCGCAGAACTTGATCCACTTTTCATTGTCCCGTCTTTCTATTTCAAGCTTCCACAGAACTTGTTCCACTTTTTCCTCCCTTGAACAACCCTGATTTTTTATCTCAGAAAATCTGCTGCACAATGTTAGTGTTAGGCTGTTCATTGGATGCTCCCTGTATTGCTAGTTTGTCTGTTCTCTCATTTCCTGGTATCCTGGTAAGGTTAGCCTGGTAAGGTTAGCCTGATAGCATAGCTTTTGAGGAAGGTGTTTATTTTCAGAAGTGTGATTTTACTGTTGTTATTGTTAGATTCTGATGCTCGGCTACCTGAAGTATTGATTTGCAATCGGAGAAGATAACAACATTTCTGTGTTTGCCGGGGTTGACTGTAAAGATTGCACACAGGTTTTGTAGCGCTGCTTTAAAGCAGTCACTTCTGCTTCATAATTACTGCAGGTTGCCCCATAGAGGTTGCAGTATTCATCACATGATTGGTCTGGATATTCTATTCTTACAGCATTGGCTGCACGTAGGGCTCCTTTGAAAGCTGACCCATCTGTGTATATTTGGATTATATCCTCTCTGTAGGATGCTATGAATGTAGAATTTTCATGTCTGTCTGATAAGTGATGTATGATTTTGAAGTCGAACTATTCAGATGTCAATGAGTTTTTGAATAGCATTAATAGTTCCAAGGTGCAAGACCCACACTAAGTTTGAATAGCATTAATAGTTCCCTGGTGCTAGACCCACACTGTTTGAATAGCATTAATTAGTTCCCCGGTGCTAGACCCACACTAAGTTTGAATAGCATGAATAGTTCCCAGGTGCAAGACCCACACTAAGTTTGAATAGCATTAATAGTTCCCTGGTGCTAGACCCACACTGTTTGAATAGCATTAATTAGTTCCCCGGTGCTAGACCCACACTAAGTTTGAATAGCATGAATAGTTCCCAGGTGCAAGACCCACACTAAGTTTGAATTGCATTAATAGTTCCCTGGTGCTAGACCCACACTGTTTGAATAGCATTAATTAGTTCCCGGTGCTAGACCCACACTAAGTTTGAATAGCATGAATAGTTCCCAGGTGCAAGACCCACACTAAGTTTGAATTGCATTAATAGTTCCCAGGTGCAAGACCCACACTAAGTTTAAGCATTTTATGTATTAGACATGCTTAAATACATTAACTAAAATTGGTAAAAAAAATGACTATTTACAGCATCAAGGTCCAATCTGTCCTCCGGTTGGGGTACTGGTTCAGGGATCCTCAAGTCATACAGACAGCCATCTTCTGATTTAATAGCTTGTGGCATTTCATAAACATTAGGGTAAAAATCAAGACTTTGCTGAAATCAAAATGACGTTTTCAAAATGAAATCTACTTTGAAAGAAGGCTGCTGTCTACTTCAAGAAGACTTGTGAGAAATACCAAAATCTTAATTGATAGTTTAGAGAACCTGCTTCAAATACCCTATTCTTTAGTTAGTACACATATGAGATGTGTACAGTCAAACTTTAACACAGCAACTCAACACTCATGTATGACATTCAGAACACTTTGATTTCTTAATTTCTGCCAAAGTTTAAGACATATGCTGTGCTATGTCTATTTGTACGGTGTTATTTCTCTTCTCAATTTTATACTTTTTTTTACAGAGTTTACATGCATTAAATGTAACAGTTTGTACAATCTAGGGAAGATACATAATTCAACATTGGCATTCATTTTATTTCTTTAAACATTCATGTTATGTTTAAAAAAACTTGATTTCTCAAACAAAAGCAGATTTAATTTATAATACAATATTTGACTTTATACAGATACAATAATATTATGAAGTGTCTTATTCATATCACATTACAATAAATGTACCTCTTCATCTAACTTTGGCGAGGATGGTCTTTCACTGAGTGTGCCCAAAGTTTTGTCATGAGGTCGGTTTTGTAGCCATGCCCTGCAAACAGGATAGAGCGGCGTGTCTTCAGGAAACAGAGCGAGATCAACACTCCGATCAAATAGCTTCATGATTACAGTCTCTGAAATGTCAACATTACAAAACAACTTTATAAAACTGCAGGAAGTAAGACTTCCATACTAGCTTACTTTACAAAACTGCAGGAAGTAAGACTTCCTTAACTAGCTTACTTAACAAAACTGCAGGAAGCAAGACTTCCATACTAGCTTACTTAACAAAACTGCAGGAAGTAAGACTTCCATACTAGCTTACTTAACAAAACTGCAGGAAGCAAGACTTCCATACTAGCTTACTTAACAAAACTGCAGGAAGCAAGACTTCCATACTAGCTTACTTAACAAAACTGCAGGAAGCAAGACTTCCATACTAGCTCACTTAACAAAACTGCAAGAAGCAAGACTTCCACACTAGCTTACTTAACAAAACTGCAGGAAGTAAGACTTCCATACTAGTTTACTTAACAAAACTGCAGGAAGCAAGACTTCCATACTAGCTTACTTTACAAAACTGCTGGAAGTAACACTTCCATACTAGCTTACTTAACAAAACTGCAGGAAGCAAGACTTCCATACTAGCTTACTTAACAAAACTGCAAGAAGTATGGCTTCCATACTAGCTTACTTTAAAACTATGCAGGAAGTAAACTACTATCCTGACTGATTCCCTCACCCCTCTGAGTGAAAAGCGATGCTGCTGGGTGCCGTCCATGGCTTGACATGTAAATAGTTCTGGGGTGGGTGTGGTGAATATACATTTTGTTTTGTTTTTATACAGCTGTTTTTTAATGTCTATGAATATATGTAATTGTTTAATGTCATGATTAAGTTTGCTAATATTTTTATGTGCATTAATTATAGTATAATTAAATTGAAAATTGTTAATATTATTATTAGTTGTCTTATATAGCGCGGTACCCCAGCCTAGGGCTAGGCTCACCACGCTGTACATAAAAATATTAGCAAAAGAGACATAATCGTGACATAAAATAAAATACATTTATGTTATAATGAACCACTGTATTTAGACAAAACAAAAGCAAATGCATTTCACCTGATCCACCCCAGAACTTTTACATGTCAAGCCATGGACGGCGGCCAGCAGCATCGTTTATCGGTCAGATGTGGGGAATCAGTCCGGGTAGTAGAGTTTAAAGAGATGTGTTTTGAGTGCAGTTTTGAAGGCCTGGGTGGTTGGTATATTGCGGATGTGTAGTGGCAGAGAATTCAATTGTTTGGGGGACACAGATAGAGAAAGGTCATTCACCATATGTTTTAGTACGTGTCTTAGCAACAGACAGAATATGCATGTCTGCGGAGGAGCAAAGCTGTCGAAGGGGTGAATAGACAGAAAGACGTTCAGTTAGATAGGAAGGGCAGGAATCTGAGAAAAAGTTGTGACAGAGAACAGACAGCTTGTAATCAATGTGTGCCTGTATAGGGAGCCAATGAAGTGAGTGGAGTAGTGGAGCGACATGACATAATATCACTAGTTTTGGTATCATTTTTTTTGTGTACTGGTTTTCAGTCCTTTGTTACGTATTGTTAAAAAAATAGCCAATTCTTAAAACAGATTATATTTGCAAAAGCTTATAATGGTCGGTAACACTATTTTCAGACAAAGACACAGAGAAACTAAGGCAGACATGCACATTTTTCACACCCTAATGGCTAGTGGATGATGAAAAAAGTCCTTAAAGATCAAGTTGAACAAATAATTAATTAAAAAACAGCTTAACAAAAATTAAGGCTAAGTTTTATATCCTAATAATGACAAGCAACCAATCACAATTATTCATGAAAGAAAGAAATCATTATTTTAATTGAATATTCATGGAATATTTACACAATCTAATGACATTTATTATTTTCAGCTCTGTTACACAAAGATGAAACCTCCAGTATTATTCTATCACTGATCACCATCAGAGATTGAACTAAAGTAGCATGAAATTTGAACTTGTATCAAATAAACTGGCTATTTTCACATTAATTATGATGTTGCATTATAAAATAAAAATCAGTGTAACACAAGTCAAGCTAAAGTCATCACCAGCATTCAGCTGGTTAACTGCAGTTCATTATGAAGGGTGATCAATCTGTTATGAAACCGTTGACTTACGTTGCTCATCGACATTTTCATAATCACTAGTATCATCCCGTCTCTTTCGTTTTCTGCTTGTCTTTGAAGCTGATTTTCTGGGAGATGGTTTGCTGGAATGATAAATATGTGTTTTTAAATTTAAAATTATACATTCTATGTTTGACATGCATTTTTTATCGTATCCGGAAATTTGATCGAAAGAAATTTGGTCTACGGAAATTTGATCGAACGGAAATTTGGTCGAATTGTTTTTTTTATTTATACGTTAAAATTTTGCGTCAAATTTCTTTTTGAACGTATTATTTTGTTTTACTATATAGTATAGTGCGTTCAAAAAGAAATTTGACGAAAATTTTAACGTCTCGACTGAAAAAAAGATTCGACCAAATTTCCGTTCGATCAAATTACCGTCGATCAATTTTCCGTCGACGAAATTTCTTTCGATCAAATTTCCGGTAACCATTTTTTATTATTGTAAAACTAAACAACAAATTTTGGATGATCCATCCCAACCTCTTCATCACAGATACTTAGGATTGGCCCGTTCAGGACGAATTCTTTCTCTCAAGCCGAGGACTGAAAGATATAAAAATTGGTTTATTCCCCAATCTGTACACATTTACCAGCGTGCTCCCCCCAGAAGTAACAAAATCTAAATGATCACTGATCAAGTCCCTGTTATGACTAAGGGAGTTCACTGAATGGCTGTTTTTTCCACTAGAGGAATAATTTAATGTAGATGTCTTGTGTTTAAATTGTTTTAGTTCAGCGGTTCTCAACCTGTGGGTCGCGACCCCTTGGGGGGTTGAATGACTCTTTCCCAGGGGTTGCCTAAGACCATCGGAAAACACATATACTCTACAGTTATGAAGTAGGGTCGCCACAATATGAGGAACTGTATTAATGGGTGGCGGCATTAGGAAGGTTAAGAACCACTGTTTTAGTTGGAAAATGTGGACTTCATTAAAATATGTATTTATTTATGAACTGAAAATGTATATGTGTAATGTAATAAAAAAAAAAACATTTCCATTAGTTTGGATCAATGAAAGAATCTTATCTTAATACTTGTGACTTATTTGATACATTTGTGCTCTTTCTTTAGCAGACTGCATTGTCTTTTCACATGAGACAAAATGGCTTAACTCTTTTTCATGCTCTCCAGTATGGCCACTAACAAGGTTCCTTACTATCTATAATTAGAATGCTTGCATCCATACTCTCTTGTGAAAGTGTGATTTCTACCCAGTAGTAAATGAACATCAAATATCAATAAGTTACTGAAACAAACACTCAGATATCTTCTTGAAACAGTACCACTAGTTAAAAGTAAACAGGTTGACATGTGTTTTTAGTATCAAATAAATTGTAAAAACTTTGTAGTGTAGAAACCAATGAATACTATGCAGCTTTTCAGCAATGCACAATAATAAAGTGAGTCAACTCTCTGGCCTTTGTTTAGCAAAGTCTAAACAATACTTTTATGCTGAAATTTATTTGACATTTAAATATATTCTTGTTTATCGATCCTTTAAAATAAGAATTTAAAAAAAAAAAAACTGAGACATGATCAAATTTAAATTAGCCTTGCATGCCACAAGATCAAGTTTGTGAAAACACTTGCAAAATTGTAAATCCATTCTCCAAATCAAATTAGCAAAATGTGTTTGATCATGGCTAAATTACTTCCCAAACTTTAAACAAATCTTGGGCAATGGCCTCAATATTAACATGTAATATTAACATGAAATATCTAAATGAAGACTAAGCTTTAAATGTAATTTCAACTTGTAAGAATAAGATGTAAATTTCAAATATAATAGTAACATATAATTAGGGTTACCATAAGTCCTCAGATGAAAAAGAGAACACTCAAAATTTTCATCAAATCCAGTTATCACCCCGCAGACAGCTCCTAGGGCTATGGCGTAGCCTACGCCAATGTTAAGTGTTGTACAAATAAAAGCAAAGTTAAACTACATAAAATATTGTTATTATTGTAAATCGTTTCAATTATAAACGTGTATTTAGTGAGTGTTCTGTACACATTACACAAAACTGAAAGATTTTTGGGTGCAATGTCAGAATCAGGTAAAATTGTTTTTAATAAGTGACAACTGCAGTCCATTGATTTATAACGGCATGTGATGGCGCTTGACAGCGTTAAACGCTAATATGCCTTCAGCTGCTGAAGCAGATTCAGCGCTTTTCAATTCTGGTGTTACGAAAGAAAGATTACCTTTAGAAGATGAAATTTATCAGAGAATAATCTTAACATTCTTCTGCATTTTAATGTGCACCAATTAAAATCTAATTGTATTATTGGCAACGGAGATATAACTATAAGTTTTGCTGCCATTTGTCCAACATTCAGCATCCCAGTTTTATAGACTTGCGCAAAAACCTTGGTATTGTGTTTTTAGTGCGACTGTAAATAAACATGTTTCAGCATTTTTAAAATCAAATATTTTTATTTACTCGAAAAACAATTATTTAGTATTTATCATGAACTCGCTTTACCTATATGCGTTATGTTTAAAAAAATAGTTTCCGGAACATGAAGTTACCTTTAGTAACCCTTACCATTGAAATAAATATTACTGGCGCATGTTTTTAGTTCACGAAACAGAATAGTATATAACAAGGAAAAGTAAGTAAGAAGGTACCGATTTAGGACGGACAGGGAAAAGCCTGGACATAAGCCATATTTCTGGAAAGACGTCCGGACAAGCATTAAAAAGAGGACATGTCCGAGGAAACCCAGACACTTGGTAACCCTTCATTAAATATTTAAAATGTAATATTAACATGTAATATTTAAATGTAATAGTAACATGTCATAATTAAATCCATTGAAGATTTTGGTGAATTGATTCCTTGAATTTTTATATTAAATTATTCTTATGTTGAAAAAGTTGGTTAGTTTTTATATATGTAGAACACATGGACTACTACCTTGCAGAATCTGTAAGGGGTGCACTGCTTTCACCTTCACTTGTTTCATGGCTGAAAAAATTATATGTTATTTTATTAATCATTTTACTTATAACTGATGCTCCAATAATTTTAATATTAAAGTAAGTATTTTACTTTTAACTGATACTCCGATAAATTTAATATCACAGTAGGTACAATATTATTCATTTTATTAATGTCTGTTAAAATCAACAATTGCAAAGAGAACAAACCATTCCTCTTTTCTGTCAACCAAATGTTGAAGAGTTGCATCCAACCTGATTCTTGCAGAATTTACTTCAGCTGAAATATTACAAAGTTCTACTTAAAAAAAGTAACCATATCAATTTCTAGATAACGACTGAGCAACCCAGTTGTATCCCTTTTAAAGCTTTCTCAGAAAAATATTCTGTATGACCCTAATCGGAATATAATTTAACCATTAGTCTCATTAGAAGTAAAATGATTTTTTTTACTTCACTGGTATCAATAAAAAAAACTGATTCATTTTAACAAGTACAGGCTCAGCGTTAAATAGTGGAATGATTATTTCGCGAGAGTTAAACTGACTACCAGTAACCACTGATATTTTCAAAATTTCCTTCTCTCATCGCCATGAGCCGTTTTATCATAATTTGTTTCATAGTAAAACTAGTGATATATTTATATTCTTAATTTGTTTATGTTCAAGATTTGAATTAACAGACAGAAAGATCATTTTAAAAAACACATGGTCAGATTGTAAACAAAAAAGGTTTTTGTGTCATAACTGTCTTATTTTAAGGGTGGTTAACAAGTATTTTAATTTTTCATGACAACTAACGATAAGGTTACTGTTGAGACCCGCTGGTCCTCACCTGTGTGAGACCCGCTGGCTCACACTCTCGCCCATTGCTTCCCCACGTGATACGACGCAATCAGGCTGGGCCATACAGTAATAATGACTCATAAACAATGGAAATTTACCAGTCCACGATGACTGGGGAATAGCTTTCACAATTACAGCCCATCACCAGAGCGTCTGACCAAGCTTGTGACCAAGGGTCAGCGTATGACGAAAACGGTTGACCCAGAGGTCAGCATTAGCGTGTGCATGCGAAGATGCACCTATAAATAACAAGCGTGCCCGCTACTAATTATCTCACATGATTGAAAAACGGAGCCTGGCTAGCTACTATTGTTGATAGAGTTTGTTTATCCAAAAGTACTAGGTTAGTAATATTAGTATTGTTAATTGTTTTAATTTCATATGTATGTAATTGTTAGTAAGACATGTTAAGATTGTAGTTAGTTACTTAAGTTACTGTTATAATACTAAGTTAGATTATGATTGATTATTAATAATGTGATAGAATTGTAATTCTTAGTTGTAGTGTTTATGTGTTGTATCTGTTATTCTCATTTGCAGCCAGTTTAGTATAGGATCATATAGTATAGCATAGTCTAGAGTAAAGTAGTAGACAGTAGAGTTGACTTGAACATAGTAGAGTGAGCATATAGAGTATAGCTCAGTGTAACTCATAACTCAAAGTTGAGGACAGTCCGAGGTTAGCGTAGACTAACTATGACGTCACATTGAACGAGGCAAAGTGTCGGGAGAGTCCCACCGTAATAGAAATTAGCATAGGTTTATACCAGGAGGCGTGTTGGCATACACTTAGCAGAGCGTGGTTGGAATTGGACGCTTTTCATCCCCCAGCCCGTGACCAGTGGCCACAGAGAGAAGGGAGCAGACCGGAGAGCTTGTGTGTTGTTGGACTTGTTGGCGTGTGTTTAGAGGGTAGACCAGAGGATGGGCAGTTCATCGCACAGTCCAGCCTCATGTATTATTAGTAACGGAACTGTATCACAATTATTTCTTTATGTTTGTATGTGTGAAGTTATTTTGTTTTAGTAATTAAATATTTATTTGTGGGCTGAACCACTTGTGTTCTTTAGTAGTAGTAGAAATAAGAGCGAGTGAGAGTGCCTTGGTAGCGTTAGTGTGAGTGAGGATTAAGGTAGAATAACTATTAAGAGTAATCATACCCTAGACATAGCAGTACTAATCGACGTAGCACTAGGGACCACCAAAAAATATAAAATTACCAAATCTTAACATTTGGGGACTCGAAACTTTAAACAGTTACCAAAAGAAAACATATTTTTAGTAGATATTTTTTTTACTTAATAGTGGATTTGTCTAAATTTGGTACCTTTTCTAATTTGATGAAGATGTGATTACATAAATTATTCGAAGTGTAAATAATAATTAAATGTTATGGGAGTTCAAAACTTGAAGGTAAGTCGGCACATTTGAATAATTTGTAATGCTTTTCTCTTCTAAATAATAAATAAATAATATTAACACACTGTGTTTTAGGTTTATCTAAAATAAAATACATTCATCAACAAAATGGTATATAATATTACTTATAAAAATATACTAAAAATTAAGAAAATGGCAACTGAATTTGTACACGGACCTGTATATGGAAAAATAGGACCTACATTTAATTCAGCCACACACTGTTTTCAAAGTGATAGCATAATAGCGTCTTTTTTTCAAACCTTGGTTGTAGGTCTCACAGCAGAAACTTAAATCAATATTTCCATATTTAGCGAAAAGAAATTATCCTTCTATAGCTAAAATTCTTGGGACTGTTTCTGTCCACTCTATACTATATCAATTTTGCCTGAATGAGCCCCTACCCCGAGGGTTACCATAAGTACATAAGTTCTCAGATGAAAAAGAAGATATTCAAAATTTTCAACAAATCTGGTTACCAAACATTAGCCGGTTTCCAGGGCTACTGCCTAGCGTAGGCCAATGTTAAGTGTTCTACAAATAAAATTAAAAGTTAAACTACATAAAATATTGTTGTTATTGTAAATCATTTTAATTATAAACTTGTATTTAGTGAGATTTCAGTACACATTACACTGATAGATTTTTGTGTGCAATATCAGAATAAAGTACAATTTTATTTAATAAGCAACAATTCAGTCCATTGATTTATAGCTGTGATGGTGCTTGACAGGTGTTATGAAAAATTTGGTAATGCTGTACTGTAGTTTTAATTTTTTCAGAGAATAATCTTAACATTCTTCGGCGTTTCGACATGAGCCTTTAAATACTTTTTAGCATTAGTCAAAATGGACCCGGACACGCAGCACCGCCATTCGCACCCGGGTCCCATTAGACTCAATGGTATTCGGATGTCATTTGTGGTAGTTTATTTTAATTAAACTGAAGAAGTAAGTTTACAAACGTATAGGCTATAGCCCATTCAATTATCTTTCATTTGAAACCAAATTTGTCTTACAAACCCAACAATAATAAATAATATTTTAAATAGTTTTTTAATCCCAACCTCTCACTTCTGGTACCCGGGTGCGAATAGTCGCAGCCTTTCAATAATATAAAATAAGAAAAAAGAATGTGCATTAAGTTTAAGTGAACGCAAACATACTTTTGAATATGGCGCTGTAGACGGAAGTTGACCTGGGTGAACCTCCATGCTATGACCTGTAATATTCTATATAATATATTGTATAATATATACTGTGGAACACATCGCCGGCCTTATTTAGTTATAGTTAATATTATATAGTAAAATATAGCTTACCCCAAATCGAACCATGATTTTCTATTTAAAAAATATATTAATATGGGCAGGGCATAATAGTCATAATAGCCTTAATACTTAATAGGCATAATTATGAACTTAACTAAAGAATAAAGTAAAGAAAGAGTAAAGACTAAAAAAACTAAAAGTCTAAAGTAAAAGTCAATTAAATATTAATCTTAAAAGTTTAAGGTAAACTGTCTAAATTTTAAGTGAAGACCAAGTATTTTACGTTAAAAGTAACATTCATTTACCTTGTTTTCCTTTACTTGCCATCAATACCGATTTATTAATTTGGCAAATTATTGACAAATTGTAAATAGGTTATTTAATTTTTATTTGTATTCGTTTATAAAGATTTAGTACAACTTTGTAATGTCCGCCATTTTGTACGTTTCATTTCATTCATATCCTCTCATGTAATTATATTTTCGTTTACTTTTAATGGAAACTATTAATATTAGTATTAAAGTAAGAAATGAAATAGTTTTTAACATTAGTGAAGCGCTTAAACATTTTGCATAAGTCACGGCATGTCTACATTGAGACAAATGGACTGAGAAAAAAATATCAGAAAAATATGTTTGTTATTTAAAATCAATCTTTAAGTTTAATTTATCTTTTTTAAAAAAAAACGAAAGAAAGAAAGTCAGGAAACTTTTGACAGGACTGTGCTAAACAGAGCAAATGATGCGTTGGCATAGGGCGTATGAATCAGTGGTGCCAAAAAAGTCATTATTTATGATATAGCCTATATTAGATAGGCTATTCGTCAAACAATTGTGGCGGCTATGCGTGAATTTCCCAACAACTTGACAATACATGCATTCAAGTGACGCTCTTTATTAGAATGCCAATTAGTACTGATTACATATAGCCTACTTAATGACTTAATAATATACTTATTATAAGCATACTAGCTGAGGTAACGCAACCACGTTGGCGTGTAAAATGCGGGAAGATGTACAAAAAATATTTCATAAATCCAGATGACAACTATCTTATCAATAATTTTAACAATTCTAGCTTTATCACCATTGCCAAGAGGAGGTGACAATGTGGTTAGCCTCGTTTTGAAACTTACTAGGTCTATTTGTATGTTGACTTTCTTTCATTCTTTTCCAAAGGACGTGTGAATGGAGTCATTTTATTGTCCAAACCTATGACTATCTTTACTAGCAGTAATTTAATTGCCAAAAACTATGACTATAGTTACTAACAGTACTAACAGTAATTTAATCAACTATTGGAAATGGAAACGAGTAGGCACTATATAGGCAGTGCCGGATTAGGAGCATGCAGGCAGTGCAGGACTAAGATATGCATCTAGTTCTGGGTTAAGACATACATCACAACAGGCAGTGTCAGATTAAGAAATGCATGCAGTGCCGGATAAGAACATGCAGGAAGTTCTGGATTAAGACATACAGGCAGTGCAGGACAAAGACATGCATGCAGTTGTGGATTGAGATATGCAAGCAGTGCCGGATTAAGACATACAGGCAGTGCAGGACAAAGACATGCATGCAATTGTGGATTGAGATATGCAAGCATTAAGACATACAGGCATTGTCGGATTAAAACATGCACTCAATGCTGGATTTAGTCATACATGCAATTCTGGATTAAGACATAGGCCAACAGGCAGTGCCGCATTAAGACATACAGGCAGTGCCGGACTAAGACGTGCAGATAGTTCTGGATTGTCATAGAGGCAGTGCCGGATTGTGACATGCAGGAAGTGCCGGACTAAGACATGCAGATAGTTCTGGATTGTCATAGAAGCAGTGCCGGATTGTGACATGCAGGCAGTGCCGGATTAAGACATACAGGTATTACAGGATTAAGCCATAAAGACTGTTCTGGATTAAGAAATGAGGAACCTCTAGTCTAGGCAGTCGAAATGTTTGGGTCCCCTCACATATCTCCAATGTTTGGGTCTCTTTACATATCTCGTATGTTTTGGTCCCCTTACATATCTCCAAATGTTATAGTGGTCAAGTCTGCAACCTTTTCTTAAATGTTACGACTGGAGAATGAAGTCTTTTTGTTACACATGTTTTGGTCATTTAGCCACTGACCTAATAAGTTGCGCAGCTGAATGACACAATTAGCTGTACTGCTGACTGACCCAATTGACTGTACAACTGTTTTGCTATCACTATATATTCGATAGTTCCATAGGAAATTCTGGTTCTGGTAGGGCACATTGCTGCATCCAATACTGGCATATGTGCAACGGTTGGGGAAGCGATGCTGCCATCCTAACGGCTCCTAGCAGATGCCAGGGCAGCCTTGAAGCTTTCGATAGATGTCGAGTTCACGGTGGTATTGTCCAGATGGTTCCAAGCGATTATTGCGTTTGGGAAGAATGATTGTTTATGTTGCACAGTGTTACTCCGAGGCACAGTGAAGCATTTGCTATTGTTCCGGGTGTAATCGCTCATGGAGTTGTCAGAGGTTACTTCAGTGTTTAGTGAGTTTTGGCTCTGATTAATCGACATGGCTTCTGTGGGGTGAGATAATTGTTTGCTGGGATGGCCGGCACTAGCCCCAAGACCACTTTATATAAGAATGTTAGGCGGATCTTTTCTCGTCCGTATTTGAGGGAGGGGATGTCAAATCTGTTTAATAAGCCAGTGACGTAGCCAGGAGTGGTGGTTTTGTAGTCACGTGCTATGAAGCGCACTGCGTTACGTTGGATTCGCTTCATCTGGTCCACGTCTTGCTTTAGGTATGGGTCCCAGATGATTGCACCATATTTTAGTAGTGGACGGTCGAGTGCAAGATAACCATTTCGTTTGCATGATGTTGGGCAGTGGCGCAGATTTCTTGAATGAAACCTAATGTGGAGTTGGCTTTGTTTGTTTGTTTTTTTTTTGTTGAAATTTTTTATAAATGCGGTGACCATTTTAGGTTATTTGAGAAGAGAATTCCAAGGTATGGTTTATTAGATACTTGTAGGATTTTCCTATTTAGGGAGTACATATTGCTTGATGTTTTTTTTCCCCATAGCGATGCTCATTGTGTAGCATTTGGTTTCATAAAATTTCATGCCCCATTTTCAGCCCAATTCATTAAATTCATAAGGCACTTCAAATCCGCTGGAGGTCGTTGTGGTCATCGAAGTCGATTATCTCTCTGTAAAACAAGACAGTCATCTGCAAACAGCCTCACTTGAGATTTTACAGTATCAGGGAGGTCGTTTATGTAGCAGAGAAAGAGAAGGGGGCCCAGTACTGTGCCTTGAGGAACTCCTGAGTCTACGGTGGCTTTGCCTGATCGGACGCCATCTACCACTACTTGCATGGTCCATTTTGTTAGGAATGTTGAGAGTCAGGAATGAAGGTTGCCGGTAATGCCGTAGTGGTGGAGTTTGTTGCCGACAAAATTATTTGTATGTCAAAAAAAAGGAAACAAAATTATTACAATGTCTGTACGTCTTAATGCGGCACTGCCTGTAGGCCTACGTCTTAATCCAGAATTGCCTGTATGACTTAATCCAGCATTGCATGCATGTCTTAATCCGACAATGTCTGTATGTTTTAATCTGGCAGTGCTTGCATATCTCAAATTTTATGTTTGGGGCCAGTACAAAAGTAAAGTTTTTACCTTCAAAGTGCAGTAGAGAAGGATTAAGAGTCTACAACTTTTAGTATAACCATACTAAGCTAGGGCCTAGTAAAGTTAAGTAAAGGTTTATACTAAGTTATACTTAAACTCAAATTAATTTTAAAATCTAAGGAAAAGAAGCATGTTAATTAAATAAATACCGTATGATTATAAATGGGAAAATTTTCCCAAATTTATTTCACAGAAAATTGGTTACTGGCGATTGCTGCAATTCACTTTCTATATCTTCTTAAAGTTTTACGCTAAATTGTTATTACTTCCATATTACTAATAAATAAGCTATTACTTCCATATTACTAATAAATAAGCTATTACTTAGGGGTCGCCAATTAATTATGTCAACAAAATAGCGGTAGGGGTGGAGATGCTTGACAATTGTTGACAAGGGGGAGGGGGAGTGGGTAGATTAGTTGACGTCAACAATAATGTTTTCTTGATTAAAATTTCAATCTTAAAAATTGAATGGTTATTACATTATTTAAAAAAAAATAATTAGCGTAAAAAACTAATTTTTAGATCTTTAACAAGATTTATTTTAATGTGTGTCTGTCTGTGCACTGGTAATGGCTGGTCAGAATGTTAGCACACTTTGTTAGTGCAAGAGAAGTCAAAAGTTGGTCTCTTTTCACCTGTAGATTCTGTTTATCGCAAATGACAAAGGCGGTCTGTTTGTGATCATATTGCAGGTATAGAACAAGGACAACATTCAAGTGTCATGTGCAGTCAAGACAAATGGTATTGATAGAGTAGGAAACGATATTTTGAGAATTAATGGAAAATAAAGTGAGTAACATTAATAACATCGCTGCTTGAACGGATTTGCAAAATCTGTAACACCTATTTTGCATTATAAGTCATGTTCAGATAGCACGTTCAACAGAACCGAAAATGCATAAGAAATTACCACCTGCTCCTCAACAAAAAGTATTCGACAAATGCAAGTAGCTGTCAGGAGGCGGTGAGAGCTTATGGCAATTATTGCGCACACTGACAATGCTTCTATTTTAAGTGCTGAATGGTTAGACGTTAAATGATGTTTACTTGTCTGGTATATCAGTTCCGCAAGATGAAAATAATAAATCATCTATTATGCCCATTGTTACGATAGAGCAACACCTGGCTACTACTCCCTGGGAAGATGATAGCAGCTAGAAACTATGCTATAGTTGTCAGCTATGCTGACAATAATCCTATTTCTACGCCCACAAACAATGATATTTTGTCTCTAACAGCCTTGTAATTGATTCTGCATTTTAAAATTTAAGTGTTTAAGTGTAGAAACTTTTTAAATATGTAATAAATGGACGACCCCTTTTAGGGGGGGGGGGGTCACTGAAAGTTTGACATTTGTTGACAAGGGGGGAGGGGGTAAAATTGCTTTAAAATTGTTGACGTAATTAATGGACGCCCCCTTTACATTTCAAATCAGAATTTAGTTATAATCAATTATAGTTGAGTTTGATGTTTTATTATTATTGTTTTTTTCGGGTACTCGGATAGGATATTGGAATTAATAGGTATCGAATCCTGATAAAATTAAATGTATTCGATTATAGACTCTTTAATGAAAGAAGATTTAAATATGAGGATACCCATATCGTGTCTTGTGTTCTAATTATATGTATACAAAAAAAGAACTATTACGGTAGGCATAAATACAAGACTTTTTTTGCCGATTAAAAATAATATTAGCCTATTCGAGTTATTTATATTTATGCACATGATTGTAATAGATTTTACCGATTTTTTATATATATATAGTATATTTAATATTTATAAATTCATTTCATTCATCAAATTCAGGGCATTCAATGATTCAAGGCTAATTTATTTGGCATGGTGACTTAAGAGTGACTATACTATATAAATTTATTATTTTTAGTTACTGACTAACGTAACTGGTCCATTCATGTAAGAAAAAAGGTAAATATGAAAGAAGTAAGTGGAGAAAATGCCTTCTTGAAGTTCTTCTCCCAGCCTCGCGGTTTTACAACCATTTTATTTTGCTCGCCTATCACCCAAATACTTGTTACTTGCTATTGCTATACTATCCGTATCCCACAATATTAAGGAATTGTTAGTTATCGCCCCTGTTTTATTAAGGGAGGGCGCCAGCGATGTTAATTTTTACTAATAAAAATACAACTCCGCCATTTTCTTAGTGTAACACTATCACCATCAGGTAGGCCTATCAAGTAAAGCATATTTCACCACTGTTTCCTAAGCCCAATATGAGTATGCTTAAAATCACAACTAAGACAGTATAGTATAGGCATAGACCACTTGAGGAGGCAAATGCAAGACTTTATTTTAGCATCATGCTACATTTCCTACTTTCAGTTTCACTCAGATTCACTGAGTTTCATATATGCAGTAGCTGGATAAGGCAAAACTATGTTGAGGCAGTATTAAAGTACCATCAAAGTGCAGTAGAGAAGGATTAGGAGCCTATAATTTTAAAGTATAAACTCAAATTAATTTTAAATAATTGGTGTATTTTGTTTAAGTAGACCCTATGCCTACTTTACTTACTCTTAGACTTTATTAACTATGACTATGATTATCTACATTAAGATTACACATGAATCATGATATAATAATAATTACATTATTCATTATATAATCTATTGGGTATACTATTTATTGTTAGGTAGGCTAAATGAAAATGAGTTTTTTGAAGTGTTCTCATCACATTGGCATAGGCTCATTTTCTCAAATTTTTTAAACTTTAACTTTAATCCCAGTATCAGTAGTTAGTAGCGGGCAGTAGTTAGTAGCCCTTGCCCTTTGCCTTACCCTATTTTTATATCATCCTATGCATATGCAAACTATGAGTATGTGTAACATTCAGGTGACCATTTCAGTTTCACGTTTAAAACCAGGATATTTAAATTTCAGAAAATATTTTATTAATTATTTCAGAAAATATTTTATATATTTGTAGTTGTTCATTTATGCCAGTATATCAGATCTGGTGTACATGATATTTTGTTAAATTAATTATTTTTATTTTGTTGATGTTTGTTGTTTTTTCTAACTTTAATATTTATTGTTTACAAATCATAACTAACCAGGACTACTGTCATAAAAACCAGTACCCCTCCTCTCTCCCCCCCCCCCCCCCCCAAACAAAAAATAGTACTGTATTCGCATTGGTAAAAACAACATAAATCGTGACCTTGCCTATGAGGCACATCAGCCAAAGCTAGTTTAAGCTTTGCAATCCAATAGTAAAAATTGGGTATAGTATAGGGCCTAATGGACTAATTGCTAAATTAAAAATTTAATAAGGCCATGATTAGGTAAGTCTATATAGGTCTAATAATAATAATATCCTGTGCCTATATTGTCTCTCTCTCTCTATATATATATATATATATGTGTATTCTATGATATATTAATTCATTAATCATTAACTGATCATTTCACACGCATGCATGGGTCTTCCAAATTTAATTTTCTATCTGTATTTATGAATGCCAAATTATGACATAAAATGTATGAAAGGCCAATTTAGTTAGTATCTGTGTTTTAATCAGTTGACTCTTATAGTAACAGTCTTTTTGTTGAATTAGCATTGCAATGATATATTTGTTACCATTTAATAATCTTTAATTTTTTTGCTTATCCAGAAAGAATGCTTTGTTTGATAAAACAGAATGCACAACTTATTGAAATTCGGATAACGAGAAACACATAATATTACATCCACCATGGAGGCAGATGTTGAATCAAGTGAAAAGAGCATTGTTGAGACAATGAATATGTCAGGCACTAATAAACAAGACGAAGGCTCCATCAGTGTAGACAGTAATAAAGCGTCAACCTCAGTTATAACCCTCGATCCTCAGAATACACCAATCAATAACCAGAATACACCTATTAATGGTCAGAATACACCTATCACTGCTCAGAATACACTTATCAATACCAGTACCCCAACTTCTGTTCTTGTTGAAAATGATGTTTCTGATGAGGATACAGACAGTGCTCTTGTTATTATAGATGAAAGCTCTTCAGAGGATGGTAATACAAATGTAAATGTGCCTTATAGAACAAGCCCCACTGAAATTCAATCTGACAATATTGTAAAAGAAGCTTTTAACCAAAAGTTGCAGTTGGATACCCAGATTGTCTCTGTGCCTCCTCCCAACGAGGGTAAATCTGTTGCTGGTTGTTCTCTCTCTGGTGACAATGAAGCAATACCATCAACACCATCATCTTCTTCAAGTTCTCAAAAACCGAAAGCAAAGAAAACTCCCAAAAGCTTAGGTAAGTTCTATGTAGTCGTAGTATTGGAGGCTTTTAATCATACTTTTCAAAGTACAGTGGAGTGTAGATTTTCCAACTAATTGACACTGGGATGTTTCGAATAACATAACGCTCCCACAGAAAGGTTGTGTCAACGAAGTTAGTGTATAGAATACTATATATTCTTATTTTGTAGTTGTACAAGTATGATGCTTTACTGTACAGATTATGTATTAACTGCATGTTGTACGGAGATAAACTGATTATTTTAAAAACTGGTTAGTACTTGAATTTTTAAAGGTGAAAAGTGGTTGTTTCCAAAAATAGATGGCTTGCACTAGATATAAATATAAGGAAAGGTCACTTGATCTCTGTAGGCATTTATTCTGTTACATACCTTGTTGTTCAGACTACTGGTATAATCAGGATATGGCAGAAAAGTTATATATGTTTTTAAAAATAGCATTAAACCTTTTTAGAATTATAATCTGCAGCGACCTATACTCAGAATGATGTTAGTAAAATCAACACTCTACATTCAAATACATTTATAAAAAAATATTGATCATATTAAAAACTCTGCAGTTTTGGGTTAGAAAAATAATATTTCTAAACCACCAAACTGTTTATTTTTAGCTCCAGAAAGTCTTTTGGATAAGAATGACATTGAACATTTGAGGACTCCCTTCAAATATGGTGAGTATTGATATATTTTTATTGAGTGCTACACAATGTGCTTTTTAAAAAAATGAATTTCTGAATCTCAACTATTTTTACATTATTAACATTATTATGTATTACTTACAGCAATTAGCTTTGAAAATTAACTTTTGGGTACAATTAAACAAAAATATTTTTTGCAACACAAAAAAAAAAGGAAACAAATTATGTCTAAAAGATAATAATTTTTTGAAATATTATTGCATACACACTAATTTCTCTTCTTCTGTACCCATAATATCTTTTTAAACATAAGATTATTTAGTTTTCATAAAAATAATACAGGTATACAGCTGTAAATGCCAGAAACAATTTTTCAGAATAAATTTTTTTAGACCATTTGTCAAGTTGAACAGGACCATATGACTCATGAACTTACACAACTAGAAAAGGCAAACATTTTGCTGATGGATTTCAACATTATGGTTATGTCAACTTATGTAGAAATTTCTGCCTAAAAATATCAATTGGTTTATTTTCAGGCTGGAAAAGAGAGATAGTGTTTCGTAACACCCAAGAAACCAGCAGTAAACAAAGATCTCTATGTGATGTTTATTATTTCCCTCCAAACGGAAAGAAATTGGTTAGCATATCTTTACTTGTCATTTCAACAGGTTTAATTTGTTTGATTTATGGTTAAATTTGTTTGGTTTATTTATGGTTGAATTGTTTTGATTTATGGTTTAATTTGTTTGATTTAAGGCTTAATTTTATTTTTAGCATGTTTAATATAACTAAAATGTGGATGTTGTTTTTTCCACAGAGATCAATGGTGGATATAGCTAACTATTGTAAGTGTTCTTATTTTAGTAGTTATTCAGTTGTAAGTGTTTGGATTTAACCTTTAACAATTATAATTTAAGTATTTCAAACAAGTAAATTCTATCTACATACATGCAGGTTCAAAAACTATACAAAAAGTCACACATACTGTAAAACTGCATGAACAAACTGTTCAGAAAACAAAATGGAGAAAAATGTATAATTTATAACTTTAGACATGCAAACTTTGCCTTCTTGATAATTTCTGGATTACAGATGTCATTGTTAAGTTCATACTCAAAATAGATGTGATTACAAGGAAATGTAAAAATAAGATCACTGCCCTCATAGCATTATCCCATAAAATATCTACACGATAGGGCTGAGAAAATAAAGTTTTAAAAGATGTAGAATTTCCTTTTCTGACACAAAGTTTCAATTGTGCAACTTTGTTTTATTATAAGTTTTAATGTCTTAAGAGGCTGAAGCAAGTAATACAATTTTTAAAATTATTTTTGCAAAATGCATGCAATAATCCAATTATTGAAGCATAGGCAATTCCAGTTTATTAAAGGAGATAGTCACTTAGGAACATGCCCTCTTGTGCGTCTCATTTCAAATAATTATTACATTCATTTGAAAGTGTCCCACTGGAAAATAAAATTATAAATACAAAAAATATATAATTTGATTTAACTGATTTCTGTTCTCAATTAACTCAATAGCATACACATGTTTTTCAATAAAGAAGATTTCACTGTGATAACCACCTTAGTTTTAGAAAGCGTTATTGCATTAATTTAACCCATGCCATAGTAATATAAAGGCATTATGACTAAAGCTCTTCATTGTTGGTAATATTAAATATTTTTAAATGCCTTAATATTAACAAATGTATCTATGAAAGGAGCTCTATTTCTAAATTTAGATGGCCTATTGATTTTAAACTTTGGGGCAAAGGTCATTTTGAACGGACCAGTAGGATTTAAACTTTCTGTTGTTCCAAATTGCATTTATAGTACTGCCAGTTTTAGCAAGTTTCATGAGTTTTAAATCAAGTGAGAAAAACCATACAAAATCCTGTATGGATAATGTAAAAAAAACCCACAAACTATAGGTAAATCGTACATGTGTCATGTTAGTATCACGTAATTAACAATGAATGAAATTTATAATTTTTTATCTAAAATTTTATTTTCAGTGAATAAACAGAATAATTCTAATGTGAATCTAACACACTTCACTTTCAAGCGCATGGCATTGTTTAATTCGCCAGAGGAATTGGTACGTAATGCCGGTCAGTCTAAAAGAAAGGCCACTGACAATTCACCACAGAAAGTAGACAACACTAAAAAATTGACACCAGCTGTGCAGAAGAAAAAGTTTTGTTCTGTATCTCCAGTGTCATCTAAATTATCTTCCAAACTTTTTAAAACCAACCTTCTCAAAACCATAAACAATACAGAACGAAAAATAGTTGAGGCACCATTGGGTTCTCAAGCACAGAAACCCTCTAGTCCAAATGTTTCTGTTGTTACATCGACTGAATCCCAGCAGACCTCTGAGAATGTCAGGGGCTTTTCAAGGGTCCCTTTTAGTGTTCGCATCAGACCTCCTAAATCGGGACAGAAGCTAATTCGTTACAAACGGAAACCTTTATCACCAGAATGGCAACCAACTTCCTCAGATGATTCAGATTCACCAGAATCGACTGGCAGAACAGTTGAGGTTCTTAAAGCTGGTGTTGGATCTGTTGGTACAGGGGCAGATGACGATGAATACATGCAAACTGTGTATGGCGCTCCCTCAAATCTCATTGCATCCATTGTCAGACAAGAGCCACAGAAAAGACATGCTGATGCTAACACTAACACAGAGCCAGCTGCAAAATTAAGGATATTGTCTGCATCATCCCAAACTCAGTTGGCTCCACAGAAATATGTGTACGTATCAGGCCTCTAGACTTAGGATTTTAACATTGACATCATTATTGTTGCTTTGGGATGAATAAGGCCCACATATAATATATTTATATATTGTTGAATTGTTTTTAAATGAGTGATTTGAGAAGTCATAGTTTTAGATGAACAGAAAGTTACAAGCATAAATTTTTTTATAATGACTTAATTTGAACACCATTAAAAAGGTCACAAATTATGGTATACAATCTTGGTCCAGATAGTTTGTACCCGATGTAAACACAGCCTTAACTCTTTTCATTCCTCTACTGTAGAGAGCGTATAACTATATATGTCGGTTTTTCTCGCTCATAAAATATTGTCTTTTTTATTTTTTTAAGTGTTCTGTATCTATTTTATCGTACATTTGGAAGAAAAATAAAAAAAAATAAAAAATTAAAGAGTTTAAATAATAATTGATGTTTTTTGCGAGTTCAAGGTTCACGTGACATGCCGAAGCGTCAGTCGCCATTTTACGAAATTTTGTGCAAGACGCTGGTCGACTCGGCAGCACAAAATCTTAAATAATGAACACTAATGACGAAAATATTGATCAAATTTAATCTGAATCTTTTGGAGAAGATCGTTGGGAACCTGAATCTAGTGATTCGGATTCGCATTTTGATGAGAATATTCCTTTACAGCCCATTATAGTCACTAAAACTAGAAGGTTAGTAATCGAGTGTTTCGTAATTCAATGTTTTTTTTTAGATTTTTTATTTTTTAAAAATTGTATCGGTTTAAATTGTGTTTTTAATCATAATTGAAATATTTACTACCCATTTTTAAATGAATCTACGTAAATAAAATCATTGTACAATTTGTGAATATTTTTTTACAAAATTAATTTTAGAGGACGTTATTCTTAGAAACTGTTGCTAAGGAATGTAAACAATGCAGTCGGCACTGATTATTATGATATATTTAATCCTAAAGAACATGAAAATTGACATTTCTGTGTGTTAAAAAAATGTTAATATCTGACACTATTTTTTTTTGTCATAATGGTTTGTAGATCATATTGGAAGTATTAAAAACTGGACATTTAAGTGAAGTATATATTTTGATATTCTTTTCATCCCTAATAGTTCCATATAAATCTATAATATTAGTTCTCCTTGTACATTCACAGGCTAAACTTGTTGTATAATGTTTGAGATGATGACCCACCAGTTCACAATCCTAAGTTTCCCCCAGCCAGAAAGCCAGGCTGACATTTGTGGGAAGAAATGGCAACATCACATGGATACAATTAGTCAATAATCTTCACCCGAAGCCTCGGGATTTTCAAGATATGTTTCACACTGGATTTGGTTGAAACATTTGTAAAATACACCTATTCAACTACCATGGGACCTTCTCAACCTTCCATCAACTATGATTTGTTATAACAATATAACAATTTTACACATTTCTAGGACAATTAATATGCATGTCAACTGTTCAGGTCCTAAGGGTACAAAAATACCCATCAACTTCAACAATATTTCATTACTACCATGAATTTTTGGCTCATGTCTTATTCCCAAAAGCAGATTTATTCAAATAAGAATTTCTTCAAAGTTTCTAATATTGAAACAGACAATGACAGACTGTGCAATGTGAACTCTTCAGATTTTATCAGAAGAAAATAAAGATAAAAACCAAAGCAATGTGATATGATGTGGTGGATAAGAGATAATATAATTTATATAATGTTAAGTGGAGAGGAAATTAAACAGCATAACTTATTTCAAATAATGTGACAGCAAATGGATTTTCTTTTGTGAAGAGAACAAAACTGATTGTGTATTTCTATGCAATTATTGATGAGAAAACCAAATATTGTCAAATCAGATTTTGAAATCATACAATTCATTCATGTGTGGTGTTGACCTGTTGATAGATGGATATATCAACCTAAGTAAAGAGATCAGCACTGGACAAACCCCTTTTTCAATTTTGTTGATATTGCCAGCCATAATCTCTTCAGGATTGTTCAAAAGAAAACTTTGATATAGATGATCTGAAGCTACCTGACATTTAACTCTCAATTGACTTCACCGAGGAAATTATTTTAGCATTACATTATTTACCAAAAGTGATGATGTTCCAAGTGCCGCTAATGTACATAACACAAAATACAATATAATACTTGCAATTAATCCTAAATGCATAGATTTTAAAATACATTTTACAGTGTGCTATCAATTAGGAATGCTAAGAAAATAAAATCATAAATCAAAAGTAGCACATGGTATAATTATCTTTGTTTAAAAAAACAATGAAACTTTCTGAGTAACGGTACCATGAAGTTAAAACTCTCTGTTACTTTGTGAAATGTAACGGTACCATGAAGTTAACAATCTCTATTACTTTGTGAAATGTAACGGTACCATGAAGTTAACAATCTCTATTACTTTGTGAAATGTGTAATTATTTTTAAAAGGTAAAATAATAATAATCTGTCATTTTTGTGAATACTTTGTGGTGCGGTGAATTTTTAATTTTTTTTATTATTTCCCCTTTTTTACACATTTTACAAAATAATTTATATTTTGGTCAAATGCTCATGAAATGTTATAAATCTGTCATGTGACATATAAAAATGAATTTGCTTTCTAAATAAACAGATTTTATCAAATTATTTCAGGTGGTTTGTTTTTTTCCTTCTTTGCATCTGATCACCAAATTTTTTTTTTACATACTTTCATAAAAAAATTTAAACATTATTTTTTTCACAACTTCTAAGTGTTGACACTATATGTTTGAAAACCAACATTTTTAGAAACCTCATGCATTTCCCCACAAATATATGTATAACATCATGAATTTTAGACATGGATTCTAAAAGTTATTGACTCTTTTGTGAGGTCACTAGAAATCTCAAGAAAAACATGCAAAATTCAAGGAATGTAAAGAGTTAACTTAACTGATTATGTGTATTTTTAGCTCTGATCCACCATTGCAGTCTTCAGTATCTCAAGGAAGAAAATTTTGCAGTTTGGTGTGCTCTGGATTACTGGGCATTTTTCCAAGTCATGTCTGCACTTTATGCAAAAGTCTCTTCCATTCTCAGTGTTCTCAACCAAAGGGTCATCTCAAAACATTATCACCCATCTGCTTTGTAAGTTTGTTCCATTAAATATTACATGTGAAATTTTAAAAAAGTTAATGATTATACATGCAATGCAATATAATAAAATGACATTGGCTTAACCTGTAGTGTACCAAATTCTGTAATTTTCAAGAAGTACTTAAGTGGTTTTTGACAAAGTGTTTTATTTATAGACCATTGAATACATTAATCTGATCAATTTGCTAAGACATTAGCACTAGTTTTTATTCTTGGGAGAAGCAACCATTTAGTTCATCTATAACTCTAGATCAAAGTGCATCCAATGCCTAGATCAAAGTGCACCCAATGACTAGATCTAAGTGCACCCAATGACTAGATCAAAGTGCACCCAATGACTAGATCTAAGTGCACCCAATGCCTAGATCAAAGTGCACCCAATGACTAGATCTAAGTGCATCAATGACTAGATGTAAGTGCACCCAATGACTAGATCAAAGTGCACCCAATGACTAGATCATAGTGCAGCCAATGACTAGATCTAAGTGCACCCAATGACTAGATCAAAGTGCACCAAATGACTAGATCTAAGTGCACCCAATGACTAGATCTAAGTGCACCCAATGACTAGATCTAAGTGCATCAATGACTAGATCAAAGTGCAACAAATGACTAGATCAAAGTGCACCCAATGACTAGATCTAAGTGCATCAATGACTAGATCAAAGTGCACCCAATGACTAGATCTAAGTGCACCCAGTGACTAGATCACACAGCATATAATATATTTCTATCAATCTATTAATTTATATTTTCTACAAATAAATTTGTTGGCTTTTCCATTTGCAGTTTATTAGAAAAGAAATGTTGAGTTGACTTTTAACTTTGCAGTTTTAGCCCAACTTATATGTCATATTATTTCTACAGTGGGCCATTGCCATTATTGTCAAATGTGAAAAAATTAATGACATTTTATGAACATAATATATAACTCATTGAGCTAATCATTAGAATTAAGCGGCCACTAGATTCATTGATGCTGGTTAAATAATTATTGTGCTTATAAATAATATGCAAGGTCAGCCAGCAGCATGGCTCCTGGTTACTCAATGTCATTTGGTTCCTTGTTACCCAATGTCATTTGGCTCATTGACATTGGGGTTCCTTGTTACACAATGTCATTTGGTTCCTTGTTACCCAATGTCATTTGGCTCCTTGTTACCCAATGTCATTTGGCTCTTTGTTACCCAATGTCACTTGGTTCTTTGTTACCCAAATGTCATTTGGCACCTTGATACCCAATGTCATTTTTATATTGGCAAGTAAGTAATTATATTAATTTTATTGTTGCTTTTATTACAGAATTGCCTTAAGGCAGCAGAAGAAACAGTTCCTACCAGCTTATCGCAGGACTTGCACAGCTCATCTAGAGTGGCCATTCCACAGGGCACATTTTCTACAAGTTATTATAAAACATTGTCATCAAATATAAACCAATCAATTGCTGGCAAGAACTTCAAGCCTGCTAAGTCATTACTCATTTCCCCACCAGCAGCTAATCCTCACATCAAGAACATGCCTGTCAGGATGTCCATCCCTCCCCCACCTCCATTATCCCCATGCCCTTGGTATGGAACTCATCCTCCTGTTGTACAATATCAAAAGTCACTGCCACCTTTACTGAAGCCCGCCAGACCTGAAGCACAATTTCTTGTGCCTGACGGACAGGCCCCCCCTATATTATCCAATCCCCCATCCCTGCAACCCAGCCCACCATCTCTCCAAACCATGCAAACCAACCCTCCATCCCTCCAAACCATGCAACCCAACCCTCCATCCCTCCAAACCATGCAACCCAATCCTCTAACCCTACAAACCAGTTCTTTAAACCAGGTACCGAGTCCTCAATTAGTCGACACATCACAAATCACTACCGAGTTAACACCATCAACATCAGTTAAGTCCAGACTTTCGCATCATTTGACTTCCAAACAAACAGTGACTTTATTGAAATATCCTGAAATTAGCCAAATGATAAATTCAAGCAGAATTAGCGATTGGTTGTTTAGTGTACAGGAATTGAACAGTAATGATAGTGTGACGATGAATGATACTGGCCAACCGGGCTTTTCTAAAGCTAGCACTAAAGTTGCCTTGAGAGAACTCACTTCACCGTCAGCGGATGAGATGCAACAGAATAGCTTTATCAGGCAAGCGGATTACAGTTTGACCCAACAGAATAACAGTAAGATAGCTGTCGATCATGACCCTGAGGTAAATGCAGATGACCAGAGATCTAAATCGTTGACATCTCTTCAGAGTGGTGATGAGGATGATGAGTTTTGTCCGACGGTTTCATTTGAACAAACTCCAGATGACGTCACCAATGAACAAGGGTCTCAGAAGCTAATCATTGATGAAAAGGAACTTGAGAAAGAAGAAGAAGAAAGTGCAATTTTGCCTGCAATTAATAGTTCTGACTGTATGAAAGATACAAGTTTAAAAGTGTCTGAAGATTCAAATAAATCAAAAGACGACAATGATTCTCTGTGCGCTTTGACCAAACCTTCATGCATGCAGCACAACGAGCAAGAGACGGCAAGCAACGCCCAGCTTCTGACATTGCCGTCTGATGTTGCCATGAAGTTGAATCTCAATGAACCGATAGCGCTCAAGATTAATGGCGTGGAGCTCATCGTGCCACCGGCCTGTATTTTCCACACGCCCAGTGAAGGAGTCAAAATACTTTTACGTTCTGGCAGTTTCCAAGTTCCGGTTAATCCCTTGTCAAAATTTAAGGTTTCCATTTCCAAGGTGAACCCGCCTTTGGCCGGCAATGCTCTCACAGACTCTGACATCACCCGGTCTGTGCCCAAGTTAACCCGCAGGCAGTATCTTCATTCATTCAGAATGCTGCAATCGAGCTTTACTATCATGTCAAAGATATTTGAATATTTACCAACACCAAGTCTTTTGAGGTAAGGTAATTTAGTATTTATTCCTTTTACAACAATACATAGTTTAGTACTATCAACTAATTCTGTACCAAATGTGCTCCAAGTTTATGTGCAAAAGTGTAACTAAACATCTTAATGCTATTCTTATTTTCATATGAACTCGGTCTTAATATAGAAACTTTTAGCTATAATACCAATGTACCGGTAATACATATATTTCTTCAGTGTCAACTATGTTTCTGAATTTTTCTGTATCTGTAGTCTGTAACAATAGAATCCTTGTCATTATACTTGTTTGTCTTATTGATTCTAGTATTGAAAAAGATATTCTTTCCAGCTCATTCCACTGTTTCTTTTACTTTCTCAATCTCTTTCCCATAAGTTCCATTGTCTTCCCCTCTGTCTATGGCCCTGAGGATTTCATTATGGTAACTGTACGAGTTCCATGGTCTTCCCTTCTGTCTATGGCCCTGTGGATTTCAAGGTGGGGACTGTCAAATTATATTTACTTTGGTTTCTCAGTGTATGGTTTCACTGTATTTCCTGCTACAAACACTTTCAGATCTTTCCCAAGTTGTCTTCTTATTTGGAATCTTTTCAAAACATTTTATTTGTAGGATATAGTTCAAGTATGGGTTTCAATAAGCAGTTAAAGTATGGGTTTAAATAAGCAGTTCAAGTATGGGTTTAAATAAGCAGTTCAAGTATGGGTTTAAATAAGCAGTTCAAGTATGGGTTTAAATAAGCAGTTCAAGTATGGGTTTCAATAAGCAGTTCAAGTATGGGTTTAAATAAGCAGTTCAAGTATGGGTTTCAATAAGCAGTTCAAGTATGGGTTTAAATAAGCAGTTCAAGTATGGGTTTCAATAAGCAGTTCAAGTATGGGTTTAAATAAGCAGTTCAAGTATGGGTTTCAATAAGCTGTATCCATTTTTGAGTCTGTCTAAAAAATTCAATGAGCATAGGGTGTTGTATTATGCCAAATCCATTTCTGAGTGTGTCTAAAAAATTCAATGAGCACAGTGTGTTGTATTATGCCGCCCTACAGCTGGGAATTATTCTTCCCCATTCCAAGTTAAAATTATTAAAAATAATTGTATTAAATAAAAATTGAATTATATTAAAATATATCCGACTTCTCCCAATAATTTTTATTTTACATTTCTTTAAAACAAAATTTTCCTATTGGATAAGTATAGTACCAAAAAACCATGGTAACTGAAAACTAAATTTTAAATGTGTATTTTACTTACTCCCCTTTGTTAAAAGATTTGCTGATCTACATTCACTATTTACTCTTAATATCTCTCTCATATGAAACCATTTAACATCTCCCACATCTGCCAACCTCTCCCACATCTTATAAGCTCTCTAACCTCAACTACCACCTCTACTAAGCTCTCTTACCTCAACTACCACCTCTACTAAGCTCTCTTACCTCAACTACCACCTCTACTAAGCTCTCTTACCTCAACTACCACCTCTACTAAGCTCTCTTACCTCAACTCCAACCTCTACTAAGCTCTCTTACCTCAACTACCACCTCTACTAAGCTCTCTTACCTCAACTACCACCTCTACTAAGCTCTCTTACCTCAACTACCACCTCTACTAAGCTCTCTTACCTCAACTACCACCTCTACTAAGCTCTCTTACCTCAACTACCACCTCTACTAAGCTCTCTTACCTCAACTACCACCTCTACTAAGCTCTCTTACCTCAACTACCACCTCTACTAAGCTCTCTTACCTCAACTCCAACCTCTACTAAGCTCTCTTACCTCAACTACCACCTCTACTAAGCTCTCTTACCTCAACTACCACCTCTACTAAGCTCTCTTACCTCAACTACCACCTCTACTAAGCTCTCTTACCTCAACTACCACCTCTACTAAGCTCTCTTACCTCAACTACCACCTCTACTAAGCTCTCTTACCTCAACTACCACCTCTACTAAGCTCTCTTACCTCAACTACCACCTCTACTAAGCTCCCTTACCTCAACTACCACCTCTTCTAAGCTCTATGACCCCTTCTAAGCTCTACGACCTCTACCTTAACATCACCCTCTGACACTTCATCCCCCCTTGACCCATACCCTTATCACCCATATCTATTAGTTAATAACCTCACCTGACCTCACTCCAGACCTGTTTACTCTTACGATTTTGGCGTACAATGTACGATTTTGAGGTGTATACATTATATATACCGTGTGTTCTTTTTTACTATTAAGATAATGTATTGAATGATTTTGTGATGATATTGTACGATATTAAGAGTTTGGGTGTAAACAGGTCTGTCACTCAGATTCACTCCAATCATCCCCATTACCTGCATTACCCCCCCCCCCACACACACACACACACCACACACACACACTGTCCCCATTACCCTCTGCTATGACAATTTGACCCCCTGAATTGTCTATCTCCCCTGCTGGACAGTCAACACCTAAAGTAGATCTGTAGCTCCATCAATATTACCAGTGGCTAAGCACTAAAGACAATTCCATGTATTTTCTTGCTTTTTCAGGACAAGAAGTGTTTGTAAATTTTGGAACAACTTTATAATGAATCATTATTCTGTAAGTCCAATAATCTTTCATTTAGGGATGTTAGGGGGAAAAAATATCAGATTTTTCATCTTTTAAATTGTTGTTACTGACATTACTAAATTGTATAAGGCGACATGACCAGATAAAGTTGGAGGTCTAGCTAGCTAAAGAGTTGACTCTGGCTAAAATTTACTGGGGAAAGATACTTTTTTTTACAAAATAAAACCTTACACTCAGAGAACATTTATGTTTTAAAATTTTTTACTTCATAGGTACTTTTATGATTTATGTAGGAGGATATGTCTTTATATTATAAGGTAATATTATGCAAGTAAATAGGTACTATCTGTGTATGTGGATTATTCCATTCATGGAATGCCAAAATAGAAGTCACGACCTGCTTACATGAGATCCACTATCATTGACCCCGATTTTCATTTCATGTACCCCCAATTTTTGTTTTCGCTGACATAGACCCCTTGCAAGTTGTCGTCGACCCCTGGGGGTCAATATAGACCACTTTGGGAATCACCGGTTTCAGTGATGTCTACAAACTTTGCTCCGTCAAAAGAAAAAGTGTAAAATTAGAATGTGAGGAACTAAATGTCTGCTATGACAAACTTGAGCTCATCATTGAAAGCTGCTACAAATCCAATTACAACTTGAACTAAGCATTGACAAACTGCTATCAATAACATCATTTGAAATAAGCATTAATTTTTAATAAAAAAAAAAAAGAAATTTCCTGTATTTTTATTCTCTATCCGATTCGCTTTTAAACTTTCCTATAGATTAACAAATAAAGAAATATATTGCATTGGAATATGCCGTCGACATGACGTCCTTGGTATTTCAGAAAAGTTCTTTGCCTCTTGTTATGATGACAATGTGACATCCTTGGTAATTGAAAGTGGGTGATTGTGATGTCGCATTTTAACAAAAGGTTAAGAATTATAGACCAATGAAGATGCCATGTTTCTAAAACTTTTGAAAAATAAGTACAATTTTTCTGAGAATCTAAGAAAGCAGGGAAAGACTATATGTAGCCACTATTTCTGCACAGCTGGGACTGAAAAGACTATATGTAGCCACTATTTCTGCACAGCTGGGACTGAAAATACTATATGTAGTTACTATTTCTGCACAGCTGGGACTGAAAAGACTATGTAGCCACTATTTCTGCACAACTGGGACTGAAAAGACTATATGTAGCCACTATTTCTGCACAGCTGGGACTGAAAAGACTATATGTAGCCACTATTTCTGCACAGCTGGGACTGAAAAGACTATATGTAGCCACTATTTCTGCACAGCTGGGACTGAAAAGACTATATGTAGCCAAATACGAGTTAGTATTTTCAACACTAATGTAAAAGCAGTCCAATTTTTTGGAGCTGAAAATTGAGAAAAGCAGCAAGCATCATGCAGAAAGTACAGACCTTCACAAACAAGAAAGATCCTGAATATCAAATAGCCAAACATCATCACCAACAAACAAAAAATGGCCATACCATACCAAGAGTCTATTGCTGAAGACATCATCAGGAAATGTTAGAGGTGGATAAGCCCACATAAAACACCACCAGACAATCCTTAATATGGAAACCACAAGGAAAGGCGAAAGGCCAAATATTCTATGGTGAAATGAGCTAGAGACATACACTCATAGTATGGGATACATCTGGAAGCAACTGGCAAGAAAAGCACATGGCCTAGATGAAAGGAAAATTCTTATCAACTGTCTATGCCACAGGTGGGGTAAATACATAAGAAGAAGAAGACATGACTTGTTCAAATTAATTAGCTTATTACAGAGTTAATAATGATAAAATATTTCATTTGTGTTGAACTAAAATACTCTTCTACATGGTACACTTTGATTTTTAATTATGGTGTTATTATGTTGGTGCTGGGTGGCCGAGTGGTCTAAACAGCAAATCTCAAGTTGATGTTAAATCCCCACAAAAGCCCAGTCAAGCAAAAACATCACCAGCACCCCGGGTGGATGGGACTCATTAACCTTGGACTACAACTCATCTAAGAGAAGGAACCTCTGATTTCAAACCCGGAAATGGAGTCCCGAAAGGCGGATAACATTGATACAATGAATAATTCCCACAACTCCTGCGACGCCACTGGTGGCAAGCTGTATCATCCACATTATGTTCCCTTGGGTTATCCAGCGGTGTGGAGAGAGGCAATTTGCTGTTGGGAAACAGCTTTTAATCCTGGAAGAATAATCCCAGACCTTGTGGATTTTGTCCACACCATCGGCCAGCAAAAAAATTATTTTGTAACTTTTATTTTGTAATGGGGGGGGGGGGGGGGGCTTGAGGACCACTGCTATTTTGCGATTGAGTTTGGATCACAATGAACTTGTATATTTATGTCTATGAAATCAATATTTCAGTGGCACTCTGTTCACCTGGCAGGGGTTTATATCAAAAACTGGATGACAGCAGCTGAATTTCTAAACAAAGTCAAAGTAAAAAAATTGGTAAGTTGCAAATTCTAAATATCTTCCAATTCAATAGTTTAGTTGCTATCTAATGTACATCTTGATTATTTATTATCCATTGTTAGCGGCCCAATTTTACAATCCTCTTATATATTTTGTTTGAAAATTGTCAGTGTAAATAAACCCTTTTTTACGGTATGAAGTATGTACACATTATCTAGGTTAAGTTGTGTAAAATAGCGTAGCAGCGGTATGAAGTATGTACACATTATCTAGGTTAAGTTGTGTAAAATAGCGTAGCAGCGGTATGAAGTATGTACACATTATCTAGGTTAAGTTGTGTAAAATAGCGTAGTAGCGGTATGAAGTATGTACACATTATCTAGGTTAAGTTGTGTAAAATAGCTTAGCAGCGGTATGAAGTATGTACACATCTAGATTAAGTTGTGTAAAATAGCGTAGCAGCAGTATGAAGTATGTACACATTATCTAGGTTAAGTTGTGTAAAATAGCGTAGCAGCGTTATGAAGTGTACACATTAACTAGGTTAAGTTGTGTAAAATAGCGTAGCAGCGGTATGACGTATGTACACATTATCTAGGTTAAGTTGTGTAAAATAGCGTAGCAGCGGTATGAAGTATGTACACATTATCTAGGTTAATTTGTGTAAAATAGCGTAACAGCGGTATGATGTATGTACACATTATCTAGGTTAAGTTGTGTAAAATAGCGTAGCAGACTTATGAAGTATGTACACATTATCTAGGTTAAGTTGTGTAAAATAACTTAGCAGCGCATCGATTTTCCGAATGCAGATTATCTGAATTATTATTCTTATCAATCTGAATGGGCATGGTAATGTATTATATATTGTATAGAATTGCTGCTAAAATAGAAATAAAAAATTATAGCAAAATAGTAACTTCTTGTTGGTTGAGTTCAAAGGCATTATGAGAGGTCAAGTCCTTTGAACAAATGGGGAGAACTCCTGATTTTCCCAAATCTTCCTCTCTCACCCTTAGGTATACTTTTTTGATAATCAAACACTCCAATGGCAATATTGAGTTTATGAACTTATTGCATACAATATTCTGTGTCACTAAGTCAGTTGATTAATGCAAAAAAGGTTAAGGACTTCAATTATTTTTCATGCAAAACGAGGTAATTTTCAAAAATTGGTGAATGGCTTAGGATAAAATTTAAGGTCACTTGGTATTTGTAGGTGTGCTTTGTGCAATATATATTATTTAACAAGTTTGAAGATTGTATTATCTCAGTCTGGTCTCTTTATGTAGCTTACACTCTCAAGTAAGTATCTAATGTTACGTGCTTTGTGTGACAAGGATCAGAATAGTTTTCCACTGTCTGTATGCATATGTTCCACTCGATGCACATTGCGAAATATAAAATAAAAAACTATTGATATTCGGGTAATCAACTTTTTGGATATTCTGCATTAGGAAAATCACCCTAAATAATGTGTAGATACTGAATTCTGTAAAGAAAGTTTACCTACAGTTTATATTTGATACAAAATATAGAAAGGTTTAATTGTACTTATACCACCTGTTATGGTTGTAAAAACAATGGGACTCCATATCTCAGAAACGGGGATAAGATTTTTTAATGAAATTTGACCTAACGATTTTGACACAAAAATGTAGTTATGTCAAAAAAAAACCTGTACAAATTTTAGAGAAAATGAACTTCACAATTTAAAAACAGATCAATTTCTTCTTATGCTAGCCCCACCTCAGCCTTCATCATCATCATGTCCCTTAGTCCTTCGACCGTTGGGGCTTCACAGATTACATGAAAACTATCCTTCACCATTCCTCTCAGTCTTCTGCACTACGCATAGCATCGCCTAGTTTTAATCCCGTCCACTCTTTGATGTTATCTTCCCATCTTTTTCTCTTCTTCTCCCTCCTCTAGTTGTGCCCTGCATGCTTTCTTTGGCGAGCCCTTGTTTTCTTGTCACGTGGCCATACCACTCAAGTTTGTGCTTTTTTACAGACACCAGGAGGTCATTGTACTGCCCAATTGCTTAACGAATTCTTTCTTTCACTTTTTCATTGGTGATATGGTCTCTATAGCAGATGCCAAGAATGCCTCTGAAGCATCTCATCTCCATCGCCTTTATTTTCCTTTCAAGTTCTGCTGTTAATGTCCAGGACTCACGGGCATATAAGAAAATGGAGAGGATTAATGAGCGCATCAGCCTGATTTTGGTGCTGGGGGCTATATTTTTGTCGTTCCATATTTTCTTGAGCCTCTTAATAGAATTGCTGAAAGCGAATGCTGTCCCCACTCATGCCTAGTAAGTAGAATTGCTAAAAGCAAATGTTATTCCCATTTATACCCAGAAAATAGAATTGCTGAAAGCAAAAATTGTGCCCTCTCATTTGGATTTCATTTACCCTGCACTAAACTCAACTGTTATACTCTGTCTAAGCCAAAATGGTACTCTCATTGTAAGCAGAGTAAACAAAATATTCTGTAGAGTTGAATATTGTTAAGCCAGACAATTTCTTTCAGACATTCTCAGTATAAGTGATGTGACATTCTCAAAGTCATGACATATTCTCAGTCGTGACATTCTCAAGATCATGACATTCTCAGTCATACATTCCAACCTGTGGGAATAAAAAGAAACTAGCAAGAGTCACACAAAAAACTGTACAAAAAGTCACTTAAAACTACAAATGTTACATACAAATGTTCAAAATGTCACACAAACTATTTTAAAAAATTCACCAAAAATTGTACAACAGCATGAAAATTTTACAGAAAAAATGACAAGTCAAAAAAAGTATAATTTATATTTTCACTTATTTATCAATGTCTTTAATGCTTGCAAACTTTACCTGCTTGGTAATTTCTGGATCAGTTTGAAAACCCCCAAAAACGTAATTGTTAATTTAGCAAGATTTTTCATTTAAGTCAGACTTAAATTAAGCTCAACCATTTCATTGGAAGTGTTTATCTGTAATATAATAATACATAATAAAGAAGATAATATATGATTCTCAAAAATTGACTCTGTAAAAAGTATATTTATTTATACAACAAAGAAAATTGCAGCCGCTAAAATTTTAGAAAGTTACATTAAGACACGCCATAGTAATATATAGATAGGTCATAGTAATATATAGATAGGCCATAGTAATATATAGATAGGCCATAGTAATATAAAGATAGGCATAATGACTAAAGCGGTTCAATTTATTGTTAGTGATTAAATATACTCAATAGACATAAAAAATGCACTTTTTGACACTGTGGTTCTTGCTAAGAATTACACAAATGCACTTTTCATTATGGTACAAAGTAGTTACTGGTACTACTGTACATCACTGTCTTTTAACGAATGATATCGATTCCCTTGCTAGCTTTATTATGTAGATACTCGCTACCAACAAAACCATGTTCAGCCTCTATGTTTAGATAGCTGGCTGATCCCAAACTGTACAATATATATTTTTCAACAACAAACAATTGCATTTAATATTATTTGTTATTTCTGATCAATTTAGAGCTTAAAAGGTGTCTACCTATCTGTGAATAAAGAAGGACTTGAGAGAGCCTGGGACAAAATAAAAGAATCTCTTCCAACTATCACAAGCTTAGAGCAGCTGACATTTGGTCGGGCTCCTGCGTCAGTTTTGGATGCTCTCACCCTTAACATGCCAAACTTGCTTAACCTAAGTGCCACAGTAATAATAGAGCGGAACTCGACGTAAGTCAGCAACATATATGTTTTACCAGTTGTAGAAGCATATTATAGTTTTGTCTCGTAACTATTATTTTCTTGTGCCCCAGGAAGTGAATTAAAAGTTGCTAATGTTTTTTAATCCTGCTATATTAATTTCTTTTGTAACTGATGCTTATTTAGACTTTCCCCAGGGGCTTTCTAACACAAATTAGCCACTTTTATCGACCATCATCGTCACAAATATGTGAGGACCCCCATACTCTGACGTGCAATCTAGTAACCATTTATAAGAGCCCATGCAAACAGTAATTACTCAAGTGACTTCTAGTTTACACCAGATGTCACAATGACACCAGATGTCACAAAGAATGACTTCTAGTTTACAGCAGATGTCACAATGACACCAGATGTCACAAAGAATGACTTCTAGTTTACACCAGATGTCACAATGACACCAGATGTCACAAGAATGACTTCTAGTTTACAGCAGATGTCACAATGACACCAGATGTCACAAGAATGACTTCTAGGTTACACCAGATGTCACAATGACACCAGATGTCACAAAGAATGACTTCTAGTTTACAGCAGATGTCACAATGAATGACTTCTAGTTTACACCAGATGTCACAAGAATGACTTCTAGTTTACAGCAGATGTCACAAGAATGACTTCTAGTTTACAGCAGATGTCACAAGAATGACTTCTAGTTTACAGCAGATGTCACAAGAATGACTTCTAGTTTACAGCAGATGTCACAATGAATGACTTCTAGCTTGCACCAGATGTCACAAAGAATGACTTCTAGTTTGCACCAGATGTCACAATGACACCAGATGTCACAAGAATGACTTCTAGTTTACACCAGATGTCTCAATGAATTGAAAGTCGAAAATTGTATCTAAAGGGGGGCAGTATGTCATTAGATCATTGTATCTATGGGGGGTTTCCAAAATGTACGTTGCCAGGTCGGGGGGGTGGGGGTAGACTATTTATATGTAATATATGGATTGTCCCTAACATCCTTGTATCAATGATAGCACCTTATCTTTACATCCTGTAATCATCAAGTATAACACCATTACCTTTACATCCTGTAATCAATTATAACACCATTACCTTTACACCCTGTAACTAACTAATCAGTATTACTATATAGTGACATTTCATAACCAATGAGAAAGATATAATCATCTCATGTTTTAATCTCCTGTTTCAGTTCTGCCGATCCTCACTGTACCGTGTCAACTGGTCGCATGATAAGCAGTATGACAGATGCCGTTGAGGCTGTAACGAATGGGGTTTTATCAGCCTCTGTTGCAGCCAAGCTGTACCAAGTATCAGAGAAAGATCTTAAACACTTGACTCTGAAGCCCAAAAACATCAAAATTACCAAAGAAGAGGAAACATCAATTCTTACATGCTGCCTTCGTTTAAGTCGAATGGGCTTTTCTATAAATCTGGCAACTGTTGTCGCCAAATGCCAGGAAGTACTTGCCATAAAATATTCTAGCAATGAGACCATTCCAATATTGGCCAACTATTGCAATGATCTATTTTCTCAAAATGCCCCATTACTTTTACATGAAAGAACAGAGAGAAATGCAAATCTTGCCCACAAACTGGAAGTCTATTACTCCTCTCTTCGTCACCTGTACAATAACATAGGGCCTAAAAAAATTCTTAGCCCCAGTCAGGTTTTTGCCTTTGATGTAAAAACGTTCAAATTGACGACAAGCAAAGCAACAATGGTGAAAAGGTTCATCAACATCACGGCCCTGTCATTATTGTCTGTATCTGAAAAAACATTTCCGGTCATGCTGGTTTTTCCAACGGCTGTAGAAAGCAAACACCCGGAGCTGCTGATCGCCCAAGCCAAACACGGCCTGGCCACATCCCAGCTGGTGACCCGGTACCTGACCACGGTTTTAAAAGATGAAATCAAGGAGCCGGTCGTCGTTCTGTGCAACGGTCAAGCCGGTTTATTCAGCGTGTCCTTTCTTGATTACTGCATGACCCACTGGGTGTACTTGCACTGTGTACCAACTGACCTTGCCGCGTATGTGTTTCCTGGTAATCTTGGTGGAGTCATGCAGATATTAAGAGATAACGACAGTGAAGCCCATTTGGACATCCCCATGTTCATGGACCTGCTGGTTCATTTATTAAATAGACGTAAAAGTGAAATTACCAAGAGCACAAAACGAGCCATGACGGCCTGCGGCGTTTTCCCCGTCAACCCTAAAGCCCCCTATCAGTATCAGAACATAAACAAGGCGTTGGCCTCATCCTTGCCATCGGCGGAAAAAAGGAGCATATTTACATTCAACACTAATAGCGTGTCAAAGGTCACAGTGGCCCCTCAACTGCTTGAAGAAAATGGTACAAATAATCCTAACAACGATGAAGGGGGTCATAATCCAGGACCCGTGGACTGCCGCATTCAAAAGAAACGAAATACGGTCAAGTCTGCTTCAAGGAAATTGAATAATAATTCAACAGCTACTACTAGCAAGAAATTACTCATTCAAAAGTTTCTTAAAGTGAAAAAGAAGAAAGCTGTATTGCAAGCTAATAAGTGTGTGCAAAAGGCTTTGTTGGCAAATATCAAATCTGTCAAGCTATCTAAAAATGCTAAATCTACTGAGCACACAGATAAGACAGTGTCCATTACATCAAGTCAAATCAATATTAATGATCTGTGTACATCAGAGGCTCTACTAACAGTGAATTCAGGCCCAGGTGTAAGGTCAGGTCCAGGTGTAAGGTCAACACTGGCTAGAATAGGTCAACAAAAAACAAATAATACAGTATTCACTAGTGAGTCCAAGAAAGGACAATTCACCAGCATCGTCACTTCAAATCGTCAAACATTGAAAGGGAGCTCAGAGGAAGAGAGTCACCATGTAGATGAGATTATAGATTTTGTCATAGCTCAGAGTCGTGAAGAATATGACAGAAAAGCTTTGCCGTCTGAATCTACTAGTCAACCGGCAACCCATCAAACACATGACAGAAAAGCTTTGCAGTCTGAATCTGCTGTTCAACCGACAAGCCATGAGGTTAGCAAGGCCTGTCATGATGATAGCCATGTTGAAAATTGTCAGACCATCAAGAAGAGATCTGACCACACTGTGAATAAGACAGTTAGAAAAAATTCCAATCTTGATGGAAGTTCAAAATTCTTGGAGAACATCGACAAACACATAGCCATAGAAATCAAGAGCGTCAGCGACACTAGCATAGTGCTGAAAGCCAAACAAGTTTCAGATGTTCCATATGACCGTAAGAATGAGACGAATATGAAAGACAGTGATAATGAAAGTGATTCTGTGGAGAAAGCTAATGATATCGAGCGTATAAAGTTGCAGCAAGTGCAAGAGAGTGATGATGAAGAGAGTGATGATGAAGACGGTGGTAAAACGTCAGTTAAAGATGAAAAGGGGCAGAGCAGTGAGGATCCATCAAAAGAGGAATCAGCTGGGAGCTTACCTGACGACAGAGACAAGAGAAAGAAACATAAGAGGAAAAAGAAGAGGAGACAGAGATATGAGGATGAAAGTGAGACTGAGATCAGTGCCACAAGTCCAGTCAAAGATAAGAGAAAGAAAAAGAAGTCAAAAAAGAAGAAATCTAAATCCAGAAGAAGAAGTTCTCCAATTATTGCTGTTAGCCCTCTTAATATGTCTAAAGACAGTTCTGTGGAAAAAACTGACTTTTCAGAACTGGACTCTTTAACTCACAAACAGAATGTTTTGTTCTTAGACCACGACTATTTTAAGAAATCTGAGGATAACACAGAGCTTGTGAATAACACAGAGCTTGTGAATAACACCGAGCTTGTGAATAACACCGAGCTTGTGAATAACACCAAACTGTCTGGTTGTGTAGAAGTTAAGTCGGAGACATCTGCCAGGGATTTAGACAAAAGTAGAAATGTTGTTTCCAGTGGTGATCCTCCTGAAGTAGATTCAAACCAAGGAGAAGTGAGGGCCTCAAAGGTTACCGAGCATTCATACAGCCATGGTCTAGACGGAAGTGCACAAGACATATCACAAGAAGGCCATTCTGGGGAGACAGATTCTGTGAAGAGCAGTGAGGATGAATCTAGTGATGGCAGTAGTAGTGATAGTAATAGTAGTAGCAGTGTAGATGGTAGCAGGAGTAGTGGAAATAAAAGTAGTAGTATAAGCAGTAGTGGTGACAGTTCATATTCTAATGACGAGAATGACAGTAGCAGCGATCAGTCCACCTCACATTCCAAACCAAAAAGATATCAGAAAAATAAGCCAGATAGGGCCGACAGTAACTCAACCGATGAAGATGATGAGAGTAGCAATTTGGATGCCGATGATAATGATGAGGAGAGTGAGGGTGAGGAGGATGACGACTCCAAGTGCCAGATGTGCATGAGGGCCGCCCCGCCACACTTTAAAGACAAAACTATTGATTGGGTTGATTGTGACGGCAATTGTGGGCGATGGTTTCATGTCATCTGTATTATCAGGTCCCAGTCCAAGGCAGACCCCAACCACTTTGTGTGTCCTTCATGTAAGTGTAAAAGGTAGGGCACAAGAGTGTAAAGATAGGACACAGTCCAAGGCTTACACCAGCCACTGTTTGTCCTTCTTGTAAGTGTAAAGGATTACATTACAATGTTATTGTCTTCAGTGATGGACTGGAACTCTTTCTTTAAATCTTTTGTAGTCTGCAAACACTAACATTGGCATGATACCGTAACAATAACATGATTTACAGAGCTTTACTGATACAATTTTGAAAAAAATAACATTTGAAAATGTTGGCACATCTACTATAGAACTGTAATGATTATAATCAATGTCGGTACATTTACTATGGTAATGGTACCCCTAATAATTATATTCAATGGTGGAACATTTACCACAGTGCTGTAATGATTATAATCAATGTTGGCACATTAACTACGGTACTGTAATAATTATAATCAAGAAAAATGTGGAGGAAAAAAAAAAGTTGAGAATTCTTTTACTTTAGATCCCCATGTATATTTTGCTACAGAACAGCAAAGAACCAGCCATGCTGTACATAGAGAATGTAACAGCAAAGAACCAGCCATGCTGTACATAGAGAATGTAACAGCAAAGAACCTGCCATGCTGTACATAGAAAATGTAAATGTAACATGAGTTAAATAAGATGTAATGTAATTTTTGTAAATAAATATTGTTTGACTTGCACATCTACTACTGTAACCGGTACTTCGGATTAAGAATATAAGTGGCTTGAGAATCCTGCAGCTAAATATAATCATTAGCAGTGCAGCTATTGTTGACTATTACTTTGATGATCTCCCTTTTGTCTTTTCAGTTTCAGTCCCTTGTTTTGTTTTCTTTAGAATAAAATTAATACCAGCACATTTTAAAATGCATTCATCAAATCTTCTCTTTAAATGGTTCTCAACCTAGGAGCTCTAAAGAGTTATGTAATTTGTGTATGAACCAAGTCTATATTTCTGAATCATTTCAAATTTATATTTTAAAAATGTAGACAATGCCATTTTATTTTAACATGTCCAAATTTTTGTTCTCTCAAATAATTGTTTGATTAAATCATCATTGTCAACATGATTTAAGTTTTCTTTTCATAGTAGTGGAGAAATGAAGTATAGTGTTGAGTACCCATTTAATAGGAATCTATATAGACTACTTCAAATATGATTATACACAGACATTCAAATATCTGGGTACCCAGACATTCAAATATCATTATAATTATTCTTACTTATACATAGCTATTCATATATTCTGCACAGACATTCAAATATTGTATAGTTACTCAAATATCATTGTACTTGTACACAGACATTCATCAAATATTGTAAACAGATATTCATCAAATATTATAAACAGTCATTCAAATATCTTTGAACAGACAATCAAATATCATTGTAGACAATCATTCAAATATCAGTGCACACAGACATTTAGATACCACTGTACACATTCATTCAAATATTGTACACAGTAATTTAACATTGTCTATAGACATAAAAATAATACATCTTTTAATGCATTGGTTATTTTCCAAATCCTTTGGATTGTGTGCTATCCTTGACTAGTGTGTTAGCTTGACAAGTGTGTTAATTTCCATGTGCCAGGTTTGACAACTGTGTTAGTTTCCATGTGCCAGGCTTGACAAGTGTGTTAGTGTCTTTATTTTATCTGATATTGCTGACCGAATGGTGTGTGTGTGGGGGGGGGGGGTGTTAAGTAATAGAGAATTCATTCAACTTCTTTATTATTTTTTAAAATAATTTTAAAATGCCTTTGAGACCTTGACACTAGATGACAAGTACCGGTACTGTAATTGTGTGGCTGAGCCTAACTTTGAGCAGTAGGGTCCCCTGGAATTTTTTTGCATACTGGTAACTTCAATTTGTTTTGAGTTCACTATTAAGTTTAGTTGTGTTGACTTTTTCTCTATCCTAGTTTGTAGTTTCAGGGGCATTACAAGACTCTTCATTGTATTCACTGTGGGCACCTATGACTATGAGACCACAATATTCATTCCCACAACTATTTCTTGTCTTCCCTGCATGTGACATAAGACAACCAAATATATTAATTGTGACATGAAGTTATAAGACAACCAAATATAGAAATTGTGACATGAAGTTATAAGACAACCAAATATATTAATTGTGACATGAAGTTATAAGACAACCAAATATACAAATTATTACTGGTACCTTTACTTATATGGCCACTAAATATATAAATTATGACATGAAAATTTATGACAACTAAACATTCACATTATGACATGAACATTTATGACAGCTAAACATAAAAATGACGTGAAGATATAAGTTAACTAAACGTACAAATTATGATTTGAAGTCATGACAACTAAATATACAAATTATGACATGAACATTTATGACAACTAAACATACAAATTATGACATGACATAATGAAGTCATATGACAACTAAATATGCAAATTATGACAAAAAATTAACTGACCAAGTGTGCCAGGAGCGAGAGCCAAAAGTTACATCCAAATCACCCTCGCACCCCCTAGATACGCCACTGTGAAAGTTAAAAAGTTAACTACCTATGCCCGCCCCCACAGATCTTAATAAGATACTGATAACTAATTAGGGATTCAATTGCTGCCACACGTTCATCAAATTTTGAAAGTGAAGCACAATAATCACATCTGCCTCCATGGCCACGAGAAGGTGGTGGACGAGGGGAGAGGGCGCAACAAAATAGTAAATTATCCTGAGGCTACCTATCTGTAGACCAATATCCTCTGGCGTAGGAACGTATGTGGGGGGAGGGGCTGGCTCAAAAATTAAAGTTAGAATGATGAAAGACTCGATACAGTTTTTAAAAAAAGAAAGAATGTTGACCATTCTACCAAAAGGTTTGCATTGTATTCATATTATGTTTTTTTTTTTTAAAGATTACATTATCTTGACAAAAAAGCTCGTACATGTGGCCTAAGGTTAACAGATTTGTTCCCCTTTTTATTGCATTGATCATTTACTTGGGGGCGATCCGTAAATGACGTCACGCAATTTTTGCCGATTTTTTACCTCTCCCCCCTCCCCCATCGTCTCAAAATGTTAAACCCCGCCCCTCAAATATAACGTCACAAATCACTGCACCCCACCCCCTAAATTATTCCCTCTGTCCACTACAGTCGTTAAAAAACCCTTAAGAAATTCACCATTCAAGGATATCAAATTACTGCACCGGTGTCAGAAACATTTCACTAGTACAGTGGTTCTTAGCCAAGGGGTAAAAGTACCTCCCCAGCCCTGAAAATTGCATTTTCTCCCATTACTAGCTGTTGCTGCTTTTTGGTTAAAAAACAGATTTTATGCATTTTGATAAGCAGCAGTAAATGTTTTCCTGGTCAATTTTGTTTGGGCATCATTTGTATTGGTAATTTTTTTCCCTTGTTTGTAATAAGTGAATTAAAGAAATAAAACGACAAGTAAACCATTTAATTATTTTCATATTTAAAATTTAACACAATATAATTTATATGGTTGGGGGGGGGGGGGTTGTTTAAAACGGAATGGGCCTGCAGTCTGCAGCTCTGCAAAAAGGTTAAGAATCCCTGACCTAAAGCATTTACTAAGATCATCCCCCACTCCCGGGTCAACCATTTTTTTTCATTCCATCCCACTTCCCTGTGATTCTGTGACTCCCATCTTCACATAAATTCTCTAAACTGTCAATGTCACTATGCCCATTTTCTCCTCCTCCGTGTTGGCCTGTAACTTGATCAGAGGCCATTTCTGGGTAAAAGCACTAATTGATTATATGATTATCTTGTACCTCCGAACATTAGGTTTAGTGGAAATTACATACTATGAATATATTAATATTATAAATGGGTGAGAGACTGCAATCATGTTAGGTACTGATAGAAAGAAATAAGTGAAACAACGTATAGGAAAACCTGATAAAAGAAGCAACAAAACAACAAGCATGTCGGCAAGAAGCCTTCTTCGGTCAAGAAAAACAACAATAATACCAATACATATTTCATCCAAATGGGCTTGGTTGCTTTTTTCCAATCTGACAATGCGAAATTTGCTAAAACTTTTTGAACATGTAGTTTATGATTTATGGTAAAACTTTTTGAACATGTAGTTTATGATTTATGGTGTTTTAAGTTAACTCGAAAAAATATTTCTACCATATCTCTAATTGGTTGGGTTGATTTAGCTTAATATCCATAGACAGAACAATTGCATAAGAGTTGGATATGAAGGAAATGTCAGGATTTTGTTTCGGCGAAACCAAGGAAAGCATGTTTTTTTCTGACATAGACTGGTCATTAATAGATACTCTTAATAATTGCCAAAAAGAATTTTTCGGTATCCCAGTTATTTTTCAGTTAGCCTACTCTGCAGTAGTAAGAATGCCAAGATTATGTTATATCAACGACCGGTTTTAACTCTACTATAAACGCGTCAATTTACAAATTGAGTTCAGTTTTAATTAATCTACTTATAAATTATTTTTTCTTAAAAGAATTATATATTTTCATCATTTGGATTTATATTCTGATATGAATTAGATGAATTATTAGCATTTTATTTATAAAGAGGCGGCACTTTTTGTTTGTCTAAAGCATGAAACTTTCTAATCCGTGCTTTGAATAAGAGGTTCAAATGGTAACATCTATTGGAAGCAGACATCTTCAAACAAGATTATTTGGCGAATATTTGTAAAAGTAAAAGAAATTTCAAAATTAAAATAGCGGATACAGGAATTCTTTGGCTCTGGTGAGACATGTGATTGTTGTGTATACGAGTGAACTGAGTGAAATTATGCCTACACTTTTTTGATGGAAAATAATCTTCAACTTCAAAACAAATTGTGTGAATTAAATGATTATTTAATTTTGCTGACATATTCAATAACATAAACACCAGCCTGCATGGAAAAGGGTTAAATAAGAGCGGTAGGTCAAATTAATTGTGCTATAGGATTGGGAAACAAGATTGTGATTTGGAAGCGGAAAGTGAAAGAGAAAAAATTGGAAAAGTGTTCCAAAAAGCTGAGTGTGGGCTAAACAGTAATAGTAATAATATTAAATAACCCGTTAATTGTGGACCATTTGACATTTATCTAAGAAAAAGTTCTTCTTGCTTTCCCAAATTCTAAAATTCAAAACTATGATTAGATGAGGAATCCATTTCTTTCACCTGAGTGGGAGTGAGTGATGAACTTTTCATTTACCTAAGGAAGAATAAGCTGACATAACAAGTATTGGCATCTGTTAAAAAATGTATGAAGAGGGAGATTTAGCAGCTGGATTTACGTTTCAAAGTTTCATCTAAAATATAAATTTAATTTATTATGTTTTCATGAGAATGTTGTGTCTTCATACATCACGTTGTTTAAATTACACTTTACTTTTGTGTGCACGTATGTCTTAAAATGCTCCAATTTAATCTCATGAGTCATGAAAAGTTTGGAAATTGGAAAGCAATGCCTATAATATAGGCTATATAGCCTATACTTAAGGTCTTAATTACCCCCATCTCCCCACCCGGACCATATGCGACCGTATGCAAAGTCTCCAAAATCAACTAACTCCCCATATTGTTGTTTATAAATGTATGATTTTTCTGTAATTGCTTTTGTGAAGCGCAGTGAGCCTAGCCCAAGGTTGGGTACTACTGCGCTGTATAAAACCATCTTGCCTTAATCCTTTACAGTACACTGTACAGTGTACAGGGAAGGTGTTCTTGAAAGTTCTTCCTTTTAAAAAAATTAATAAAAATATGTGAGTTTGTAATAAATGGATCACGGATGACCCCTAAATGCTTATTTTGAAAGCTATCATACTAACAATTTATTTTGAGTTATAAATAAGAGAAAGTACCATCATACATTATGACACTTGTTTATTAACTTTATTTGAATTAGACAAGAAAATAATTGCGAAATCAACAATGTACTCATGCAAAAATATATTCGAATACGTTTATGTAAAATCAAGTTAACCTACGCAATCATGGGGGTCAATGGAAGAGACGTTGTATTTCTTTGCTTTTGTTCATTCGGCCTTGGTGTTTTCGTGGGCTATAAATTAAAGTCTGCCAGAATAAAATATCTCCAATGGAAAAGGGACCGTTTATTAAACAAGTTAAAAGAAACAACGAACAAAATTAACATTGAAACCAGCGTTGCGGGTATTCACTGAGAAGGCAATTATTTAAAAAAAAAAAAAACGGTTTCCTGTTTTCTTCCCGTGATGCATTGTATAGCTAATAATAAATGCACATGGCGTCAAATTGGTGTTAAGTTTTCGCTTGTGTTTCAGATATTGTGTTTAATTTCATCATAGCCTATGAACAGTTTCAGAAATGTCAGGATTTGAAAACCTTGGCCTCGATGAATGGCTTGTCAAACAGTGCCTTTCAATGGGAATTTCTAAACCATCCCCTATTCAAAGCAATTGCATACCTCCGATCTTGGATGGACAGAATTGTGTTGGTTGTGCCAAAACAGGCAGTGGAAAAACTGCTGCCTTCGCACTCCCAATTTTACAAAAACTCTCAGAAGACAGATATGGACCTTATGCCCTTGTCCTTACACCTACTCGTGAGCTTGCGTTTCAAATAGCAGATCAGTTCAAAGTGTTGGGTAAAGAAATCAATATAAGTGTAACTGTAATCACTGGTGGAATGGATATGGTTCGACAAGGTCAGGATTTAACAGTAAAGCCACATATTGTTGTTTCTACTCCTGGTCGGCTTGCTGATCACTATGAAAGCTGTGACACATTCAGTTTGAAAAAAATTAAATTTCTTGTTCTTGATGAAGCTGATCGCTTGTTAGAAGATACTGGTTTTGCAGAGCAACTGGAGATTATTTTCAAAAAGCTTCCAGAAAAAAGGCAAACACTACTCTTTAGTGCAACTATGACACCAGCTATTAGACAGCTGCAGGATTCATCAAAAGAAAAGGTGTTCTCATGGTCACAGTCAGCAGTTGTTGCCACTGTGGATGAACTTGACCAGCGTTACGTGCTTATGAATGCAGATGTAAAGGATGCATACCTAATGCATATTCTTGATGTATACACTACAGAAAGATCAAAGAGTTCAATTATTATTTTTACAAGTACTTGCAAATATGCACAAATTCTTTCAATGATGTGTGATGATTTAGGTTTTCCATGTGTTTCTCTGCACTCCATGCTACCTCAGAAATATCGATTGTCTGGCCTAACGAAATTTAAATCGGACCAAGTAAAAATCTTAATTGCCACCGATGTTGCTAGCAGAGGCTTAGATATTCCCACTGTGGACCTTATTATAAACCATAATGTTCCAAATCGACCAAGGGATTATGTTCATCGTGTTGGGCGTACAGCTCGTGCTGGTAGAGGTGGGATGGCCATCACCCTGGTAACTCAGTTTGATGTTCATCTCACTAAAACTATTGAATCGTTTATAAATACAAAACTGACAGAGCACCAAACAAATGAAAAGGAGGTTATGAAACTTCTTACAGAAGTTGCTGTATCCCGCAGGGAAGCTGAAATTCGTTTAGATGAAAGAGACTTTGGTGAGAAAAGACAAATAAATAAGAGAAAGAAACTTATTTTACAAGGGAAAGATCCCGAAGAAGAAGAAAAACAAAAAGCTAAGAAAATGAAGCAAAAAGATGGAAAGACAAAGGATCAACGAGATGCAGAAAAGCAGCAGAGAAAAGAGAAATTTAAAAATAAATTTAAAAAGAACATTGCTACAAGAAAAGTTTCTTCTTAGAGAATTAACTTTTGTTAGATTTTCTTTCTGTTGATGAAACCTTATCTTAATTTATATATAAAACTAGTACTGTAAGTGTAAGAATTTAATTAATAATATTGCCATGTCCCACATTTTATTTTCCATAGTCTTATAGTGGTGGTTACCAAAATTTTTAATCGCCTTTTGTCAAGTACACTTAAAGTAACTGTTATAGTTATATTTTCTATACTATTCCTTGTCACTGTCATTGTTTGGAAAAAACTGATAATTTTTAAAAGTTATAAACAAGAAGTAATACTTCATTAAATTCACCAGACTAAATCACATCAGTATTGTAGAGGCTTCTTCTAACTGAGTTACTCGTTTTAACCAGGTACATTCAATGTTACACCCTGTTACATGAATTGAAATAAAATTATGAACTTTTTAAAATGTATTACACTGTGCCTTTCAGAAAGTCGCGGGATACGTTTTTGGAACCACTGATCTATAACCTACTTTGTATTTATTTAATTATTTTGGTGTTTTTTTAAGACTAAAATCACTCAAACTGAACCGGTTAACACCGCTGGTATTTCAGAATACACTATTATTGTATAGACTGCTAGAAATAATAATTTATACATTTATTCACTGACCAATGTCTAATATTGCAGTAATATCATTTTAAAAATTTTTATTTTTGGTTTCAAGCTATGGTACCGTACATTTCTCATTTGAAACAAGAATATTTTTTTTTACCTTTGTTAGTTCAGTCTATTATTATTATTATTACATTCATTTCAATTTTTTTTTTCTGGCTATGTTTTAAAAAATCTCACTAACATATAACAACAAACTTATTTTTAAAAAAAATCAAATTGCTTGAGATTTGTTTATACCAATACCAGCATTTATAATTTCATTTTAAATCGAGTATGTTAAGAATCTGACAAATTTTGTTGATATTCAATGATATGCTTGTGAATTATCATTAATTTTAATTATGTTCTTTTTGGACTATATTTCTTATGCAATAGAGACTTTTAAAGCAGTTTCTGTGTGTCAAATAAAACAAACATTTGCAAAGATGGTAGCTTTTTGAAGAAAAAATATATTTCAAATTTTAACTGCATATAGATTAAAATACATTAAAATTAATAATCTGCCAACCTTTGTTTATATTCGGTATTAAAATATATTAAATACTGGTATATAATGTTCACTCTCACTGCAGGACTTGTATTTAAAAAAAAAATTAAAATATTGAAGCAGTAATTCTTTGTTGAATGTTAATGTTTCAATGTTATGCATATTTGTTAATTCACTTATTCTTTACATTTTTAGACACAACATGTTTCTCAATTTATCACAAATTTCATTGCATCTGCTGCTCAGTTATAGTATATCATCCCAATGGTATCAATACCGTAATTAAGAAAGAGATGCTTGGATACTTGTCCCCATGACCAAAGTAACAATAACAACTGCTATTTTTACTTCTAGCCTAAGCAACACTCAAAAATTGTTTGCCTTTAAACAAACTCAAGTCATACTAAGTTAATTATGAGGTTTCTTCATTGTATATCACAAAGTAGAAGGAGATGAGGGAAACAAAGTATGGGAAAACCTGATAAAAGTAAAAGGAAGCAACAAAACAACAAACGTGTTGGCAAGAAGCCTTCTTGAGCAAACAAGCAACTGTATAAATATTAAAATAAACCCATAGCTGTAAATAACTGTAATGTAGTATCTTAGAGGACACAAGAGAAATGCTGTTTGCTGTCCTTGTGGTTAATACATTACAGCTCTGGGTTTATTTTAATATTTATATTGTTTTTTACTATTGCTTTTCGCTGAAGAAGGCTTCTTGCCAACACATTCATTGTTTAGTTGCTTTCCATTTCCAGCTTTTCCGAGATAGGTACTTAGTTTTACTTATTTTTTTCATACTTTTTGCAACCGAATGCCATCTATTGTTATATTTTGGTTTTTAATACCATAAAGTTAAAGTACTTACAAGTACAACATTTTTAATACCAGTACCATAAAGTACATACAAGTACAACATTATTTCTCATCAATGGCCACATCACCCCATGGTCCATAGCTTTTTATTTAAAAGAAAAGTTTTTTAATACTGAAAAACGGGGAAGACATTTAAAAATGTAACTACTAAATAAAATGTTAAAATGGGGCACATACATAAAAAGGGCGAGAAACACCGTAGAACAACAAAGAGGCTGATCAGCTATATGTTTATTTACCCTACATCCTAAATTCGACTGGTACATACTAAAACAATACTAAATATAGTTAAACAGGTACATATTAATACTACTATAATAACGTCCTAATGTAAAATATTTGCATTCAAAAGTGTTACCTCTGATAAATGGTTTTAAAATGAAAGACTGTACTAAGTTTCAAATGCTTGCTTTCTTAATTAGTCAAATCCATTATAAAGAAGCTGACATTTCACTTTCGTAATTAGTCAATTCCATAATAAAGAAGCTGATGACAATGCACTACGTTTTATTTTACTTAATAATATTAATTTTTAAAGCTATGGTTGAACCTCACTATGTATTATTATTGTTGGAAAAGTAGTGTTTATTACAGAGCCGAGTACATATCCAATATTTAATTTACAAAAACTGGCTAAGTCCATACAAGTTTTAATTTAAAAAAAATATGTACATGGTATACGTTTTTACTTATAATAATTCTCCAAGTAATTGCATTCACTGACATAACATTTCAATGTTTTTCATAAACCATCTGTCAACTCTACACCAGGGTCTATCCCATAGACCAAATTTCCTTTTGTAATATGAGCCCACGCCATTCTGCTTGTGGTAAAATGATGGGCCACCTCGCCACCCTTGCTAATGACTATAACACCACCAGCACCCCTCACCCTTGATGACATAAGTTCTAAAGCTGTTTGGGCTGCCTGTTGAGCTGTGGCACCTGAAAACACACAAATTCAACCATTTTGCCTTTTCTACCATTTTCAGTGTTAACTATGACTATGAGATAGCATGAGACTCAAATTATTAAAAAAATCTATGTTTTGATTCTATTTCTGCTCTACGCAACAGAGCTATTTGATTTTAAAACTAGAGATATAGTGGTGTTTCATTTCATAAATTGTATATATATTTTTTAGATGTCAGCACTGTGGATAAGATAAGAAATGATTTATTACTATCACACCTGATGTTAATATTTCTTACATCATAAAATTTCATTAAATTAAATGTTCTACTGTTAGTAGTTAGTGTTAGTCCATGGCCTTTTTTTCAATTTGAAAATACCCGGTACTAATTAATGTAATGATAAGAGTGCAGGTATTAATTTGATAAAGAGCAAACACATTTAGTTTTAGATAATGAACTTATCCGCACAGCTACAATACAATAAATACAATGTAAAAAAATAAGTAGGAAAACTCATTTGTGAAAAATGACTTCTCTAGTTAAAGTAACAGTAGTTCAAAACTTGTGTTTACAAACCTCTCTCCATTAGTTCCGCAACTTTCCTTGTTAAACTGATCTTCATAATAGACTCTCCATGACCAGTAGAGGAAGAAGCACCAATTGTATTGTCAGCAAAGGCACCAGCACCTAGATTACCGGTAGTTAAGATGTGTGTTTGACAAACATTTATCAATTATTTTCACACTTCAGCAACTGTTTTTTAACCGGCATTTGATTTAATTTAAAAATGATTTCTTAAAAAATCATGAGTTATTGATTATTTTTGGAAAATTACTATTTAAAAATAGAATTTATATAGACTATCCTGCCTATTAATACCCTAACCCAATAGTACCGGTATATTAAATTTAACACTACGGTAACTAACAATAACCCAAGCCGGTTATGTGAATATTTTCTTCTGTTACACTAACTGTATAACTTATAACTATTGGTATACAAATTATATATTAAACTCATAAATACCATTTATAAAATGAAGCACGTACGATTAATTATATTTTAACCAAGTGATGATTGGCAGTCATGACAGCTTCTAGGTTAAGAAGTTATGACAGCTTCTGTATTAAGTTATGACAGCTTCTATATCAACAAGTTATGACAGCTTCTATATTAAGAAATTATGACAAATTCTAGGTTAATTAAGAAGTTATGAAAGTCAGTAATGACAGCTTCTAGGTTAATTAAGAAGTTATGACAGCTTCTAGGTTAAGTAGTAACGACAGCTTCTACCACTAGGTTAAGTAGTTATAACAGCTTGTAGGCTAACATTTATTAATTTTAATTGTATCTGTACAGACAATAATGATTTTGTGTGAAAGACAATTCGCTACCTGTCAAAGGACCATTCAAGTAATTTAACACATGTGTTGGTTGGTGATAGGATTGGTGATTATAGATCTGATTCTAATATACTAAATGCACCCTTTTCTCTTGGATGATTGAATACACCGACACATTATCTGTCAAATGTTATGGCCTCACCTCTGTTTTTCAATAAATATCAGAAACTAAATTTAACTTTAAATATTAACGGTCGCCAACAATGAATCTGAGAAATGTAAAGGTCTAAAAGTTTTGAAAACTGTTCTTTATTCTCGGAGTACAGTACCGGTTCATTCCCGGAGTACCGGTATCACAAACGTTCTCTCTAAAATTCATAACAACAAAACGAATGATCAAGATGTTGCTATGTAATATTTGGACTGACCTATAATTGGAGTATCGCCAACCCTGCCTGGTCTTTTGGCTGTTATTCCACCAGTGGATGTGGCACTGGCTAAATTGCCTTGAGTGTCTATTGCAACAGCTCCTACAGTATCACATCCACTACGTTTTGGAACTAATTCTCTGAAAAATAAAGGGAAAGTCTCTTTATTGTATATAATATAGTACCTGATTACTAGTTTAATTGACACTAAATATAAAATAGTTTTAAGTGTTCTTTCTCAAATTTCAATTTAAATGTTCTAACTTAAACTAACTATAATTACTATAAAAAAATAATAAATAAGTTAATTCAATAAAAAAGCTTGAAATGTATTCTAAAATATTCTTTCATAAACTTTTGTAAGCAGCATTATGCTGTAGAACTTCAACTGAATAGCGGCACATCCAATGAAATGAATAGTTGCAGAATGACCTTGCAGAAAATAAGGATTTAACAGTGGTAGAATATTGTACGTATCTCTCCCACTCAGCTCTGGCTCCTTCTGTGACAAGCTCATGTTTAGACAACCTGGGAATGTTCTGTTCTCTAGCAAAGTCATTGGCACCTTGTCCCACAAGTAAACAGTGGTCTGTCTGTGGGAGGGGTTCAGGAAAGAATTTAAATTTAAGACGAGCAATGAAATAAAAATCAATCTGCTCAATGACTGTACTGGTAATGTACAGTACTGGTCTTGTACTGGTAATATACAGTACCGGTCTTGTACTGGTAATTAGTTGATCAGGGACATATCCCAACAGTGTTTATGATGTTAATAGTTGCACCTTTCAAATAAATAATTTCTTAAGATATCAGATTTTACAATTTTGCCATAGCTGTACCTTTCAAAGTAATCATTTCTTACGATATCAGATTGTACAATTTTACCATATCTGTACCTTTCAAAGAAATCATTTCTTACGATATCAGATTGTATTTGTACCATATCCGTACCATTCAAATAAATTATGTCTTTAGATACCCAGTTTCATATGGTACCTGTAGCCTAACTTTCAAATACATTATTTCTTAAGATATCAGATTGTACAATTGTACCCATACTTTTCGAATACAAAATTTCATAAGAAGTTTGGTAGGTGAGAATATTTTAAAAGTTTTAATTTTTCAAATTGTTTTCTCTGAATTAATTAGTGTCCATTTCTTATTATATTTGTGATGATGTGTGATAAAAACTGTCTCATTCAATAGTGCTAAAAATTTGAATGACTGGGTTGGGGAAAAAAAAGGGGGGGGGGGGGCGGGTAAAAAAGAAGTAAAACATAGTGTGACATCAATTATGGAAGTCCACATAACAGTTACAACTTAGTACAAAGGTTTATCTGACCTTGTCCATAACCAGTTTTGCCAACTGTACAGGATTAGCAATATCTTGTACAGCAGCAACAGCTCCTGAATTTAAGTTGTTCCCATCTATAACAATGGCATCTAGCTCCACTTCACCTTTCATGTTAAGTACTGCCCCATGACCTGTTAGCATGCAATGATAAAAGGGGGGTAGGATTTATTCAGTCATTGTGGGGGGGAGGGGAGGCAGGGGGGAGATGAACCCTTACACTTACTTAATCTTTATCATGATATTACAAACTGACATAATTTCACTTATAGATTGCTACAGGTTGGCTCTCCACTTTTCATATTTTATTTTTAATAGGGTTAATGGCAAGTTACAACCACTGAAATGGGGGGGGGGGGGGCACATTTTTCTTTATGTGGAGGGGCGGTATTTTGGTCAACTCAGTTGCCAACTGCTGATTTTTTTGGTGGAAGGGTGCTGCTACAATCTTGGCCCTCCCCACTGTCCCCAGGTTACACTAAACATAGCAATGTCACTGGTTAGTAGTAGCAGCTATGTCACTGGTTAGTAGAAGCAGCTATATCACTGGTTAGTAGTAGTAGTAGCTATGTCACTGGTTAGTAGTAGTAGCTATGTCATTGGTTAGTAGTAGTAGTAGCTATGTCACTGGTTAGAAGTAGTAACTATTGGTTAGTAGTAGTAGCTATGTCCCTGGTTAGTAGTAGTAGCTATGTCACTGGTTAGTAGTAGTAGTAGCTATGTCACTGGTTAGTAGTAGTAGTAGCTATGTCACTGGTTAGTAGTAGTAGTAGCTATGTCACTGGTTAGAAGTAGTAGTAGCTATGTCACTGGTTAGTAGTAGTAGTAGCTATGTCACTGGTTACTAGTAGTAGCTATGTCACTGGTTAGAAGTAGTAGTAGCTATGTCACTGGTTAGTAGTAGTAGTAGCTATGTCACTGGTTAGTAGTAGTAGCTATGCCACTGGTTAGTAGTAGTAGCTATGTCACTGGTTAGTAGTAGTAGCTATGTCACTGGTTAGTAGTAGTAGCAGCTATGTCACTGGTTAGTAGTAGTAGCTATGTCACTGGTTAGTAGTAGTTGCTATGTCACTGGTTAGTAGTAGTAGCAGCTATGTCACTGGTTAGTAGTAGTAGCTATGTCACTGGTTAGTAGTAGTAGCTATGTCACTGGTTAGTAGTAGTAGCTATGTCACTGGTTAGTAGTAGTAGCTATGTCACTGGTTAGTAGTAGTAGTAGCTATGTCACTGGTTAGTAGTAGTAGTAGCTATGTCACTGGTTAGTAGTAGTAGTAGCTATGTCACTGGTTAGAAGTAGTAGTAGCTATGTCACTGGTTAGTAGTAGTAGTAGCTATGTCACTGGTTAGTAGTAGTAGTAGCTATGTCACTGGTTAGTAGTAGTAGCTATGTCACTGGTTAGTAGTAGTAGCTATGTCACTGGTTAGTAGTAGTAGCTATGTCACTGGTTAGTAGTAGTTGCTATGTCACTGGTTAGTAGTAGTAGCTATGTCCCTGGTTAGTAGTAGTAGCTATGTCATGTCGCCGGTTAGTAGTAGTAGCTATGCCACCGGTTAGTAGTAGCTATGCCACCGGTTAGTAGTAGCTATGCCACCAGTTAGTAGTAGCTATGCAACCAGTTAGTAGTAGCTTTGCCACCGGTTTGTAGTAGATATGCCACCTATTTTAGTAGCTTTGCCACCGGTTAGTAGTAGATATGCCACCTGTTAGTAGTAGCTATACAACCGGTTAGTAGTTGCTCTACCACCGGTTAGGAGTAGCTTTGCCACCAATTACAACTTAATTTGGTGCTTGATTCGAACACAAAATTTCAAATTGGAATTACCGATACCGGTAGTCAAATAAAAGAATATTATGTGTTGGAAAAAAATCAGGCTTTGGTAAATTGTGCTTCGATAAACCATTAATAATGAAAAATAACCGTGCACAAAAGACGTACCGGCATCAAAGATAGGATCGTCTTCCATCACCGACACAGCTGCAACCACAGCATCCACAGCACTGCCTCCATTCCTCAGTACATTAAAACCCTTTAGCACAGCATTTTTGACACCATCCAAACTCCTCTGTGTTGCCTCGTCGGGGATAGCCCAAGCCCCACCATGAACTATGATTGCCGGCTCCATTCGAAATATTTGAACGCGGGCAAAGAATTGTCAACCTAGATCTTAGCTCACACTACACAATGCTTTTTAAAGGGAGTAAATTGACGAAAAGAAACTACAGTTACAACAGTAAATGCGGTATGTACGGTAATTGTAAAAAAGCAAACAATAAAAAAAAAACTAACTAACAAATTATATAAAAAAACGGTGATATTTTAGGTACCGTAGTAGTGTTGCAATGCTAGACGTCGCCTTAAGGCGTCCTTCGAGTTTAAGCACCGTTAATTTATACTGTCCGTACACGGTACTAAAATTTAACAATTTCCATTTTCTAATTTTGAAAGAGGTGTCATTGAAAATTGTACCGCACTATATAAGACAACTAATAATAATAATAAATAATAAAAAATGAAAGTGAGCTTCAGGCCAGGCCGTCATGATACGCCTGGCGCTGACAACAAATACTAATATCTAATTCAGGAGATCTAAATCAGACAATGTCCCATCAACTCACTGAAAGTAGACCCAAAAGTTTTAGCATACCTATACTATAGCTAATTAGTGAAGAAAAAAATCAGACTAAATAATTGTTGATCGGTGATAACCTAATTTTGGTAAGGACTTTCCCAGTGATAACCTAATTTTGATACCGGTAAGAACTTTATTGCTTGCTCATCTCTTCTTTGACTTTAATTTTAGAAATAGGCAGTATCATTATCAACATCATTAGACTTAATTCTCAAGAATTTTGACAGTTCTGATAAGCCAAATCAGGGAAAAGTTGAGTGGGGTGGTGCTAAGGAAGCAGTTGCTTCCCCTAGCGAGGCTAAACCAGAACGTCATTGGGTAGGGCAATTTGCTCCCCTTCTCTGAATTTCCCCTATTTTTTTTCACCTAGGCAATAAGCGTCACAGAAAATAAATCATTTAAAAAAAGAACAATTCGTTCATTTTAAAATTAACAATAGAAAACATCAAACACAATCTGGCAATTCTTATTTCAATTGATTTATACTGTGTGACGTCATTGTAATAAGATATGTTCAGGGATGCCTCCAGTAAGAAACAACTCAACACGCCGGCCAAGCTTTGGCTCCCCCACACCCGATAAAAAAACTGAAATGCCGACCCGGGCTAAGCCACGACCTACGAGATCTTAGTGGGCCATGGCTAAACCCCGCGGCCTACAAGATCTTAGTGGGCCATGGCTAAGCCCCGCGGCCTACAAGATCTTAGTGGGCCATGGCTAAGCCTCGCGGCCTACAAGATCTTAGTGGGCCATGGCTAAGCCCCGCGGCCTTCCTAAATGAATTAGGAAGAGGGGTTGTTTACTTCTGCAATGACCTTTACCAAGGTGGGCCACTGCGCCAGCTTTGACCGCTCCCCTACACCCCACCCCCATCAACTAAAAAACGTACGCGGTCTATTTAAGTACTATTCATTCTGGATTTTACAGTATTCCAAACCTTGAAAATCTACTTTTTCTATGCTTAATTTAGTGGGCCGTGGATTAAGTACGTCACGCTGTGGAAGGGGGGTCTTACAAAGCGTGGCAGTTTGTGACACGGGGTGGGGGGGAAGTTGAGTGAGGGGCAAAAGTTTTGTTTGATTTGTTTTTTTTTATCATCCATACAAACCTGAAATTGACAGTGATGTTTAACTTTCAGTTACGATTACCTGAACTTGACAGTGATGTTTAACTTTCAGTTATGATGAATGTATTCTTACAGAATGTAACTTTAATGAATTTAACAGTGAAGTGTGCTTAGATTAATTTTTACTTTTCCATTTCAAAAGTGTGAAGTACTTTAACGTTGTGGGAGGCTCATAATTAGGCCTACTGTAATGTTATTTCTATTTCCTTATCAGATAAGTCATGGGTGTTTCCATAGAATAAATTGTATTGTTTGTTATAAGTAAATCGCGTTCCACACTACATTCTTCAGGGTTGGCGCTAGGGGTGCTGGTACTGCCCCAGTACATTCTTCAGGGTTGGCGCTAGGGGTGCTGGTACTGCCAGACTTGGTCCCTTACGATTTTGCGATTCAAAACGGGAGCAAGGGCAACTAGCTACCATACATATTTTGATGTGGCTTGAGCTTACGCTCTTAAAGCCCCGGCTAGCACACTGGCAACCAACTCCAGCTGTTGCGTTGTGCCGGCTAGTACAATGGCAACCAACTTCATCTGTTGCGTTGGGGCATATATAATCGTCTTTACGTAGGACTCTCCCTGGCATCCCCCACAACGTCCCGTGCTGGGCACTCTGTCAAAAGATAAGCTATTTTCTCCGGGCGCAGCGTGGAGTGCCGGTAAGTCGGGTCCCTGTGGTCTTTAGCCTATTGAGTTATGAGATAGTAGGGCAGTGCTCGATTCTCGTTTGGGTCACCAGATTCTGGTGTCGGCGACCCCAGTTCCATGGGCCTTGTCTACTAGGAAGCGACATGTTAACGAATACACCTCTGGCCTTCGTGCTGTCTTTCCATTGTATTTACCACTTTGTTTTAAAGTGGCCTGCCAGTCTATTTTTGACACTGAAATAAGTGACTGGAGATTCTGGCTGAGACTGGGCAGCTCCGGTTTTGGCACCATTACCTTGCCTCCGGTTATCTCAAACTTACCCATGTCATCTAAAATGGCGCCAACTTATTAGGTGATATGTGTGTCTTAATGTTCAGTCGACACGCTGAAATGTTCAATCCTACATTTGATGCGATTTCACTCAATCACGAAAGCCTCAATCAATTTTGGACGAAAGCGAAAATAAACCATACTTTTACTTTTCTGTTTCGGCCGAAACCGAAACTACACCGAAAGGGATTAAATGGCAACTTTTAGAGGCGAAAACGAAATGAAATTCGGTCGGCCTCTATTATCAACACATTATTTAGATCGTCTTGTAAAATAGTAAAGTAGAGGGTTGATTCCACAAATGCCATTTATCCGTAACGTCGATTATCCGAAAAAAATATTTTTATTATCATTATTTTCGATCGCAATGCGCATGACATTGCATTATATTTTGAATAGAAATGATTCAAAAATAGAAGTAGAAAAATAAAAACAAAATACTGTTTTCTTGTTTTTGACAGTTCAAAAGTATACGTTTCACCAGGAGTCAAGTTCTGGTAAAAGTCTTGGGAGCTCACCCAAAATATCCCCTTTGTCTCAACAAAGCTACAGGAACGCCCCTTTTGTCTCAAAAAAGCTACAGGAACGCCCCTTTTGTCTTAACAAAGCTAGAGGAACGCCCCTTTTGTCTCAACAAAGCTAGAGGAACGAACCTTTTGTCTCAACAAAGCTACAGGAACGCCCCTTTTGTCTCAACAAAGCTAGAGGAACGCCCCTTTTGTCTCAACAAAGCTACAGGAACGCCCCTTTTGTCTCAACAAAGCTACAGGACCGCCGTGCCGAGCCCTTCGTTGAACTAAATTTAAATAAAAACTGGCAGTAGATTTATTCAAACAGATACGAGATGTCTATTACAGATAAGAATTGTCTATTACAGATACGAGTTGTCTATTACATATACGAGTTGTCTATTACAGATACGAGTTGTCTATTACAGATACGAGTTGTCTATTACAGATACGAGTTGTCTATTACAGATACGAGTTGTCTATTACAGATACGAGTTGTCTATTACAGATACGAGTTGTCTATTACTGGAGGCGCCACAGAACATATATTTAAAAAAACTGCCAATTTAAAAGTGTGGGGGGGGGGGGGGCGTATGTCACCCTGACCTATTCATATGACGTCCCTGCTTTGTAGGGTAATAAAAAGCAATAAGCATCCATACTGAAATATAAAGCATACAAGACTTGATGATTACTTCACAGTATCTATCTAAAAATAGAATTAAAAATAAATCAAGATCTGAATATAAATACAGTAGAGCAAGGGTTCTCTAATCTTCATACAGTAGAGCAAGGGTTCTCTAATCTTCATACGTAGAGCAGGGGTTCTCTAATCTTCATACAGTAGAGCAAGGGTTCTCTAATCTTCATACAGTAGAGCAAGGGTTCTCTAATCTTCATACAGTAGAGCAAGGGTTCTCTAATCTTCATACTGTAGAGCAGGGGTTCTCTAATCTTCATGCAATGCCACGCCCCATCTTGCTTTCAACCCCATCCCCCATCTTGATTTTAATATATATATACCACTCCCCCAACATAAACAAATCGAATAACAAGTCAAATTATTCTGATTTTCTGGGTCCTTCTGCACCAAATGAATTTGCCTTCTTCACCCATAGGGGTTGCGGGCATCATAGTCTAAGAACATCTGCAGTAGAGCATCGATTTTTCGAACTAACTGGAACTTTGGATGTGACCTTGGATGTGACCTTGGATGTGACCTTGGATGTGACCTTGGATAGTAAGCCCTTATAAAATATCATGCCGATCTGATATGCCGTGAGAAACGCGTGACAAATAGAGGTCAAGTATGGCAACTCATCCAAGACTAGGGAGGTAACTCATCCAAGACTAGGGAGGCAACTCACCCAAGACAAGGCAGGCAACTCATCCAAGAAGAGGGAGGCAACTCATCCAAGACTAGGGAGGCAACTCATCCAAGACTAGGGAGGCAACTTACCCAAGACAAGGGAGGCAACTCATCCAAGACTAGGAAGGCAACTCATCCAAGACAAGGGAAGCAACTCATCCAAGACTAGGGAGGCAACTCATCCAAGACTAGGGAGGCAACTCATCCAAGACTAGGGAGGCAACTCATCCAAGACTAGGGAGGCAACTCATCCAAGACTAGGGAGGCAACTCATCCAAGACTAGGGAGGCAACTCATCCAAGACTAGGGAGGCAACTCATCCAAGACAAGGGACCTGGAAACCATTTTTTCGACTAACTGATTTTTGACCCATAGGCATTTATTTCTTAAAAAAATTCTAGGAACGCCGTCCCTGTGCGTTCCTTCAGGAACCAAGCGCTGATTGTAAAAACCGAAAACTGGTTATCTAAACACGATAACCGGATTAACATCCCATATTTTTTCAGAAGATGAGAAGATGCATATTTATGATATACTAGTTAAGCACAGTGCAGCAGTACCGGGTTATGGTTAGTGTAAAACTTTGCCTTAATCCAACAGGACTAATGACAATCAGTACAGTAGTGTAAGGCTGTGCCTTTATCCAACAGGACTAATGACACTTTCTCCACATCGATTTATACGTGGATGACATGCAGGCAAAAGGTGGTGGTAAGGTCATCAATGATCCCAGGCAATCACTTGTTTAATCTACACCAAGATAGAGGCTCAAAGTAAACTCCAATTTCTCAGGTCCAATCCTTGAGTGCAAAGGTCAACATGAAGTGCTAATCGCACGAGGCTGTATCAAGTCCGTGGTTTCATTTGGAGACGAAGGTTGGCAGAGATTTGTGTCGCAGGACGCAGTTTCAATCCTGTTTTAACACATAACAAGGTAAGAGTTAACTCTGAACTAAGCATACCCACTAACCGAGAAGATTTTACACTGCCCTATAAAATAATAGAAGGAAAAAAATGTTTTTAACCGTCTTTAGTACAAAACACTATCATAATTATTGAATTAAATATACAACCCGATAATATACACTGTGTTTAGTATATACCTTATTGAATTCTTTGAATAGTGTATACCTAGCCTTATAAACTGGTTATATACCCCAATCCTATCTCTGCCTTATAAACTGGTAATAAACCATAACCCTGCCTTATAAACTGGTTTTAAACCCTGAACCTAACCATAACCCGACCTTATAAACTGTGTTTGTAAAAGATGATATAGAATTCTTTTATTGATTCAAAATAAATGTATTATGGTCATGTGTTTTGATTACATTATACCATAGGCGTCTACACAGTCATGGAAGGAAGCAGGTGCTTCTAATCTGAGTTAGAGGAGGTGGAATAAAATGCCCCTTTCCCTCTTGCCTGGTTTTGAATTTCTCCAGAAAACAAAATTAATATACAAGAGGAATAAATACAAATGCTCATTAAAAAAATTTGCTCGAACCCAAATCCAAAAATTTGAGTTGACACAATTTGATATTATTAGACTAAACAAAACACACTTTGATAGAATTAGAACTAAACAAAACACACTTTGATAGAATTAGAACTAAACAAAACACAATTTGATAGAATTAGAACTAAACAAAACACACTTTGATAGAATTAGAACTAAACAAAACACACTTTGATAGAATTAGAACTAAACAAAACACAATTTGATAGAATTAGAACTAAACAAAACACACTTTGATAGAATTAGAACTAAACAAAACACAATTTGATAGAATTAGAACTAAACAAAACACACTTTGATAGAATTAGAACTAAACAAAACACACTTTGATAGAATTAGAACTAAACAAAACACAATTTGATAGAATTAGAACTAAACAAAACACACTTTGATAGAATTAGAACTAAACAAAACACACTTTGATAGAATTAGAACTAAACAAAACACACTGATAGAATTAGAACTAAACAAAACACAATTTGATAGAATTAGAACTAAACAAAACACAATTTGATAGAATTAGAACTAAACAAAACACACTTTGATAGAATTAGAACTAAACAAAACACAATTTGATAGAATTAGAACTAAACAAAACACACTTTGATAGAATTAGAACTAAACAAAACACACTTTGATAGAATTAGAACTAAACAAAACACAATTTGATAGAATTAGAACTAAACAAAAAATACGCTTACAACATTTTATTGTAAAAACAATTTCAAGATTTAATAACATGTTTTACTTAAAAATGTAAACAATAATTTCTCTATTAACTATTTTGTAATCGTCTGCTATGAATATCTCTATTGAATAGTCAACAAAGTTCTAACAATTGTTTAAACTCAACTGCTCATAGGTAGGGGGGAGGGAGGTAAATGCCCCTGCATTGTACTCTATCATTTTCAGTAAACTGACAGAGAATTAAAATATATTTTTAAAAAATCAATTATAGCCAAGCCCCCACTTTTGTAATGTAAATACACACACTCACACATAAACACAACCACGCATACATACACGCACACACGCACGGAAAAGCACACACACACACACGGGAAACACACACAGACACTCAATGAGAGTCGATGGTTTTATTTTTTAATTGATGTTTTTATTTCTTTGATTTTGACATTCAAAATATCAAGGTCAGTTTAGCAACGACCTTACATCCATTGTTTAGTTTTGACCTTCTGGATGGATTCTATTATATCCATTGTGTAGTTATGACCTTCCTGATGGACTCTCTTACATCCATTGTTTACTTATGACCTTCTTGATGGATTCTCTTATATCCATTGTGTAGTTATGATGTTCTTGATGGATTCTCTTATATCCATTGTTTATTTTTGACCTTCTGGATGGATTCTATTATATCCATTGTGTAGTTATGACCTTCCTGATGGACTCTCTTACATCCATTGTTTACTTATGACCTTCTTGATGGATTCTCTTTTATCCATTGTGTGTTTATGAGGTTCTTGATGGATTCTCTTATATCCATTGTTTTAGTTATGACCTTCTGGATGGATTCTCTTATATACATTGTGTAGTTTTGACCTTCTGGATGGTCTCTCTTACATCCATTGAGTAGTTATGACCTTCCTGCTGGGGGACTCTCTTATATCCATTGTGTAGTCATGACCTTCTGGATGGATTCTCTTATACCTATTGTGTAGTTATGACCTTCTGGATGGATTCTCTTATATCCATTGTGTAGTTATGACGTTCTGGATGGTATCTCTTGCATCCATTGTGTAGTTATGACCTTCTTGGTAGACACTCTTTTATCCATTGTTTAGTTATGATCTTCTTGATGGAATCTCTTATATCCATTTTGTAGTTATGACCATCTTGATGGACTCTCTTATATCCATTTTATGACTTTCTTGATGAATTCTTGTATACCCATCCTCATGACCTATTAATTCTTAATTCTGTCACTTTAGCGATCGTTGATGTGATTTTAACATCGTCTGGTATTTGGTTCTATCCATTAATCCGTCCCTTTGGCCCTACAGCCCATGTAAGGCTTTGGCTTGCCACACCACTCCCTACCATCCCTCCCTGTGGCATCACAGCTCATGTAGGGCTGCTTTGGCTTGCCTCACCACTCCCTACCATCCCTCCCTGTGGCATCACAGCTCATGTAGGGCTGCTTTGGCTTGCTTCATCACTCAATTCCATCCAACCCCGTGGCACCACAGCAAATGTAGGGCTTTCGTTTACTTCACCACTCCATTCCACCCATCCCTGGGGCACCAAAGCATATGTATTGTATGGCTTTAGGCTGATTCACCACTCCATTTCATCCAACTTTGTGGCATCACATCCCATGTAATGCTTTCGCTGCTTCACCACTCCATTCCATCCATCCCTGTGACACAACAGCATATGTATGACTTTGGCCTGCTTCACCACTCCATTCCATCCATCCCTGTGACACAACAGCATATGTATGACTTTGGCCTGCTTCACCACTCCATTCCATCCATCCCTGTGACACAACAGCATATGTATGACTTTGGCCTGCTTCACCACTCCATTCCATCCATCCCTGTGACACAACAGCATATGTATGACTTTGGCCTGCTTCACCACTCCATTCCATCCATCCCTGTGACACAACAGCATATGTATGACTTTGGCCTGCTTCACCACTCCATTCCATCCATCCCTGTGACACAACAGCATATGTATGACTTTGGCCTGCTTCACCACTCCATTCCATCCATCCCTGTGACACAACAGCATATGTATGACTTTGGCCTGCTTCACCACTCCATTCCATCCATCCCTGTGACACAACAGCATATGTATGACTTTGGCCTGCTTCACCACTTCCTTTCACTTAGACCTGACTGATGCTATTTTTCCACGTTTGGATTCCCATTAGCTGTAGATCTTTTTCTACATCATATACCCCCCCCCCCGCTAATACTAGGTGTGACTTAAATCCATTTTCCTCTGGGATGTTAGGGGGCGTCCGTTAACGTCAACAAAATATTTTTGACCCCCCCTTGTCAACATCTATCAACTTTTCAAGGACTCCCCTACGTAATTATGTCAACATTTTATACCCCACCCCCAAAAAATGAATTATGTTATAAAAAGTATATAAACACATTTGATGATCTACTTTAATGACACAAAATTGTAGGAAAAACATTTTATTGCATCTTTAGCTTGTTAATAGACAAGTTAAAAAATCAGTTAAATGCAGAATCTATTAAAAGGCTATTAAAGACTAAATATAATTGTTTGTGGAAGTATAAAAATTATTATTGTCAGTTTAGCTGACAGGTGTAGCATATTTTCTAGCTGCTATCATCTTACCATGGAATAGCCAGGTGTTGCTGTATTGTAACTATGGACATACTAGCTGATTTATCATTTTCATCTTGCGGAACTAATACCAGAGAAATCAACATCATTTTCATCTAACCATTTAGCACTTAAAATAGAAGCATTTTCAGTGTGAGCAATAATTGCCATAAGCTCTCTCTGTGTCTTGGCAGCTACTTGCATTAGTCGAATCCTTTTAGTTGAAGAGCAGGTGGTAATTTCTTATGCATTGTCGGTGCTGTTGAACATGCTTTTTCAACATGTCTTGTGATGTAAAATAGATGTTACAGATTTTGCAAACCCGTTTAAGCAGCGATGTTATTATTGCTACTGACTTTACTTTCCCCTAATTCTCAAAATATAGTATTCCTACTTTATCCATATCATTTATTTTGACTGCACATGACACTTGAACTTTGTCCTTGTTCCATACCTGCAACATGATCGCAAACATACCGTCCTAGTCATTTGCGACAAACAGAATCTACAGGTGAAGAGAGGCCAACTTTTGACTTCTCTTGCACTAACAGATTGTGCTAACATTCTGACCAGCCATCGGCTGTGCACAGACAGACTCAAATTAAATAAATCTTATATTGTTAAAAGCCAAAAAAATATATAACTATTTACACTCATTAAATTTGTTAAAATAATTTAATAACCAGTCAATTTTTAAGATAAACATTTTAATAGAGAAAACATGATTGTTGGCGTCAAATAAATCTACCCCCCCTACCCTTTGTCAAAAATGGCCAAACATTTCCAAACCCCATACCCCCTTATTTTGTTAACATGATTAACGGACGATCCCTTCATGGTACAACCTCTTCAACCCGTTGGCTCTGGCAGCCTATATTAAATGTTAGAGCCACCACCCGCCTACCCAACTGTTATTTCAGGAAAGTACAGCATTCATTTGTTTCTTACAGTTGCGAAGTAGACAGCATGGCTTTAGAAGGCAGCTACACAACTACAACGCTTGTCCTTCAATTTCCACCATTTGTTTCTTACAGTTGCAGCACTCATTTCTAGCAGACGGCATGGCTTTAGAAGGCAGCTACACAACTACAACGCTTGTCCTTGCCACGGCAGCAGCGGCACTCGTCTCATTTCTGGTCGGTTACAAGACTGGACAAAGAAATGGTGGAGGCAAGAAATGATTGAAAGGTTAGTGCATTTAAAAATTACAGTTTTATTGTAAACGTTTTCAGGACCACCGAGAGAGGCAAGAAGTACAATATATAAGACAATTTAGATATTTCTACAATGTATATATTCCTACAATTTACATATTCCTAAAATTTATATATTCCTAAAATTTGATTTGTTCCAATAATTCACACCTATCTCTTGAGAAAAATTAGAGCTCTTAATCATTTTATTTTTTACAATCCACAGATAGTGACGCGAATTTGTGTGAGCGATGTCAAGAAGGTGTCTTAAACAGTCAAATGTGTCGAAAATGTGTCTCAAACAGTCAAATGTGTCATAAATTTGTGATTACCGAGACGTGGAATATGTCACGAGTGTGCCTTTAGCAATGAATGAAAAGTACCCTTTTAACCTCTGCCTATACTTGAAACAAATTAAATAATATTTTTAAATAATTTTTTGTGTGTGTTTTGTTATAGTTATCAAACTCTTTTCAGCGTATTAAACATATAACCACTGTATTGTATTACAAATACAATCACTGTATTGTATTACATATACAACGACTGTATTGTATTATACATTCAACAACTGTATTGTATTACACATTCAACCACTTTATTTTTCCTTTGCAGGCTTTCCACTACTTTTTATTCTGCAAAAGTTTTAGTTCAGGGAGTTAAGCTGTAAACATCTTTAAATAGGCTTTTATATCTAATAACCTGATATGTGTATCAGCCTGACATCTCTATTAATCTGACATCGCTATTAATCTGATATCTCTATTAACCTGATATTTGTATTAACTTTCTCTTTGTATTAATATCTCTATTAACTTTATTGAATCTTCGACATCAACACTTATTTGATTGTTTACCAATTTGATTTTGAGCTGGATAAGTGTAAACATTTGAGCTGGATAAGTGTAAATATTTGAGCTGAATAAGTGTAAACATTTACATTTGGTTTTCAAAATTTTTATTGTTAAATCGTATGCAAAACCTTGAATGAAAAAATTGAACCTCGTTTAATTAAATTAAAAGTATAATATAACAAAAAAAAAAAAAAAAAAAAAAAAAAAAAAAAAAACCGAATCCAAACTAAGATTCCATAAAAGCCTCATTTTTCTTTTATAATAATAATAGTAATAATAATAACTAGTAATAGCAAGCAAACATTGTTGACGGCAATGCGTTAACTTTTCATCTCCTAAAATTGCTTGACAAAACATGAACTAAAAAAAAAACCGCACATTTAATTAACCCAATTTTTGCTACACCCCATCTACCCATGATACGTCACTGCAAACTTTTTATTTCACGCCCATGAACTATATTAATATTCTGAATTCCCAGACACATTTAAACCGAATATTTATAGCATGAAGAAACAATACAATGAAAGACAGCACAATAGATGAAGAATGTATACTATGTAACCGATGGAGGTCCTGTTGTAGCTTGTCCTGGTCAGAGCATTTGGCGATCGTTCAATACACCACCGTGTCGTCTGCAAACAGTCTTGCTTGGAGGTCAACTTCTCGGGCAGGTCATTGATATATTTGTTACAGCAGGGGCCTAGCACCGAGCCCTGGGGATCCCTGACTTGACATCGACAAAGGAAGAGGTTGTGCCGTCTACCACTACTGCCTGGCATAGGTCGCCGAGGAAGCTAGAGATCCATGTTGTTTTTTTTGAAATAGCAAGATGTTTTCAGCGGGCTTGGAAATTAGATTAAAATTTCATCTAAAAATTCTTTAAATTGACGACGATAAAGAGATCTAGCTACAATGTTGTTGACAATTTTGATGTCCAATTACATAGCTTTGCAATTTTTTTTGAAATATTTGCGAAACAAACACGTATCTCACACCTGCTATACTTTTTGCCCCATCGGTTGAATTTGAAATAATTTTCTCGTGCGGATTACAATGTTTTCACATAGAATTTATGACAGCATTTGCAATATACTCACCACGTGTTTGAACTTTCAGTGGTAATAATCCTAAAAGTTCTTCTCTAGGACCCGTAGACGACATAAATCGAACAAAAAGTGAAACTTGCGCTGTATCATTTATGTCATAAGATTCGTCAATAGCAATTGACAAAGCTGTAACCAGTTTCAGATCTTCTATTTGCTGATTGGTAATATTCGAAGACATTTTGACGGCACTATCTTTTGCAGTTTTAACAGACAGTGGTAACTTCTTAATTTTTAAAAGAATTTCTTCACTTTAAAAAAAAAATCCTGAAATAGTTCTACGGATGCATTTATATAACAACTTTTAATGTATTCACCGTCTGTGTATGGTTTGCATCGGTTTGCAATCTCTTGGCTGCTAATAAAGCTTGCAATATGAATATTGCTGTAAAAATGCACCCAAAAATTAAGTACATGACTTGATATTTTTTACTCTTCCGAAAGACCCTCATTTGCTTTCTTCCTCGCATCACCGGTTTGGTTATTTGCTGCAAAATGACGAATGTTTAGTTGTAAAGAGTCTCTCGGAATTCAACTTCTTGCTGTGTGTCAATTTTTCTTGACAAATAAGACAGTTCGGAAGGCGATTAGAGTTTTGTATAAACGCGAACGATTAGGTCCATTCAATTTAAATAATTCAAGGTTTTCGTCTCCGTTTTCATTTGCTTCTTCTTTGTAGCCATGTCAACTAAAACATTTCATTTTATAACAATAGAAGCGGCACACAATATTATAACAACCTATTAAATTGATGCCAGAAGTAACTTTGAGATCTTCAGTTGGTTGAAAGATACAAATATGTAGTCTAATATGCCAAGTAAGTATTCTCGTCACTTGCATGAGACTTTTAAGCACGCCAGGCACTACTGAGCAGTGCACACACTGACGGCACTACTAGCCAGTGTACACACTGACGGCATAACTGATCAGTGTACACAATGATAGCATTAATAGCAAGTGTACACACTGACGGCACTACTAACCAGTGTACACAGTGACGGCACTACTAATCAGTGTAAACTTTGACGGTACTACGATGGAGAGAGATTACTTCGGTACTTTCTCCCCGGGGGAAGATAAGAGAATAAAGCCTAGACAATATTAAAAATTGTATGGCAAGTACAATCGACATGAATCTAAGGGGTGGGAGGGAACTCGAATCCCCTCCTCCCCAGCAGATCGGTGACGGGACTGTAGGCGCTCGTGCTACTGGGAACACTAGACGAGGTGCCGCTGGTCACCTCACCACAACCTTAATAGTTACGCAGCATAACTGCAACGGGGTCAGAGGGAAAATCCCTGGACTCACCAACCTACTCCACAGCCGGGAAATGGACGTAGCTCTATTGCAGGATACGTTACTGAAAAGGCACCCATGCATATCATGGGCTTTTAAGTTGACCGCTGCACCTGCTCAAAGTTCCGAGTGTTATAAGACTTGTGTGAAACCCCCCTCACAGCGGAGCTGGTAGAGAGCAGAAATGTTGGTGGGACAGATAATCTGACCCTGAGAGTAGGTTTAGGAGTTAAGCTCTTTACCATTAGTAATAGTTATAATATCCCTGGAAATACGATGTGCCTTGCCATGCATGACGGCTGCTGCTCGGCGGAGGTCCTGATGGAGGCTGATTGGGCGAAGAAGGAAAAATGGGTTGGGAAATGTGGAAAACTGAAAGACGGAAAAAGTTCTGGCAATGGACTACGATAAGTTACTTCCTTGTTTTGTCACGTGATATGAACAAGCCATTGGTAGGCTGTCTGCTACACATAACAACACATAACAACAGATAACAGTTGATCAGCCATTATCATTAATTTTAAACAAAATGTTTGTCTCCATCAGCGCTTCCCCAATGTTAATTAAAAATTTTACTTTTCAAAATATTCTTAAATACACTTGTTTTTTAAATGACATTCATTAAATGTGACAATAATTATAATTCAATTATGATTAAAGGAAGAAAGTTGTTTGAAGAACAATTTGTGAGCGACTAGTGTGTTGCAGACAGCCTCCGGAAGTCTTACTTGTTTTTACACGTATCACGTGACAAAACAATAAAAAAATCGTAGTCCATTGTTGGCAGTACAATTCCAGTTGTATAAGGCAAGGGTCACATTACTTTATAAATCATAAATTCCAGCGTTAAAAGCTAGATGTTATTATCTATATATATAAAAATGAATGTATGTCTGTATGTATGTATGTATGTATGTCTGTTTGTCTCATATGCGCTCCCACACCATTCATGCGATTGCAACAAAACTTTGGTGAGTTGTTGGCCACATACCTGGGCATTTAACTGCGTCATTAAAAAACTTTTCAATTATTTCGTTTTCGGCCGTTGGCCCTTCATTCGTTTTTTTTCTTATACAAGCTTAGTAAACAATATTTCCGTCTGCGCTCCTACACCATTCGTCTGAATGCGCTAAATCTTTGGTAAAATGTTGCAAGCACGCCCACAAAGGTTTGGAAATAATTATAACCGTTTTAAAATATTCCGTTTTGAGCCAGGGGCCCCGTGTTCGTTTTTTCTTATATGAGCTATATAAATATAGTTTCAAACCGTATGCGCTCCTACACCATTCATGCGATTGCGACAAAACATGGAGAGTTGTATTCCATAAGCTCGCGCATTGAACTGGGTCATTATAACACTTTTAAAATATTTCGTTTTGGCCGTTGGCCCCAAAATCGTTTTTTTTTTCTTATATGAGCTTTGTAAACAATAGGTTTCGTCTGCGCTCCTACACCATTTATTCGAATACGCTAAAACTTTGACGAGATGTTGCGAGCATGCCCACAAAGGTTTCTAAATTATTACAACCGTTTTAAAATATTCCGTTTTGAGCGGGGGGCCCCATGTTCGTTTTTTCTTATAGGAGCTATTTAAATATAATTTCAAACCGTATGCGCTCCTACACCATTCATGCGATTGCAACAAACCTTTGTTGAAAGGTTGTCCATAAGGTCGCGCATGTTAATGAGTAATTACAATACTTTTAAAATATTCCGTTTTCAGCCGTTGGTCCCAAATTCTTTTTTTTTCTTATACGAGCTTTGTACAAAATAATTTCTGTATGCGCTCCTATATCATTTATCTGAATGCGATAAAACTTTAGTAAAATATTTTACCCACGTCCGCAAAGCCTTTCAAATGATTACAACCGTTTAAAATATTCTGTTTTGAGCCAGGGGCCCTGTGTTCTATTTTTCCTATATGAGCTATACAAATAAAATTTCAAACAGAGCTAATGTGTGGATGGATAGATTTTTAATCAAATACAAATAGCGACATTAAATTATGTGTGTGACATAATAATTAGGTTTCTGAAGTAGTTACAACACTTTTAAAATAATCCGTTTTTGGCCGTTGGCCCCAAAATCGTTATTTTTCTTATATGAGCTTTGTAAAAAATAATATCCGTATGCACTCCTATACCATTTATCTGAATGCGATACAACTTCAGTAATATGTTTCTCTTTTTTTAATTTTGTGATATAATAAGTAGGTTTCTGAATTAATACAACAATTCTACAATATTCCGTTTGTGGCCGGGGGCCTTAATTCGTTTTCCACCAGTTATTATCTATATAATTATCGTATGCATTCCTATACCATTCATCCGATTGCGATAAAAACTTTGGTGAATTGATATGTGCGCTCCCGCAAATGTTTCTAAATTAGAAAAACATTTTACAATATTTCGCATGGGCCGATGTCCTTAAATTCGTTTTGTTTTCTTTAACAAACTTTATCAAAATAATTTCAAACGGAGCTATCAACTCAACCGCCCTTGAACAAATGCCAAAAGACATCACTTTATAGCAAGAGCAGAGAAAACACGTTTTCTAACAACTAAGGAACTATTTTAAACATTTTATATGTGGTTGAAAGTTATGAAAATTAATAAAACAAATTATGATCAAAGAATTACACTGTAATCACATTTATCGGGGAAACCAAAACATCTGTTGATTTTAGTGCATTTTTTAAGTACGTTCCAAATATTGCGTAATAAAAGTAAAACTAATTTGTTCCAAATAATAACGCAAATGACGTCAGAACGCAAATTGTCTATTTATTCAATGCAAAAATGTATCTGATTTAATAACCGCGCCTAATAGTTCAATACATTCGTTGTCTATGGGGTAATTTAAATACTTAAGAAACCATCGATTCATGTCAAATGTCTTTTCATAAAACAAAACAGCTCCGAAATTCTAACACTCTATTATAGAATTACTCAAACATTGCTTTTCAAAACCATAGCACGTTTACAACGTCATATCCGATTCTAAAATACGTCACAAAATTCAAGCTTATTTATAAAAACAACAAAAATACTCTCTACACTAAACACCCAACAACGTGTTTTCTCTGCTCTTACTACAAATTTGCTGTCTGTTGGCATTTGTTCAAGTGTTGTTGTTTTGATAGCTCTGTTTGAAATTATATTGATGAAGCTTATTTAAGAAAACAAAACGAATGTAAGGCCCCCGGCTCAAACGATATATTGTAAAATGGTTTCATTAATTCAGGAACCTACATATTATGTAACACAGAAACTGAAATGTCGTTATTTTTATTTGATTCAATTTCATTCACCCATGAAATAGCTCTTCTTCTTCTTCTTCTTCTTATGCCTTTTTACCCCGTCTGGGGCATAGGCCGTCTACAAGAATTGTCCACTCATCCCGGTCCTGTGCTTTCCTTTCCAATTGCTTCCAGGTGTATCCCATATTTTGCGTGTCTGCCTCTTGCTCGCGTCTCCATGTATTCTTAGGTCTTCCTCTCTTTCTTTTTCCCTGTGGATTCCATGATAGACATTGTCTGGTGGTGCTATCTGGGGGTTTTCTCAGAGTATGCCCAATCCACCTCTATCTTTTCTTTATGATGTCTTCATCAATGGGCACCTGGTATGTCCTTTCTAATAGATCTTTGTTGGTGATGGTATTTGGCCATTTGATGTTAAGGATCTTTCTAAGGCATGTGTTTATGAATGTCTGCACTTTCTGTGTAATGCTCTCTGATGTTTTCCACGTTTCTGCTCCATAAAGTAGGACTGTTTTGACATTTGTATTAAAGATTCTGACTTTGGTTTGAAGTTTCAGCTGCTTCGACTCCCATATTTTCTTTAATAACACAAATGCTGATCTAGCTTTTCCAATTCTAGACCTCACGTCTGCGTCGGATCCGCCGTTTGTGTCTATGGTGCTGCCTAAGTAATTGAAGGATTCCACTTCCTCCAGTGCCTTTCCTTCCAGACAGATATGCTCTTGGTTGGATGAGTTTACCTTCATGATTTTCGTCTTGCTTTTATTTATATTAAGTCCGAGCTGTGATGAAAAGGTGGCTACATCTTTTGTTTTTTCCTGCATTTGTTGCTGGTTGTGGGACAGAAGTGCAATGTCATCTGCAAAGTCTAGGTCATTCAGTTGTTCCCAGAGTGTCCACTGTATCCCATTCCTTTTTTTGTCTGTGGATATTTTCATTATCCAGTCAATGGCAAGGATGAATAGAAATGGGGACAAAAGGCATCCTTGTCTGACTCCTGTTTCGACTGTAAAGGCATCTGTGAAATAGCTCTGTTTGAAATTATATTTTTATAGTTCAACTAGCGCGTACCCGGCATGCATTGCAATGCCACTCATCGAAATAAAGTGTCCGTGTTTTAATAATTTTTTTTTAAAGTTCTTCTAATAAACACCTTTTTTTAACCGTCTGGTGCGTATTCGAATTAATTAGAAGGTTTTAAGAAGTGTCAGCAGACCACACACAGCTGTCCGTGTGGGAAGCATGGATTTTCCAAATTTAGTCCCAAAACTCATAGCGATTGATCCCCCCATGCAATTGCTATGTTTGAAATTATATTTATATGGCTCATTTATTACATATAAACAAATTTAGGGCCCCCGGCCCCAAAAGTAATATTGTGAAATATTTGTACTAAATCAGAAACCTAGTTATTAAGTCACATATACAAAATGAAATGTCACAGTTTATATTTAATGTAATTCCACCCACTTATGCAATAGCTCTGCTTGACGTTATATTTACATAGCTCATATAAGAAAAAAAAAAGAATTTAAGGCCCCCGGCCCAAAGCGGAATATTGTAAAATATTTGCACTTCTTTAGAAACCTAATGCGGGCCTGCACACAACAACTCACTGAAAGTTTATCGCATTCAGATGAATAGTATAGGAACTCATACGGACATTATATTTAAATAGCTCATATTAGAAAGAAAAACTACTATAGGGCCCCGGTCCAAAACTGGTAATTCTTTGTAAAATGAATGGGTTTTGATATTCATAGATATACTTTTGAAAATGTACTTACGTTGTGTTAACGTCATTGATTTTCTTAATTCGTAAAATGAGAATATAGCATCTATTTTTCACAACAGTAATATCATTGGATTTAAAGATATAAAATTGTACACACCCTATTTCCTAACCCCCATAAATATGTACCTAAGAAGGCAAATTATTTGTCAAATTCATTTTGTCAACTTCGCCCTCCCCCAAACAGAGTTTTAAAGAAATTAATAAAATCATCCACGGGATTGTAATCCAATTACTTACGCAAAAACAATTTTTTTGCATTTCAAATGCTTTGTTCTTATTTAAATGAGTGATAAGTGCATTAGTGGATGCTATTTGGATATGTAGTTTCGCTGCACTGATTGCATTAAACGGCATTTTCGTATTAAAAGTATATTTAAAGGTAAGGGTTTTTTTTTTTTTTTTACTAATTTATAAATTTCATAAATGTATATTTTTGGAAAGAATAAAAGTAAAAATTTATTAAACGTTAAAAATAAAAAGCAAAAATTGTATTTCATTTTTTAAATTGTAGCAATATAAAAAGCAATCTATTATATTTATTAATTTTACTTTTAGGAAGGGGGAAATACATTATACATCTTATTAGGCGCGGTTATTAAATCAGATAAATTTTTGCATTGAATAAATAGACAATTTGAGTTCTGACGTCATTTGCGTTATTATTTAGAACAAATGAGTTTTACTTTTATTATGCAATATTTGGAACGTACTTAAAAAATGCACTAAAATCAACAGATGTTTTGGTTTCCCCAATAAATGTGATTACAGTGTAATTCTTTGATTATAATTTGTTTTATTAATTTTCATAACTTTCAACCACATTTAAAATGTTTAAAATAGTTCCTTAGTTGTTAGAAAACGTGTTTTCTCTGCTCTTGCTATAAATTGATGTCTTTTGGCATTTGTTCAAGGGCGGTTGAGTTGATAGCTCCGTTTGAAATTATTTTGATAAAGTTTGTTAAAGAAAACAAAACGAATTTAAGGACATCGGCCCATGCAAAATATTGTAAAATGTTTTTCTAATTTAGAAACATTTGCGGGAGCGCACATATCAATTCACCAAAGTTTTTATCGCAATCGGATGAATGGTATAGGAATGCATACGATAATTATATAGATAATAACTGGTGGAAAACGAATTAAGGCCCCCGGCCACAAACGGAATATTGTAGAATTGTTGTATTAATTCAGAAACCTACTTATTATATCACAAAATTAAAAAAAGAGAAACATATTACTGAAGTTGTATCGCATTCAGATAAATGGTATAGGAGTGCATACGGATATTATTTTTTACAAAGCTCATATAAGAAAAATAACGATTTTGGGGCCAACGGCCAAAAACGGATTATTTTAAAAGTGTTGTAACTACTTCAGAAACCTAATTATTATGTCACACACATAATTTAATGTCGCTATTTGTATTTGATTAAAAATCTATCCATCCACACATTAGCTCTGTTTGAAATTTTATTTGTATAGCTCATATAGGAAAAATAGAACACAGGGCCCCTGGCTCAAAACAGAATATTTTAAACGGTTGTAATCATTTGAAAGGCTTTGCGGACGTGGGTAAAATATTTTACTAAAGTTTTATCGCATTCAGATAAATGATATAGGAGCGCATACAGAAATTATTTTGTACAAAGCTCGTATAAGAAAAAAAAAGAATTTGGGACCAACGGCTGAAAACGGAATATTTTAAAAGTATTGTAATTACTCATTAACATGCGCGACCTTATGGACAACCTTTCAACAAAGGTTTGTTGCAATCGCATGAATGGTGTAGGAGCGCATACGGTTTGAAATTATATTTAAATAGCTCCTATAAGAAAAAACGAACATGGGGCCCCCCGCTCAAAACGGAATATTTTAAAACGGTTGTAATAATTTAGAAACCTTTGTGGGCATGCTCGCAACATCTCGTCAAAGTTTTAGCGTATTCGAATAAATGGTGTAGGAGCGCAGACGAAACCTATTGTTTACAAAGCTCATATAAGAAAAAAAAAACGATTTTGGGGCCAACGGCCAAAACGAAATATTTTAAAAGTGTTATAATGACCCAGTTCAATGCGCGAGCTTATGGAATACAACTCTCCATGTTTTGTCGCAATCGCATGAATGGTGTAGGAGCGCATACGGTTTGAAACAATATATTTATATAGCTCATATAAGAAAAAACGAACACGGGGCCCCTGGCTCAAAACGGAATATTTTAAAACGGTTATAATTATTTCCAAACCTTTGTGGGCGTGCTTGCAACATTTTACCAAAGATTTAGCGCATTCAGACGAATGGTGTAGGAGCGCAGACGGAAATATTGTTTACTAAGCTTGTATAAGAAAAAAAACGAATGAAGGGCCAACGGCCGAAAATGAAATAATTGAAAAGTTTTTTAATGACGCAGTTAAATGCCCAGGTAGGTGGCCAACAGCTCACCAAGGGTTTGTTGCAATCGCATGAATGGTGTGGGAGCGCATACGAGACAAACAGACATACATACATACATACATACATGCAGACATACATTCATTTTTATATATATATATAGATTAAGAAAAAATGGAATTTGGGGCCTCCGACCCCAAACGGAATATTGTGAAATGGTTGTAATAAATTAGAAACCTTTGCGGGCATGCGCACAACAACTCGCCAATTCCCTATAGTAATGGGATGAATGTTAGAGGGACGCAAACGGAAATTATATTTTAATAGCACCAATGCACTGATACCTACCCAAAAACGGAATATTGAACAATAGTGGAACTAATCTAGATCCTGCTTACTATGTAATATACAAACTGAAATATCACTCTTTGTATTTGATTAAATTCAACCCACCTATGGAATAGCTCTGTATGAAATTATAGTTATAAACTCTTAACAGAAAAAAAATAAGAATTTAGGGCCACTGGCCCAAAAGGAATATTGCAAATGTTGTTCTAATTTAGAAACATTTGCGGGAGTGCGCATATCAATTCACCAAAGTTTTATCGCAATCGGATGAATGGTATATGAATGCATAAGATAATTATAAAGACAATAAAAGGGTGGCAAACACATGTAGGGCCCTGGCCACAAACGGAATATTGTAGAATTTTTGTATTACTCCAGAAACCTACTTATTATGTCACACACACGGTTTAATGTTGCTATTTGTATATAATTAAAAATCTATCCATTCATGCATTAGCTCCGTTTGCAATTATATTTGTATAGATCATATAGGGAAAATAGAACACAGGGCCCCTGGCTCAAAACGGAATATTTTTAAACGGTTGTAATAATTCAAAAACCTATTCGGGCGTGCGCAAAACATCTTACTAAAGTTTTATCGCATTCAGATGAATGGTATAGGAGCGCAAATGGAAATAATTTTTTAGAAAGCTCTTATAAGTAAAAAAACCATTTTGGGGTCAACGGCCAAACACAGAATATTTTAAAAGTGTTGTAATGACTAAGTAAAATGCGAAGCCTATGGACGAACATGGGGCCCTTGGCTCAAAATGGAATATTTTAAAATGGTTATAATTATTTCCAAACCTTTGTGGGCGTGCTTGCAACATTTCACCAAAGATTTAGCGCATTCGCATAAATGGTGTAGGAGCGCAGACGGAAGTATTTTTTACAAAGCTCGTATTAGAAAAAAACCGAATTAAGGGCCAACGGCCGAAAACGGCCAAAAACAGAATATTTTAAAAGTTTTTTAATGACTTATTTAAATACCGGGTTATTTGGCCAACAACTAACCAAGGTTTTGTCGCAATCGCATGAATGGTGTAGGAGCGCATATGAGACATACATGCAAAGATACAAAGATACATACATTCATTTTTATAAATATAGATGAAATTCTTTTTCCTAGCAATGTAGCAAATAATAAGAAATATCATATAATATGATCTCTACATTTATTGAAATAATGCAGAAACCTACTTTAACAATTAATAATTTAACATGAATAAAAAGCAAAGCAAATTCTTTAGCAGGTTGTTAAGGTAAATCTTAAAAGTTGATAGTTTTTAATTAAATTGTTATTGTCACTCAAAAAAGTTAAATAATTTATATTTGAGAATGTTTTCATTTTCTAAGCAGAAGAATCTCTTAACCATTTTTGCACCTGTAACAGCCTTGAGTGCCTTTTATAGAAATGTTATTAATATCTTAACAATATACACCAACTTTGCTTTTCACAAATGAGAAAAAAAAAAAAAATAATGTTCAGTTTAATGAAAGAAATAAATCTTAACCCATTAAAATGTTATTCTAAATTTTGTATGATACATTGCACTCTCTTCATCACGGATAATTATGATCGGCCCGTTTAGGACGCATTCTTTCTCTTAGGACGAGGACTGAAAGATAAAAACATTGTTTTTTTCCCTTATCTGTATGAATTTACCAGCATGCTCCCCGGAAGTCACAAATCTTAATGAGAACTATTAAGTTCCCGACATGGCTAAGCGAATTCACTGAATGGCTGTTTTTTTTCCACTAGTGAAATAATCTAATATAGATGTCTTGTGTTCAAATTGTTATATATATGTGCTATCAAAACATTTCCCTTTGTTTGGATCAATAAAAGAAACTTATCTTATGTTATCTTATTTACTATTTTTCAAAAATAAATTTTCATTTGTATAAAATGATTGGGTTTTGATATTCATGGGTATTCTGAAGTAAAAGCTTTGCTAACGTCATCTGATTTTCTTAATTTGTAAACATACGTTTATTTGTAAAAAGAGAATGTAACATCTCTTTTTCACAATTGTAATAACATAGGATTTAAAAATATTGCCATCCAAATAAAAATGGACACATCCTATTTCCTACCCCGATATGTTTGTACCCAAGAAGGTTAAATATTTATCAAATTATGTCCTTTATTCTTAATAAAAATTAATATAATCATCCACGGATTGTATCCCCTACATACGCAAACAGACATTTTTTTTTTCACTTTTAATGATTTGTTCTTATTTGGATGAGTGATAATTGCATGACTGAATGCTATTTGGCTATTTCGCTGCACTGATTGACTTAAACGGCATTTTCTTCTTAAAAGTTTATTTAACGGTTAAGTTTTTATTACATTATAAATTTAATAAAAGAATATTTTTGGAATGAAAAAAGTAAAAACTTATTTTTTTTTCTTAACTTTTAAACTCGGCTAAAATATTTCCTATATTGTTAATTTAACTGTATTGTTATGTCATCTGTGGCGCTCCAACGGTCGAAAGACTACGGGACATGATGATGATGATGAATAATTAAAAATTTACTAACATAAATTATATATTTTATTTTTCGTGCATTTAAATTTATTCGATTTCCATAAAATAATAGAAAATCACTATCATTGTATATAAGAATCCGAAAGTATTTAAATCACTTAGTCTCTTTGGCGTTATGGTCAGCCTAGCTCATTCTTATATTATATTTAAAACTATTTTCCAGCCCCCCCCCACCCCCCACCAAGAAAAATAAATAAATACAATAAATAAATAAATATATTAAGAAATATAATAAATAAAATAAAATAAAATAATTAATAAAATAGCTAAATTAACTACAATAAATAAATAAAATTAATTAATTCAATAAATTAAAATAAATAAATACAATTAATAAATACAATAAATAAAATGAATGAATAAATAATTTAAAATTATTACAAGAAAAGGGAAAAAAAATTAAAATAATATAAAAACTTTAGAAATATGACAAAAATTTTAGAAATTTGACCAAAATGTTGGTAATATGACAAAAAGTTTGGAAAAGTAACAGTTATTTGCAAAAATTGCTGTTCAATTTACATTGAAGGGCATTATTTCTCTCACATTTTAATACATATAAAAAATCATTTCAATTTGATTGTTATAAAAAGAATTTGATTTGAAATCATGTATTGAAACAACGTATATAATTAACAATAACTGCTGTTCAATTGATAATGTTCAACAATCATATAAAATGACTTAGTTAGCACAATAAATATTAAAAGATGAAGAAACAATGATATAATATTGTATGTATGCATAGAAAACGACACTGTCACCAACTGTTAAATTCTCATTAGTTTGAAAGTGACAACACGTTCACCAACAATAGCTATCTACTTAGTTGTTTCATTGTTGTATCCAAATCACTGTTACATAATTTGTGTTCAGTTCGTAAGTGCCCCTTTAAAGTCTATTTTTTAAAATTAAAGGATGGATTTTTAATGTTATACCATCAAGAAAAAGGACATCTGGGATTTCATCTTAGATGGCACATTTTTAAAATCTATTTTTAAAAATTAATATTTATGTTTTTATTTAAATTTGACTAAACACGAAATGCCCAAAAATTATTAGATGATCTAATGTGAACATGAAAAAATGAACTTGGCATTTGGGTCAAAGTTCAGCTTTTGGAGCCTAAGATTATCCTAATGTACTCATTAAAGTGATATTTTATTTAGAAGATGTACATAAATACACATTTTGTTAATGTATTAATATTGACAATTTTGTTCTGCAAACATGCCCCAAAAATGCATAAATTTAAAATAAACGACAAAATTATAAATATAAAAAGCGTTAATTTTTTACCTCTAACACACACAAACAGACACACATACTAACATATACAATTATGAAAATAAAAAGAAGAAAAAATGTAAAATTTCTTGTTTGATTGCAACCAACTTGTCAGTTAGGGCCAAACATAAAGTATAAGTACATCAGACCCCATGTGATGACGTAATTTGGGCATTCTGAGGCAGAAGCGTTGCCATAACTGAACTTGAAACCGAATCTGTGAATAAACACAAGTGCAAATTTGACTGTCAAATCTTCATCAATACTCACAATTTTGGCCTGCATGACAAAATAAACGTTGTAGCGTACCGAATATAAATAACTTGATAAGACACATTCAGTCACTAGTGCAAGAGTTTTGCCTCTGCGTGGCGCAATAGACTAGTAGGGTAGACCTGACTACCTGAAGCCAAAAACTCGACCCCACTGGTCACGTCCCCCGTCCGAATTATTCATTGGGCAAAGTGGGTGGTGACGCAAAGCCACCTTCTAGGAATGGAAGACATTTGCAAAAACCCACAACCCCCGTGGCTATTACAAATGAATCTTTAAAGCAGGTCGGGTCGACCTTCATAAACCCTCTGCCACCGCTGCTGTGAGACAGGGCGGTTCAGAGTAGGGCTACTGTTGAGGTGCCTGGTCAGCATCCCCTCCCCACGGACGACCGCAAGGGGAAGCGGTCCCCTCTTGAGCAGATGGCAAGTGACAGGTCTGCTCAAGACCAAAAAGTGACTGATCACGGACAAACGGGTGTTAAGGGCCACCCTGAACAAACCCTTGTGGTACTACAGGTGAATGTGTGTGGTATCTGGCAGAAGTCACACGAAGTAACCAAACTGCTCCACGAACGGGACGTGGACGTGGCATTGTTCTAAGAAACCTTACTTCACGGTAAGCCGTTTCATATCACTGGTTTCTCGCTCTACCACTGCAAGTGCGGCAGATGCCGTGGTATTACCACAGCGGTAAGGAACGACCATGTTGTGGAGGTCGTGGAAGTTAAGAACTATTCAAACACGGACACCCTCACCATGAGGGTGACCAAGCTGGGCAAGACATTCGCCGTGACGAATGTTTACAATACTCTCAATTCAATCACACTCGCCACCCTGGGGAGTCATAGATCATGGCGGGAGATTTTAACGCCCAGTCGCCCATGTGGGGCTATCCAGAGCGAAACGCGTCAGGCAAACACGTGGAAGAGGTCTGGTGGAAGAGGTCTGGTGGAAGAGGTCTGGTGGAAGAGGTCTGGTGGAAGAGGTCTGGTGGAAGAGGTCTGGTGGAAGAGGTCTGCCTTGAGACCAATCTTTTTAGGGTGCACCCACTCTGCTCCATACAAGACACAGCACGGAATGCAGACCAGGCCTGAATCTTATTTCAGCGGACCTCGCGTCCAATCAGCGTCAGGAAGTATTAGAAGAAATTGGGAGTGACCATCTTCCCATACTCCTAAAGATTACTCTTGGCACGATCAAAGGGCGATGTGAGAAGCGACACTGGCTGTTCCGGAAAGCCAGATGGGGTGAGTACGTACAGCAGACCGAGACCAAGCTCAGCCTGCTTGATGTCGACGACAAAGACATCGATGCTGCCTTCGAGAAGTTTAATGGCACCATTCTGGTGTTCACCCGAACAACGATCCCCAGGACGAACAGGAAGAAACAATTAAGACCGTACTGGAACACGGACCTGAAAGAGTTGGTTAAACAAAGAGCTAAAGCCCGGAAACAAGCCGCGAAACGGAAGACGCCTGCCTCTCGTGCACGCTACAACCGTCTAACGGCTGAATTCCGGGTGGCCATCCAGCAGGCAAAGAAATCGAAATGGGTCAGTGCATGTGAAAAACTCGATCTCCAAGACGGTAGGAAAGTGTGGAATCTGTTAGGAAATCTCTCTGGTATGGGGACAAAGTGGAACCCCCAGTCGGTACAGACTGAGAAAGACGCCGAGGCGAGCGACGCCAAAAGAGCAAGGACGCTCAATAAGCATTTTGCAGAAGTGAACAGGAAAACCAGAGAGACGGAGCAACACCACACGATCCGAAAGTTTAGGAAAAGGGGAGCTCGAGCCCAGCGTACTGGGCCCCATCAAGAGATTTTCAAGTCCCTCTTCACAATGGGAGAATTGCAAACCGCGTTAGGAAAGTGCCGGCCGGCAAAATCACCAGGCCCTGACAAGGTCCATAACGAAATGTTGACCCATCTGGGCAAAAGAGGGAAAGAAATTTTGCTGGCCCTCATTAACAGGACCTGGACTACAGACAGGATGCCGAAATTGTGGAAAAAAGCAATAGTTAACCCAATCCCCAAAGATGGGAAACCACGCAATTTACCTAGCAGCTACCGGCCCATATCCCTCACTTCGTGTGTTGGGAAAGTAGCAGAACGAATGGTAAATGGAAGAATCTACTGGTTTCTAGAGAAAAACAAGTGCCTCCCACCGACGCAAGGTGGGTTCCGTAAAGGCCGCCAACCTATGGACCAGGTGATCCGTCTTGTCTAGTCGATGACTAACCAGCTCCAGATGAAGAATCACACGGTTGCCGTGTTCTTTGAGCTCAAACAGGCGTACTACCGAATATGGCGCACGGGCCTAATGTATAAGTTCCAGAAGTTGGGAATATCTGGTAACATGTCCAACTGGGTTGAGGAATTCCTGAGGAACAGAACGATTGCCACGCGGGTTGACAACAGTGTTTCTGATAAGCTTGTCCTAGAGGACGGACTCCAGCAGGAGTCAGCCCTCTGCTGCACACTTTTCCTCGCCTATGTGTACGACCTGCAAGAGGAATTAGAGTCTGAGAATGCGATGTTCGCGGACGATTTGGCGATCTGGAGCTCGAGTAAAGACGTAAAAGCACTGCAAATCCGGCTGCATCATAACCTAGCCAGGATTGAAGCTTCCGCGGGTAAGTGGAAAATGGTCGTAAATACGAACAAGACGGTTTACTCACTGTTCACTAACGGGAGGAAAGCATTTCAGGTAGTAATAGAACTAAACATCAATGGGAAAAAGCTGGAATGGGATCGGACACCAGTTTGGTCAAAGTCTTCACAGACGGCTCATGCTTTCCAACAGAAGAACGAAATGGCTACGGTGCCCTCATCCAGTACCCGAAGGAGATAGCTCCACCTTAGGAGCTATCCGTTTCCAGCGGGAAACTAACAACTAGCCTCGATGTGGAGATCGAGGCAATACTGGTTGTTTGAAGAGGGTCCACCAACGCCTTGCAAAGAGGAAAATCTTCCCCGACTTAGTGGTCTTCACCGACTCACGCTCAGCTCTAGAGTATGTGGAAAGGGGCTCTAGGGAGACCACAATGGTTGACACCATTCTGGAAAGAGTAGGTAACATCAGTGCAAAGGGCGGCAAAGTAATCCTGCAGTTTATCGCTTCGCACGTTGAGGTGACGCAGAACGACAGGGCGGACTTCCTGGCCAAAGAAGGCGCGGCCCAGCCGCAACTCGATAAGCCAATGACCCAGCTGGGGGTCAACGCTTGTTTGAAAGACCACTTCCGAGAGAAGTGATTCAGCGAATGGGCCGCAGGAGAAACTGGACGGCAGCTGTACCGGAAAATGCCGAAAACTGAAGAGAGGAGAACAGAGTCTCATCTCCCAGATGAGGACAGGCCATTGCGCGACGTGCAGTTACCTCCATAGGCTGGACGACAGAAGGGAACCCAGCTGCAGGCACTGCGGCCAGGATGACGAGACAGTGGCCCACTTGGTGATCGCTTGCCCAGGCGGTGGTAGGGGGGCCGAGGGTTGTGACCCAGAGGCCTGCTTTGAAGATCTGGTATACGGCGACCCCCACCAGATGGGGCGAGCCGCCAAAATAAAAGCCAGGGCTGTAAGGGACTAGAGTCTCAGCCCTAGAGGATGAATCATTATTAGTCACATGTATAATAAAGATTGCATCAAAAAATCATTATATTTATAATTATATATGTATTTATTTTACGCTACAATAACAAGGCGCAGAGCAATACTTATAAAGAAATAACAACGAATTTATTACATTAGTTATGTAAGTACAACGTGGACTTATAAATCTTCTGTAAAAGATTCATAATGTGTTGTAACCATTTATGCCGTAAATTATTAAGTAAAAAGTTTGAGATATATGTATAACTCTATATAGTATGTTTTGTTAGAAATCAAAGTGATGGAAACTTCGCCCGTTTTATTTCATTAAGCGTTTGTCAAGAATTGTCTTAGCGTTATTGTTGTCTACGTTATGACACATGCCACTCTGTTAAGCATACATAATGTCACATATCAAAAATCTTCCTTCATTTGTTTAGCACGAACTCAGATTCTTAGGCTTGATAGTCCGCTGACAACCGAAACCCAGGACTAGCCCCGCCCAGGACTAGCCCCGCCCAGGACAAGCCCCGTCCAGGACTAGCCCCGCCCAGGACTAGCCCCGCCTAGGTTGGTGCTTATGCTGTACCTTTAAATTGCCGGCTATTACAGTATCAACCAACTGCATCTGCTAGGCAGTGCTTTATAACACTGGACGTAGGATGCTCTCGCCGCCTTGGCCTTCAAAGGAGCATCCAATTAAGGGCACGAGGTCAACAGATGTGTTACTGTCCCCGGGGCTTGCGTGCAATGACAGCCGTCTGTATCTTTGTTGTTGTCTAGCCTAGTACATCCATTTCTTGCCCTGCACTAGGACAATCGTAACACCAGTACATCCACGTCTTGCCCCGCACTAGGACAATCGTAACACAAGTACATCCATGAGTTGACCCGCAATAGGACTATCGTAAGACCAGTACACCCATGACTGGCCTCGCATTAGGATTATCGTAACACCAGTAAATTCATGACTGCCCTCGGACTAGGATTATCGTAACACTAGGATATCCATGACTGGCCACGCACTAGGACTATCGTAACACTAGTAATTTCATGACTGGCCCCGCACTCGGAATATCATAACACTATTCGAAGCACTAGTATGTCCATGACTAGCCTCGTATCAAAACTATCGTAACTCTGTTACAATGAGCGTCCAACTACGCACTACTCTCAACCTGCACATTAACAACAGACAATCAGGGGTTCTAACATCTTGACGGGATCTATTATAAACGTTTAAGTACTTACCCATTTTCGGAAAGTATAAAAGGTTTATGGGTGTGGTAGAGGTTACGGTTTGGGAAGATCGGCCAGTTGTGGCTATTTATGCCGTAGTTCTTATATCTTGAGTTGTGTTTAAGTGGTCCTCTTAGTTGGTAAGTTATCGAAACAAAAGACATCACACCAAGGGCAATCATCCACGATACTCCAGTTGTCATTCTTGCGTGTTGGAAAATTGTTGCTTTAGTAAAGGTTAAATCGTTTACATTTAATAGTCATTAAATATGCATTTTTTATAAGCATTACCTCTGCTATGACGAGTATTACCTCTGCTATGACGAGTATTACCTCTGCTATGACAAGCATTACCTCTGCTATGAAGAGCATTACCTCTGATATTATAAGCATTACCTCTGCTATGAAGAGCATTACCTCTGATATTATAAGCATTACCTCTGCTATTACGAGGATTACCTCTGAGATTATAAGAATTACCTCGGTTATTTGAGCATTACCTCTGCTATGAAGAGCGTTACCTCGACTATGACAAGTATTCCCTAAATATATTTACGAGTATTACTATTACTACTATGAAGAGCAATACCAATTGTTACGTACTGTTATCAGTATGGAGAAATTAATCTCTTATTTAAGTACTAGCGAGAACCCGGCATGCGTTGCAATGCCACTCAATAAAAAATAGTGTTTGTGTTTTAATTAAGTTTTAAAGTAATTTTTAAATAGAAAATATTTATTGTTTATTCCGTCTAGTACGTACACAAATAAATTAGACGTTTTTTCGACGCGTGAGCAGGCAACATATAGCTGTCCACGTGAGAAGCATGTATTTTCAAAATTTAGTCCACCAACTTGTAGCGATTGATCCACCCATGCAGTTGCTCTGTTTTAAATTATATTTATATAGCTCAAATATTTATTATTTTTAAAATAAGGCCCCAAGCCCCAAACGCAAAATTGTAAAATGGTTGTACTTATGTCACACACAAACTGAAATGTCGCTTGTATTTGATTGATTTCTATACACCCATGCAATAGCACTGATTGAAATAATATTTGTATAGCTCATATAGAAAAAAATATTTAGGGCCCCCGGTCCCAAAAGGAATATTTAAAAATGGATAAGCTAATTAAGAAACCTTTGCTGCGCAAAACAACTTATAAAAGTTTTATCGCAATCAGATGAATGGAATAGGTACGCATGCGGCAATTATATTTAGGTCATAGCAAAAAAAAAGGGGGGGGGGGAGAATTTAGGGCCCCGGTCCCAAAACGGAATATTGTAAAATGTGTGTAATAATTTAAAAACATTTGCGGGCGTGTGCACAACAATTCACACAATTTTCATCTCTTTTGGATTAATGGTATAGAAGCACATACGGGACGTACATACATACATTATTTTTATATGTGTAAAGATATAGTTTACCAAGTAAAGATAACTTTTTCGCAACCATTCAAGGATGAACTGTCTGTCTCTCTGTTTCTGTCTCTCTGTCTGTCTCTCTGTCTATCTCTCTGTCTCTCTGTCTGTCTTTAGTTGAGAAGAGTTTAGAAGAGTTAAGGATAGAAGCGAGATCTTCGAGAATTGTGAGAGCCGTGAGTCCAGAGTAGATCGTTAGTGTAGTCAAGATACGAGTAGTGAGAGAGATAGTAGGTTTGTTAGATTCGCTGTAGAGCTTGTTGCCTAAGGGTACTGTGTTCCTGCAAGATGTATTTGTGATTAAGTGGATTGTTTAGTACATGTAAATAAATAAAGAATGTACAATGAACTATTCAATGTATGAGTTACTTGACCAAGAGAGAGAAACGAGAATAAATCAAGCAGGTCTGACATAAGGTTAGACATAAAATCTGTGACCCTAGACAACGGAAGGAAGGCTGTAACACTGGTACACGGAACTGGTGCACGGCCCTGGTGAAAGGCCCTGATGTATAGCCCTGGATAAACCGTTCAAAGTGTGTAAAACATTTTGGGATTTCTTCGAAATTCCAACAAATTTAATATCTGTAAACTCATTCCCCACTCTGCATACAAACGTAAATAAACACATGACCTCAATATCTGTTTGATTTTATATTGAAAAGAGTACTTACTTGCCCACTGTCAATAGCACTGTCTAAACTATGGTGAGAGTTCTGTGTCAGCTTTTGTCACACTGTCTGAAAACTATGGACAGAGTTCTATGTCAGCTTTTGTCACGGCACAAGGCACTTTATCAACCTTATCTATTTAAACTGAAAAACACAATTCCAGTCAGAATAATTGAATTCATTTGTATATTTCTATTATGACGTAGGGTGAAAAAGAATAGTCATCCATTGTTAGTCTTATGTTCCTGAGTGGAGTACAGAGTCAAAGATGAATAGATTTCCACAAATTGTAAATGCTCTATTTATTTCATACCAAAATTTTGTCTGTAAAGAAGGAAAATCCAAATTATCAGGAAATGAAAAAGATCAGTAATTTTACAGTTATAGACGAGTGACGGAAGCGGAAACTTTTGAACCTTAGTTGTAGCTGTAGTGAAAGTAGACTTGACTTAAACATATGGTCAGACCCGGAGACAGGCAACAGTTTGTTGTTGCTTTTTTTTTTAGTCGGTGAAACAGTTGAGTCATGTGCACGTCGTTTCATGACTTTCTTCGTTTTAAAATATAAGAAAATGGCAGTTTGGCAAAGGTGGATAACAGAGGTGGATGACAAAAATAGGAAAGAGATGGAGGCTAGGTGACAAAGTTAGGGAAGAGATGCTCAAGTTGTCAATCTCACTGTCTCGCTTAAGGCGATCTGGATCCATCAGTGAGGCAAGGTTGAGATGACCGCAATCAAAATTGGTTGATGTGAATGACCTTAGTGTTCTGTGTTTCTTGCCATGCTCTGAACGATTCACATCCCGTTGGTTACGCCTTTGTTTAACTCGTCGACAACTACTGGGCCCTTCTCTCATTTGATCGGATTGAGTCTTTCCATGTTACGGGAGACAAAACCTGTTTCTCTCGTTTGATCGGATTTAGTCTTTCCATACTACGGGAGACAAATCCTGTTTCTCTCGTTTTATCGGATTCAGTCTTTCCATGCTTCGGGGGACAAATTCTGTTTCAACGCAAATTTTACGACTACGGTTTAGCCTTAGTTAGATTTTGCCAAGAAGTCAATGCCTTTCCACATGGTACACATGTCAGAACCCGGTCAGCCAGTCAGTTTCATTAATGGTTAGCACCTGGTCAGCCCTACAAAAATTAACCCCCACCTCCTCCAAATTAATGAAATATTCAATTATATTTATGACCCAAACATATTTATAAAATATATATAAAAATATATATGAACAATTGAAAATATTGATGACAAAATGTCGATCAAGTTAAAGACCTTGGTATTAGACATGCAGTGGATGTATTACATGGACGATTGTTTCTTATATATATAAATATACAAATATTATGATACTAGATATAACTTAATTTTTCATAACACAAAATATCACTCAATATTTCATGACACAAAATATTGTACAATATTTCATGACACACAATATAATAGTCATGAAACTAAATTAAAATTAATAATATGTCATGACACTAAATATAACATAATATGTTATGACACTAAATAAAACATACTATTTCATGACACTAAATATAAAATAATATTTCATGACACTAAATATAACATAGTACAGTGGTACCTCGACATACGAGTGCCCTGACACACGAGATTTTTCAGATACGAGCCGTCGAGCGAGTGATGTTTTGCTTTGAGATACGAAAAATATTTTAGATACGAGGAACCGGATCAGGGGACGGGCCTACTGCAATGACGAAAATTAAGCGAAAGTAACAAAAAATTGTACATCAACATTATAGTTCAATTGAGGACAGTGAAGTTAGTTAAGTTCCATTAAGTTTAGGGTTAAAGTGTAGCATTAAGAGTGAAACGAGTAAGTGAATTAAATTGACCGAGAGAGTTTATCATTAATATTGTAGCGAGTAAGTGAACGAAGTGAAGTATCTCCGCCCATCTCCTCCACCCTACACCTCCGCTCATCTCCTCCACCCTACACCTCTGCCAGCATCTTCCGTAATCTCAAGTCAACTGATTACCAAGGTAAATACACTTTATAAAACCAGTTTATTTCGTTAAATTGGCTTTTATTATGTTTTCATACAATATTTGTCATTTATAAATACAGTTTTCTTATTAAAAAAACGCGTAACAAAAACAACTGGGGTGGCATTTTGGGGGCTGGAACAGATTAATGGCATTCCTATTAATTTCAATGGGCACATTTGCTTTGAGATACGAGCAAATTGACATACGAGCAAGGTTACGGAACGAATTAAATTCATATCTCGAGGTACCACTTAATTTCATGACGCTAAATATATATACATAATATTTAATGATACTAAATATAACATAATATTTAATGACACTAAATATAACTTAATTTAAACATTTACATTTAAGTAAGTGAATGTGAAGCGAATTAGAAGCAGTTACATGGGAAAAAAATTCTTTTAAACATTAAATTTAGATCAGTTGACGCGTTCTTTTTAAACAGTTATTTTATACATTTAGACTAATTTATAGGTGTCCAAATACTGTTTATAACTCACACCTGACTTTTAAAGTGTATTGTCAGTTCAAACTGCCGTCTTTACAATAGCATCGATAAGCTGTTAATATAATTTTATTGCGCCCAAGATATTCTGATTTACCTTTATAATTTTTGAAGAGCATGATCAAAATATTTTGGATTGAATTAAAAAATAGTTTCATAAGATATAGAAAATGAACATAATTAACTTATAAGGGCTTTCAACATTCTAGCTATACCAGTCTAGTTTCAGTTTAGCTAAAGCATTCTTGCTACACCAGTCTAGTTACACCAGTCTAGCTACACCCGTCTAGTTACAGTTTAGCTAAAGCATTCTTGCTACATAAGTCTAGTTACACCAGTCTAGCTACACCAGTCTAGTTACAGTTTAGCTAAAGCATTCTTGCTACACCATTCTAGTTACAACAATCTAGCTACACCCGTCTATCCAATTCAGTCTAGTAAACAAGCCTGGATACACCAGTGTGGTTACACTAGTCTAGCTACAACAGTCTAGCTACACCAGTATGGCAAAACCAGTCTAGTTGCAGATAAGCTACAGCATTCTTGCTACACCAGGTCACAGTTCACTTTTAATTCAATCTCGTTAGGTTGATTAAGCCAAGAACAACACAAGAGCTAAAATGACGTAGTTGTGGGCTGTTGAGCTAGATGTGTTACTAAAGTCTTCACTAAACTCATTTCTGGGAATAATTAAAAGTGCATAGCTGAATAAAATATAATCATGTCAATGTTCCAATATATGACATAACATAGCTGTCGATTCTATACAAAATCTACAGTAAACTCTTTAACTTTTGAACACAATCTATTGCATTTTTTCACTCGTTTGGTGCAAATATTTAAGTTTTATTCTACACTTTGCGAAACTCTAATTGACTTGTTAAAACATGAAAAAAAAGTATGAAAGGATTTATCAGTATTCTTCATCTTGTATTATACAACTTTTAATGTCGTCACTTGGGGGAGATTTTGCATTTGTTAGGGTTAGGGTTAGGGTTTGTATCATTTGAAAAAACAAACACTTTGTGTAAATAAACCAATATATGTTCAGCTGTAATGATCATTTTACAAAATATAAATGTAAACATTTCGTCAAATACCTTCATCAGTACAAAAAACAAAACGTTTATATAAGTATAAATTACCTATTAATACCTAAAAAAATAGAAAAGAATAAAAGTGTACGCAAACTCAGACACAAAGTTAAGAAGAACGGAAAGGAAATAAGTGGAAGTAATATTTCTGACATTCTCGATCTGTGTGATAAACGGAGGCAGTTAAAGAAAACAAAGATGGTAGATACAGAGGGGGTCGCTAAATATTTAAACACCTCTTTAAACTTTACTATCCTGACTGATTCCCCCCTCTGAAAGTTAAACGATGCTGCTGAGTGCCGTCCATGGCTTCACATGTAAATTGTTATGGAATGGTTGGTTTTTAATTTATATTTTTTAAGTTCATTTTAATTTGCATGTACAGCGTGGTGAGCCCAGCCCTAGGCTGGGGTACCACGCTATAGAAAACTACCCATAATAATAATAATAATAAATATAGGAAAATTAACCAAACCACCAAAAAGGGTATGAGAAGAGCGAAGAAGAATTGGATTGAAGAGCAATTCTACGATATTGAAAATTGCTTGAAGAAAAACAATAGCAAAAAGGCATACCAGTTGGTGAAAGAACTAACCACTGCAAAGCAAAGACAAAGTACTACCATACAAGATAAAAATGGTAAATGTTTGACCGAGGAAAATGATATCCTGAAAAGATGGACTGAATACTGCTCAGAGCTGTATAATGAAAATATAAAGATAGACCCAGAGATCCTTATTGTCCCCCCAGCAACAGACAATGAAAGCTTCCCTATTCTACGCGCAGAAGTAGAAGCAGCAGTCCAAGCACTCCAATGGGAAAAGCCACAGGAGTGGATAATATCCCTGCAGAGTTGGTGAAACAGGGAGGAGAAACAATAATAAATGCCCTAAACAATATTTGTAACGAAATATGGCTGACAGGGGAATGGCCCAAATCATGGACTCAATCGCTTATTATCACACTCCCCAAAAAAGTTAACCTACAGCTGTGTCAAATCTATCACACCATTAGCCTAATAAGCCACCCAAGCAAGGTCATGCTGAAGGTCATACTGAACCGACTAAGACCATATACCGACTGTATCATAGCTGAAGAACAGGCGGGCTTCAGGCAAGGAAGTGGCACTACTGAGCAGATCCTAAACCTCCGAATACTATGTGAGAAATATGCTCAACACCAACAAAACATATACCACGTCTTTGTGGATTTCAAGAAGGCATTCGACAGGGTTTGTCATGCTGCTTTATGGGCCACCAGGAGACACTACAACATCAACACAAACTTAACCAGAATGATAAGCAGCCTCTATGATAAGGCCACCAGCGCAGTCTTCTTCAACAATAACATCGGTGAATGGTTCAAGACCACGGTTGGAGTACGACAAGGCTGCTTGCTCTCCCCCACCCTGTTCAACATCTTCTTAGAGAGAATAATGTCAGAGGCACTGGAAACGCATGTAGGAACAGTCAGCATTGGTGGCAGAACAATCACCAACCTACGTTTTGCGGATGACATAGATGGAATGGCTGGAAGCGAAGAAGAACTAGCCAACCTGGTAAAGCGTCTCGACAAGACTTCATCGTCCTTTGGCATGCAAATCAGTGCAGAAAAGACAAAAATGATGACAAATAGCTCCACTGGCATCACCACTGAAATTAAGGTCTTTGAGGAAAGATTAGAGACAGTTGGCAGCTTCAAGTACCTCAAAGCAATAGTCTCGGAAGAAGGCTCCAAGCCCGAATTGATGGCCAGGATTGCGCAGATCATAACAGCACTAAAGAGGCTCAAGAAAATGTGGAAGGACAAAAATATAGCTCCCAGCACCAAAATCAGGCTGATGCGCTCATTAATCCTCTCCATTTTTTATATGCCCGTGAGTCTTGGACATTAACAGCAGAACTTGAAAAGAAAATAAGGGCGATGGAGATGAGATGTTTCAGAGGCATTCTTGGCATCTGCTATAGAGACCATATCACCAATGAACAAGTAAAAGAAAGGATTCGACAAGCAACTGGGCAGTACGATGACCTCCTGGCGTCTGTAAAAAAGCGCAAACTTGAATGGTATGGCCACGTGACCAGAAAACAAGGGCTCGCCAAAGAAATCTTGCAGGGCAAAACTAGAGGAGGAAGAAGAAGAGGAAGACAGAGAAAAAGATGGGAAGATAACATCGGCAGGAGACCGAGAGGAATGGAGAAGAATAGTTTTTATGTCATCTGTGTCGCCCCAACGGTCGAAAAACTACGGGACATGTTGATGATGAATATTTAAATACCAAACAGGAAAAAGCCATGGCTTTGGTTTATACCTTATGGAGTCAACGTATCAAATCTTGTTATTAATTTATTTTCGATATAAATCATTTCTTGTGTATCACTTGTATACGGTATACCAGTAACTACAATGTCTAAAATTCCATTATGGTTAGTACTATTGAAATAATTGGAAACTGGACAAAGGGCTTGTTTATTTATGTTATAGAGGTGTACTCTTAAACGGCCTGCAAGGCGACGAACTGTCTCTTCTACATATAATTTACGGCACTTTTTAGAATTTTACAAGCATGGTATAGTTCACGTCGCGACTTGTGCAAATAAAGCCACCTTTGATTCTGAATATTTCCAGAGGCAAAGCTGAGCATATATTGTTTTAGTTACACACTTTGTTTGTGTCTAATTAATCTACATTAAATCTTCATCACAGTCCAACACTCTTAAAATAATTTTTAAACCTTGAAAAACAGCGGAAATGAACATTCAGTTATGAAAGACTTACCATCATCAGAGATCATCTACCTTAATCTATTTCGCACCTTAAATATTTTGATGATATTCTTATTTACTTTTTTTAAAACGTCTAATTTTACTCAACTCTGACATTAAGCAAGCAAAAATGTGTTTGAGATATTTAACTGTACAATAAAATTACAAACATGTAGAGCATTAAAGTAAGAGACCCGAGGCCACGTTCCGATCCTTAACCAAGTTTCAACTCAGCTACTGAAAGTCAAGTGTCATATTTGGGCCGTACATTTTTGTCAAGCCCTTAATACAGAAACTCTCCTCAAACACAGCATCAAGAAAAGATGCATTCTTGCCGAAATCTATAAAGCTGTAGTTTTAAACCAGAAAAAAAGACTGACAGAGATATTTGGGTCGGTATGGAAATATGGAACTATCCCTCGGCAATTCAATGATGCAATGAAAAAACTCATATAGAAAAGCAAAGACAATGGTCAAACCAATGTCAACTATCGATGAATTTCTCTCCTAGCAGTTGCTGGGAAGATCTTGGCCAAAGCCCTAAATAATGGTTAACAATTACACATTAAAATCAGTTAAGAACGGGACACAACTGATATGTTATTTGCAGTGAGCCCATTCCAGGAAATATTTCAGAAGTAATACAACAGCTTGTTTATTTGTTTATCTGATCAAAAAAATTTCTCAGTTAGTAGAGATGGCCTGAAGAGTTTTATGGAGTTTTAAAGAGAAGTTTGGCTGCCCGAGTAGATTTATTATATTAGTACGTTAACTCCATGATGGTATAATGTCCAGGGTGATTTCATGATTATATGATGTCCAGGATGGTGTCATGATGGTATGATGTCAAGGGTGATGTCATGATGTTATGATATCAAGGGTGATGTCATGATGGTATGGTGTCTAGTGTGAAGTGATGATGGTATGATGACCAGGGTGATGTCATGATGGTATGATATTATTATTATTTGTTGTCTTATATAGCGCGGTACCCCAGCCTATGGCTGGGCTCACCGCCCTGTACATAAAAATATAAGAAAAAGAGACATAATCATGACGATAAAATAAAATACATTTATGTAATAAAGAACAGCTGTATAAAGACAAAACATAAACTAATGCATATTCACCCATCCACCCCAGATCTTTTACATGTCAAGCCATGGACGGCGGCCAGCAGCATCGTTTATCGGTCAGATGTGGGGAATCAGTCATGATGGTATGATTTCCAGGGTGATGTCATGATAGTATGATATCCAGGGTGATGTCATGATGTTATGATATTCAGTGTGATGTCATGATGGTATGGTGTCCAGTGTGAAGTCATGATGGTATGATATCCAGGGTGATGTCATGATGGTATAGTGTCCAGTGTGAAGTCATGATGGTATGATGACGAAGGTGATGTCATGATGTTCAGGGTGATGTCATGATCGTATGATGTAAGCCCGTTCGAGAAATGTCTTTGAAACAGGCTATATATATATTGAGCGACAGGAAGGGAGAGAGAGATATTGCTGTAGATTGGTCTGCAACTGTCTATTGAGTTGTGCATTTCCTTGTCACTGTCTACATTGTCTGTTGCTGTTTATTGAGTTGTGCTGTGATCTTGAATAATGTCCATTTGCGACTCGTCGTAGGTGAGTTATTACAACAAAATACAATATGCACAACACAGTCAGCCATGATACCCGAGTTACCATTGTTGGGTACAGGAAACAGCAAGAGCAAACAAATGAAGACGCTATGTGAATACATTATTGCTGAAAAGTATAAATATACGATGCCCAAATCTAAATGATTACTAATTAAGACAATATTGTCACTAAAGGTGTTAGGAAATTAGCAAAACACAGTTAGGTTAAACCTGAAAAAAGGAACGCAATAAAACAACGAACGTGTCGGCAGAAAGCCTTCATCAGCGAACAAACAAAAACAAAGAGGAGAAGTCTTTACCTCTTATCTTATCTTCTCTTATTAGAACATTAACAATATTTAAACTGCTGCTTCAAAACTGTTTACTGATAAACGTTTAGCTGTAAAAAAATTATCACTCGCAAGTAAAATCATGAAGAAAGTCAAGTTGTAACAATTCTCTGGTTCCTTATATCAACATGCTAGTAGGATTTCAGTAAACAAAGAAAGGAAATGACAGTTTGAAAATAAATAGTTACGTGGTAATGAAAACTTTGATCCCAAGAACTCATGACAAGCCATTGCTCATAATGATATTTTAATCACAAATAACTGTGCTATAAATAGAATATAAGTTTAGGTTTCTGTTTTGTAACGGTACATTTCATAATTTGAATATCGTGAAAGTAGTGACAGAGTTACGGTTCTTGCATTGTTCTATTTTTAACTTTTACTGAAGAGAATAACAACTACTTAGTAAATTTATTGGATACAAGTTATGGAGTGATGCGCCTTCCTACCCCACCCCAACAAAAATCAACTGAGAAGTAAGAAAAAAACACGAACAATCTCAACAATAACATCGGTGATGTCATCTTTTGTAGACCACTTGAAAATAATCTTCAACTTCAAAACAACAACAACTTGGGTGATGACATCTTTTGAACACCACTTAAAAATAATCTTCAACTTCAAAACATAAGAAAAGATTATTGTATTAACATCACAAGTTAAAGCTGAAATAATCTATTTAATAAATGAACATTACATAACTAAACTATGCGTGGTAGGTTGTCATAATGACCAATTGTGCTCTGTATAGTGTCTCAGAGTGACCATTGGTGCTCTGTATAGTGTCTCAGAGTGACCATTGGTGCTCTGTATAGTGTCTCAGAGTGACCATTAGTGCTCTGTATAGTGTCTCAGAGTGACCATTGGTGCTCTGTATAGTGTCTCAGAGTGACCATTGGTGCTCTGTATATTGTCTCAGATTGACCATTGGTGCTCTGTATAGTGTCTCAGAGTGACCATTGTTGCTCTGTAAAGTGTCTCAGATTGACCATTGGTGCTCTGTATAGTGTCTCAGAGTGACCATTGGTGCTCTGTATAGTGTCTCAGAGTGACCATTGGTGCTCTGTATAGTGTCTCAGAGTGACCCTTGTTGCTCTGTAGGAATATGTTGCCATTATTTATTAACATTTTTAAGCAAGCCTTAACAAAAACACACACACAAAAACACACACACAAAAACACACACACAAAAACAAAACTTACGTAACAAAGAGTCGATGCATTTTTTGAGAACCTTTTTGATTTCCCTTCAGCTTGAAGGGACGAATTTGACCAAGGTTCATCTAGAATTGGCAAAGCTAACACACTTAACAATATAGGACCTCGGTGAAAACGACAGGATGGTCTGCACATGCGTGGAGTCCAGTCTTCAAACCTGGCTGTCATGTTTGCCGGATATGGAGGTTAACGGGGAATGCGATGAAGTGGACATAGGGGAATTTTTTAACGTAGACTGTCCCAAACAGTTGACAACAAACATCGGTATATTAACAGAAATAAATCCCTTTATGAGAATAATAAAAAAAACATATATATGCGTGGGGAGCACTCACTGGTCCAATTGTAAATATTTAAATGTAAACGGATAAGCAGCGCCCCCCTTTCGGGCCCGGGACACATTAAACTCAATGCTATTCGGATGTCATTTATGGTAGTTTATTTTAGTTAAAATGAAGAATTAAGATTTCAAACGTATAGTACATTCAATTATCTTTCATTTGATACCTAATTTAGTCTTACAAACACAACAAAAATATTTTAAATAGTTTTTTAATCCCAACCTCTCAATTCTGGTAGCCGTATACCAATAGCCACTTAGTTCCAGTTTAAGTGTATTGACTTTAATGAGAATGGGTTGTAATGGGCACTGATGATGCTTTTGTTGGGAAAAAAATTGACATTTATATTGTGATTTTTTAAATAACAAAATGCCATACCAAATTCCAAATATATTTATCTTACCCTTTCGTTTAACAAATAACAACTTACTTAATGAGCCATGGTCTTTTAGGACGTACATAGAAAATGCATAATTCTTACACCACCAATTAAAATATGTGTCAGTAAAAAATATGAATAAAGACAAATTATGTTTTCTCCATAAGACATGTTTACCTCAATATACGAACTGTCAATTATGATTAATTAGATATAGTATATAAATAATATTTTGATATCCGATAACAATGACTCCAAAAATATTTGAGTTAACTTTTCATCCTTTTTCGTAGTAATTCAGAATGACATAGAATTTGATTACACCAGTAGAATACATTTAGCACCAAAAAAATCAACATATTTTTAACGAACCAATCAGCATACATTTAACACACCAATCAACGTACTTTTAACACACACCAATCAACATACATTTAACACACCAATCAACGTACGTGTGCAACCACTGCATGGTTCCGGGACCCATGGAGCTCAAAGTTGACCCATGAAGGAGTTTTTTTCCCACAAAAAGATTAATAAAAAGAAAATACAATAGTCAAAATATAATTAATTCTCTATTCATTGTGTTTATAGCATAATCACCCTGCAGCCCTGTTTGGCTGCAACAGCCATTATTATTCAGTGTCATAGTGGCTTTCCTAAAACATTTCGCAAATACATAAATAACCAAGTTTTTCTTAAACCATTCCAACATTGAAGTTCAATGGCCGAGATATAATAGTCTGGAGTGAAGATAAGCCTTATTTTGACTGGCAGGTCAGGAGTGAAGATAAACAAGAATTATTTTATTTTCCTTGTCAATTATTTTGTAACATTAGCTCAGCATCCAAGTCTATGATTGTATGACAATGCAAAAAACATGATGACTTGACAATATAAAAGTGCACAAGCAAGAATATTACATTTGTTTTTCCTACGCATGCTGAGATGACCAAGGCAATATTCGACGTGAGTAGTAGCTTTGACTTAAGTAGTAGCCTTGACTTGAGTAGTGGCCTTGACTTAAGCGGTATTATGTTTTAAGGGTGGGAGATTTTCTCAATGGACTACGATGAGTCACTTCCTTGTTTTGTCACGTGATACGTACCAGCCATTGGTAGGCTTTCTGCTACACATAACAACAGATAACAGCTGATCAGCCATTGCCATTATCATTAATTCTAAAGCAAAATGTTTGTCTCCATCAGCGCTTCCCCAGTGTTAATTAAAAATTTAACTTTTCAAAATATTCTTGAATACACGTGTTTCTTTAAATGACATTCATTAAATGTGACAATAATTATAATTCAGTTATGATTAAAGGAAGAAAGTTGTTTGAAGAAAAATTTGTGAGCGACTAGTGTGTTGCAGACAGCCTACCGGAAGTTTTACTTGTTTTTACACGTATCACGTGACAAAACAATCAATAAATCGTAGTCCATTCGTCAGCCAAATTTTCTCGTCCTAGCCTATTTGTTCCAATGGCAAGACGTAGTTAAGATAACTGGAAATTGACCAGGATTCAGTACATGATAAACAGTGGTTGTTGTTTGTTTTGATGGAATTTTCAATGTGTCAATGTCATGTCGCTTACCGGACTCCACCTCCGTGTTTGATTTCAGAATCCATCTTCTCTTAGATAAGTTGTCATCCCAGTTAGCAAGTCTCATCCACCTAGTTGTCATCACAGGTTAACAAGTTTCATCTACCTAGTTGTCATCACAGGCTAACGAGTCTCATCCACCATAGTATCTTGTGGGTTTTGTGTTTGTCTAGGCTTGACTGGAACTCCAGTCCAAAAGCTTGGTATTGGCTCAGTCTGGACCACTCGGCCACCCACCATGAATACTTGAACAATGTGAAACTGCTGTTATGTAGACGACGTGTTTATGTTATCTTTCCCGTGATTGAACTCTAGCTGACCCCAAGCTCGGAACTGCATTAGAGTGTGGCTCGCTAAAACTATTCTCTCTTGACACTGTTTACAACTAAATAAAATGAATAGTCTGTATCCTTAGGATTCTGTAGAATTATGTACAAAGATCTGGAAAGGAAAACATTATGTAAGGCCTCTCTAAAAAGATCAGTAGAACAGACTATAAATGGGGACGATAGTTATTTTTGGAGGTGTGCTATCATTTATCACGAGAACTTTTGAGCGTGTGTTATTTTTGCTACGAGATAAGAATTTTGTTTACTGTGTGTGTTTAGATTCCATTTCATCATTGTACCTGTAACACAACGAGTTAATGATACTCAGTCACATGACTGAATTGTTTATTCCTCTGCACGGTGGCGTAGTAATTTTAATCATATAGGATGAGAATAAGGGGAACTAGTTTTTTATGGCGAATGAGTAGAGCATGATTTAAACAGTGAGAGGCTGGCTGGACGCCATATTGGGAGTGCACGTTTTTAGTCAGAGAGAGATGGAAGCCATATTTCAATGTGATGTGAATTCATGAATAGAATTATATTAAAATGTGTAAGACTTCTCATGTTATATTGTAACTACATCTGTTACTTGGATTAACTGGTTCAAGAATTATATTTGTATAGATTATGTGAATAAAGAACTGTGTGATACATTGGACCTATTCAATTCTTGAGATGAGTGAATAATATTAAGGATGACATAGGTAACAGAAATAAGAAAGGACCACAGACAATATTAAGTATTAAATAACTTACTGAATTACAATGACATTCAATAATGTTACAGTACCTTTCTACAACATTGTGTATTTTTCAATATTGTTCGGTACAAGCCAATCATTATTCTGTAAGTCGATAGATTTAATTAAGGCATATTTATTTATTGTAAGAGTAATCTTATCTCTGTGTCACCATGTTCAACATATATCCACAAAGGGTTATTTATTTATTGTAAGAGTAATCTTATCTCTGTGTCACCATGTTCAACATATATCCACAAAGGGTTATTTATTTATTGTAAGAGTAATCTTATCTCTGTGTCACCATGTTCAACATATATCCACAAAGGGTTATTTATTTATTGTAAGACTAATCTTATCTCTGTGTCACCATGTTCAACATATATCCACAAAGGGTTATTTATTTATTGTAAGACTAATCTTATCTCTGTGTCACCATGTTCAACATATATCCACAAAGGGTTATTTATTTATTGTAAGACTAATCTTATCTCTGTGTCACCATGTTCATTGTAAGAATAATCTTATCTCTGTGTCACCATGTTCATTGTAAGACTAATCTTATCTCTGTGTCACCATGTTCATTGTAAGACTTATCTTATCTCTGTGTCACCATGTTCATTGTAAGACTAATCTTATCTCTGTGTCACCATGTTCATTGTAAGACTAATCTTATCTCTGTGTCACCATGTTCATTGTAAGACTAATCTTATCTCTGTGTCACCATGTTCATTGTAAGACTAATCTTATCTCTGTGTCACCATGTTCATTGTAAGACTAATCTTATCTCTGTGTCACCAAGTTCATTGTAAGACTAATCTTATCTCTGTGTCACCATGTTCATTGTAAGACTAATCTTATCTCTGTGTCACCATGTTCATTGTAAGACTAATCTTATCTCTGTGTCACCATGTTCATTGTAAGACTAATCTTATCTCTGTGTCACCATGTTCATTGTAAGACTAATCTTATCTCTGTGTCATCATGTTCATTGTAAGACTAATCTTATCTCTGTGTCACCATGTTCATTGTAAGACTAATCTTATCTCTGTGTCACCATGTTCATTGTAAGACTAATCTTATCTCTGTGTCACCATGTTCATTGTAAGACTAATCTTATCTCTGTGTCACCATGTTCATTGTAAGACTAATCTTATCTCTGTGTCACCATGTTCATTGTAAGACTAATCTTATCTCTGTGTCACCATGTTCAACATATATCCACAAAGGGTTATTTATTTATTGTAAGACTAATCTTATCTCTGTGTCACCATGTTCAACATATATCCACAAAGGGTTATTTATTTATTGTAAGACTAATCTTATCTCTGTGTCACCATGTTCAACATATATCCACAAAGGGTTATTTATTTATTGTAAGAGTAATCTTATCTCTGTGTCACCATGTTCAACATATATCCACAAAGGGTTATTTATTTATTGTAAGACTAATCTTATCTCTGTGTCACCATGTTCAACATATATCCACAAAGGGTTATTTATTTATTGAAAGACTAATCTTATCTCTGTGTCACCATGTTTCCAACCAATCAATAAAAAAATAGAACAACAAACATATCATGTCATGAGTTACCTAGTGAGGTCACAAATGCATTGCTGTCTGTTCACACAGATTAGGTTTAGCATATCAGGCTATTTGTGATTACATTAACTTAAAATATTATAGACTTTTCGAGTTATATGATTAAAATTATTGTTGTCTAAAGTCGATCGGTTTACTTCTCTATATCACATCCCAAGAACGTTTTGCTGTATTTGAAGAAAGGTGAGAATTGATTAAATAGGAGATTAATGTCTTTGATAATTTTGTTTTTGTGTTTAAGTCCATCTCAGTCAGGCCTACGTGTTTATTAGATCTCAAAGAACAAGTAAGATAAATTGACTTTTACTAAAGCTAAAACACTTCAAGAATCACCAGCTTGAGAGCTTAAACATTGATATAAAAATATCCTTCTCATAAGAAACAGTGGCCCAACATCCCCCTGTAACAAAATAGATCAGTTCAATAGTATTCCTCGTAGTTCGGCTTCTATAACACAATTTGGGACACCCCCCCCCCTCTTTAACACTAAGCACAATTCAGAACTTTGCTAAACATCATCAAATACATCTCATGTCCCAAGATATCTGCAATAGACGCCACGTTCAACACTTCTTAGCTAGATATCTATTGTATACGTCTCTTTTAAAAGTTCTTAAGCTAGATATCTATTGTAAACGTCTCTTTTAGTTTTTTAGCTAGATATATATTGTAGACATAAATAAAAGCATAAATAATAATTTCTAAATTAAAAAAAAAATAGATTCTCAAATTACTTAAGTCTCGCTCAATCAATATTTCATTAAGGCAATCATTCATTAAACCAATCTTTCATCTAAACCAAACATTCATATAAACATTCTTCTATTCAACCTATCTTTCATTTAACTAATCTATCATCTTAACCAATCTACCCACTAAACCAATATATCATTTAAATCAATATATCTTCTAAACCAAGCATTCATCTAAACCAAACTATCAACTCAACTAATATATACTCTAAACCAATATATCCTCTAGACCAGAGGTTCCCAAAAAATTTTTGTCTTGTAGACCCCTTGCCATGTTTTTCGGTTTTAGGTAGACCCCCTGCTTACCTGATATTGATTTTTTGCAAATTCATTAACTTCAAATGTATTTTTGACAGGCGGTATAGTGCTACTGATTTTGAAAGATTTAAATTTATAACGGTAGTGAAGTGTAGTGTGAATAACTTTTTTAAAAACATGTTAAGTTTTATACATTTATTAATTAAATTTAAATTAAAAAATGCCAAAATAGAAGTCATGACCTGCTTACATGAGATCCACTATCGTCGACCCCCATTTTCATTTCATGGACCCCCAATTTTTTTTTCCGCTGCCATAGACCCTTTGTAAGTTGTCGTAGACCCCTGGGGGTCAATATAGACCACTTTGGGAATCACTGCTCTAGACCAATCTAATCTCTAATTAGGTCTATCATCTAAACCAATCTATCATCTAAACCATTCTATTATCTAAACTGTAAATATACACTATGTTGTGTGTAATACAGATATGATAGTGAGTTAAATCTATGTTACTATTATTTAACCGTCCCTCCCAAACCATGAACGTGAAAATGAATCGAGACACTTGACATAACTAATCACTTTATTTTAATTTGATATACATAATATATAAATAACTTCACTTATAGTACTAAATATATATCTCTATATTATGTTCATATCTGTATTGATGTGGTGATCTGACTTATAATTTAGTATTGAGGAGTATATCTCGTACGAGATATCCAATTAGCACTCAGTCTAGGGATTATTTACTTAAGCCCAATCACTACACAGACATAACACCTATCTATGTACATAAAGTATAGACTGAAACGAACTAGCTGTTAAAGGAGAAATAAATGCAAGGATTTATTGAATATGATTATTTACAAATTTCTCCTTAATATACTCCTGGTAATTAATATATATATATATATACAAAAGGATGTCCTATAATTAGACGAGATATTCCAATGTACTTCAATTGTCACTGACACCCTAACGTTATCATCATTATAAATGCTCAAAATACTATGTTCATTCCTTGGAGACTTAACGTTTATATATTTCCACGATGAACTCGGTGGATCACAAGCGTAGAGTAGTGAAGGCGGAGTTCCCGGTCGTAAGTTCCGTGGGATCTCGGCGATGGTGAAGATGACTCTCCAGCGACGAATCGTGGTTTGGTAGAGTCCCTGGATCTCGAAGTCCTAGTAGCCGTCAGGTAGTTTGGTATAGGATGTAGATCAATCCCCTAGTTCCAACTTCAAGGTCAATCGGTCCAGTGATAGAAACCAGGCTGAATGTAGTATGATACAAAAATGGATAATCATTAACAATTAAATTTACAGGTACATAATAAACATAATGCCCTTTTGTTAAAAGAGACATGAGCGAGTTGGAACAACAACCTACCATCTCTATGATGTGATGGCGGTGTGTCGTAGCTCGCGGCAAAGGCAATAATAGAATGCATAATATAAATATAAGGTAAAATAGCCATTATAAGAATAATATCACACACGATCGAATATTAGTTATATAGCTATGTGAACATTACAAGTGCAATAACATGATATGAAAATCATGGTTGCGTACTCACTAGTACTCCAGGTAGCAGTCGCAGTTAATGATCACGCTAATGAAGTCCTAAGTCTAGGTACTGCCAGCGTCCACGGTTAAGCGATCAGATCTTAAAAGTCATATACTTGCTAATAGCCTGGGTTGCAGTTATGTATCACGCTAATGAAGGTCTAAGTCTAGTTCCTTCCAGCGTCCACAGTCAGGTGATAAGATCATAAAGACATATTCTTGCTTGTTCTGGCTATTTATTCGAGTTGGGTGATGATTCAATTGGATGATTTAAATGTTGTATACTTTCCCATCCAATGATGTTCATTTCTGCTATTGCGGGCTTGACCTTCTACCCTCAAAGTTTATCGGTGTGAGGTACAAAACCCATATTCACGCTTTGGCGGCGTGAGCTATTTGGTTTAAGAATGCAATAACAACAAGGGACGTTACTCCGCTTTGCTGTCTCCAGGGCAATACCGAGGGGGGGGGGGGGGGGGGAATAGGGGGGGGGGGGGGTAAAAGGTATTATTTTTTCAAGGTTCATCAATGATAGGAGATGAACACAAAATTCACGCTTTTGGGGTGAGTGGTCTAAGATGCTGTGGGGCAAAACAAGGGGAGGAATGGTATAATCTTACAAGGGGTTTCAGGGGCGGATTTACGATAGCAGAATTTTATAAAGTCCAGCCTCGGATCATCACAATTGATAAATCATCATTATGATTGTTCACACATAAATTACCCATTTTTTACACCCAAGAATCACAACACGACCTTTCAATATGGCAGCCTAATATTTTGTGTTTCAAATGATTTGATCTAATTTAAAATTAGCATGCGCTTATTATAACGATAAATAAACGAATCTTTCATCTAAACCAATCTTTCATTTAAACCATCCTTACATTAAACCAATATTTCATGTAAAGCAATCTTTCATTAAACTAATTTTTCATCTAAACCAATCTTTCATCTAAAATAATCTTTCTTGAATACAATCTTTCATCAAAACCAATATTTCATAAAACCAATTTTTCATCTAAACCAGTCTTTAAACTAAATCAATCTTTTATAAATTCAATCTTTCATTAAACCAAACTTTCATTCAACCAATCTTTCATTAAACCAATCTTTTATCTTAAGCAATCTTTCATCTTAACAAATATTTCATCTAAAACAATCTTTCTGTTAACCAATCTTTCATTAACCCAATCTTTATTTCAACCAACCTTTCATCTATACCAATCTTTCACCTTAACTAAACTTTTATCTTAAGCAATCATTTATCTTAACACACCTTTCATCTAAACCAACCTTTGATCTAAACCAATCTTTCATTAACCCAATCTTTCATTAAACCAATATTTCATCTAAAACAATCTTTCTTCTTAACCAATCTTTCATAAAACGAATCTTACATTAAATCATCCTTCATTTAACTAATCATTCATTTAAACCAATTTTTCATCTAAATCACTTATTCATGTACAACCAATCTTTCATGAAACTAATATTTAATTAAACCAATCTTTCATCTATAAATATTTTACATCTAAACAAATATTGCATCTAAACCAATATTTCATCTAAACACATTTTTATGAAACCAATCTTTCTTCAAAACCAATATTTCATTAAACCAATTTTGCATCTAAACGAATTGTTTATCTAAACCAATCTTTCATCTAACCCAATCTTTTATCTCAACCAAGCTTACATTAAACCAATTTTTCATCTTAACCCATCTTTTATCGTAACCAATCTTTCATATTAACAAATCTTTCATCTAAACCAACATTTTTTCTTAACCAATCTTTCATCTAAACCAACATTTCTTCTTAACCAATCTTTCATTTTTTGCGTATACAGAATTACAATTTTAGAAAAAACGTATAAAGGCAACTGGTATCGGATATCAAAAGATCGTAAAGTCCTTTTTTACCTTTTTTAAATCGTTTTTTCGATCCATCGTTTTTTCGATCCATCGATTTTTAAATATACATGTATTTTATATTTCCATTACATTATTAAGATAATGTCAATTTTCTTTTTAAGATAGCTGCTTAAGTGACCGGAAGTCATTATGCTCTCCTGGTTCATATCGATTCTTATTTTCTTCGGCCATGGGTCTTTGGGTCAGGTACCTGGATTTGGTTGTATACCACAGGTAAATAACTATACAGAATGTATTAAGGTACCTGGATTTGGTTGTATACCTCAGGAAAATAACTATACAGAATGTATTAATGTACCTGGATTTGGCTTTATACCTCAGGAAAATAACTATACAGAATGTATTAATGTACCTGGATTTGGTTGTATACCACAGGAAAATAACTATACAGAATGTATTAATGTACCTGGATTTGGCTTTATACCACAGGAAAATAACTCTACAGAATGTATTAATGTACCTGGATTTGCCTTTATACCTCAGGAAAATAACTATACAGAATGTATTAATGTACCTGGATTTGGTTGTATACCACAGGAAAATAACTATACAGAATGTATTAATGTACCTGGATTTGGCTTTATACCTCAGGAAAATAACTATACAGAATGTATTAATTAACCTGGATTTGGTTGTATACCTCAGGAAAATAACTATACAGAATGTATTAATGTACCTGGATTTGGCTTTATACCTCAGGAAAATAACTATACAGAATGTATTAATGTACCTGGATTTGGTTGTATACCACAGGAAAATAACTATACAGAATGTATTAATGTACCTGGATTTGGCTTTATACCTCAGGAAAATAACTATACAGAATGTATTAATGTACCTGGATTTGGTTGTATACCACAGGAAAATAACTATACAGAATGTATTAATGTACCTGGATTTGGTTGTATACCTCAGGAAAATAACTATACAGAATTTAGTCAGGTCCTTGGAGTTGGCTGTTTCCATCAGTAAATAATTAAACTGAATGAAGAAAGAAGATCTAGTTTTAAATTAAGACAATGACAATAAATATTTCAAGAAATAATTTATTTGCATTGCCAAAAAGTCTTCATTATTCTTAATTGTTCAACTAAAAAGTATTAATTTACGTTTACTGGCAATATATTTGGTTAGCAAATTACCAGATGATAAGCAATCTAAAGTTTTTTTAAAAAATGATTGCTTGTTTCAACGTTTCTGATACCGAAATTCTTGGTTTTAATTATTTATATATCAATCCAAAGAGAGCTATATAATTTCTTATCCAACTGATATTTTTTAAATCTAGGAATGCGCTGCCAATGGTCAGGAGGCGATTTGCACTGGCGGCAATTTCACAACTGTGCCAGCGTTTATCAAATGCGGCTACCAACTATCACAATTGACCATAAGTGTAAGACTTTATGTGGCTACTAACTATCACAATTAACCAGAAGTGTAAGACTTTATGTAGCTACTAACTATCACAATGAACCAGAAGTGTAAGACTTAAGTTCAGTAAATAAGATGCAAAAAAAAAAAGAGATTGAAATTTAAATATTTTAATATTTAAAAAAACAAAAAACAAAACTGAACAAACTGTAGTTACTTATCGTACGCCATTAAAAACTGAAAATGGTTAAAATAAAATGATTCCGCTGCCCATATTTAATTTCAATGTCGCAATACACTTTATTCAGGGAAATTCCTATTTTACAGGGCTCGGCTATACAAACTTTAACAGCCAACTCACTACCAGCAGGACTGAGCTATTTTGCTTTGTACGACACTCCTTTGCAATCCATCTCAGATGATGCATTCGATAATTGCGCAACAACACTGAACATGGTGTCCTTTGGTAACTCTATGCCAAACAAACTTCCAAATGCGTTCCTAAAACTAACTACATTACAGAATCTAGAAGTTAACGAAGTCAAGGTGCAAGACTGGAATATACCAGTTCTTCAAAAAATTGGTCAAACTTTGTATAGCTTCGGGTCAACCAATGTGGGTATTACGTCATGGCCAAGCTGGGTCCAGTACTTCACTGCTCTTAACGAAATACGTTTCTCAAGAAGTAACATCACACAAGTCCCAGAAGACGCTCTAGTGCACGTGGCAAACACGTTATCTACGTTTGAGATCTCGTTCTCCAACCTAACGCGCGTCCCCCAGGCGATATCCTCTCTAACCGGCATTGACTATTTGTACTTGCGTTGGAATCAAATTGCGATGATCACAAACCTGACCCCTCAAATAAAATCAATGGACCTCACTGGAAATCTGATCGAGGAAATTTTCTTAGACACGTTCAGCAACGCAGTCAGTCTCGGGGATTTGACCCTTAGTCACAACCCCATTTCGAGAATAGCGGTTGACGCCTTTGCTAACACGCCGCTGAAGACCCTATATCTTGAGGGGACGAAATTGACCAGGATGCCCCTCGCCTTCGCCAAGCTGACCCAGGTGACGTCCATCGAGCTCGGAGAAAATAAGGACATGGTTTGCACCTGTTCTGAATCAAGTCTGCAGACGTGGCTAACCAGTCTACCCAACATGTCCATTTACCGGGAGTGTGACCAGATCGATGTCCGTGAATTCTTCTCTAAACTCGCAACCGACTGTCCGAAACAATGACGTCATTCAAACTAAAAACAGAAATATAACTTAGTATTTTAACGCATCATTTTAACATAGTATTTTAACGCATTATTTTAACTTCTCATTTTAAATTAATTTTTTAAAATTTACTTTATTTACACAAAAATAATAAAAAATGAAAACTAAAATTTAAAAAAAAAATGTTTTAAAAATTAGAATGTCAGACACAGGTGTGCCAAGATTATGAGACACATCACTGCCCAGAATATCAGACACATCACTGCCAATAATATCAGACAACTTTGCAGCACAAGATAGCAGACACATCACTGCCCAGAATATCAGACACACCACTGCCAATAATAGCAGACAACTTCGCAGCACAAGATAGCAGACACAGCACTGCCCAGAAAATCAGACACAGCACTGCCCAGAATATCAGACACATCACTGCCCAGAATATCAGACACATCACTGCCCAGAATATCAGACACATCACAGATCAGAATAGCAGACATATCGCAGCCCAGAATATAAGGCACAAGACCGCCCAAAATATCAGACACTTCACTGACAGAAAATATAAGACAACTAATAATAATATGAGACACATCACAGCCCAGAATATCAGACACATTACTGATAAGAATATCAGATACATCATTGCATAAAATTTCAAGTTTAATTTTTTTTCCACTTTCTGTTTTCTTTTTCCTGATACAACTTTCTCCTGTACTCGACCCTTTAAAATAGAAATAAGCTTCAAGTAAAAGAATTAAATAAATAACGGATAAAGAAAATAGATAATGGATGATAATAAATGATACATGATAGATTTGCTGTCGAAACAATGCTCATAAAGCTTTGTTTATGTTACGACCAAAGCCCGAAATCGGCCAAAGTGGGAACTGGCCAGCCAAATCCGAAAATGGCCAAAATCACCTGACATTGACCGGCCAATGTCTGATATTTTCTTGATTTCGGGATTTGGCCGGACAGTTTGCGAAATGGCATGGGTGTTTGTATACCGTAATGATAATCACATTAAATTCATTATTAACAATACTAAATTACCAATTCAGTCAAATTAGTTTATTATAGTAAATTATCAATCTGTATTATCACTTGTTACAACAAGATGAACTTTTATGATATTTCGAATTACACAGCAAATGGTTATTTTTACATTTTCAGCGATTTGTTGAGCACTAGATAGTGCAATTGCATCGAGTGTAGCCATGGACACCGGTCAGTGATAGTGAAGACGCGACGGTTCATAGTGGGTTTTTTGTGTGTCCCCGGATGCCAATGTGAGCAGGTTCTCTTGCACAATGGATGACTCACTCCTGGAATACAGTTGATCGAGAACACCGTGTTCTTTTTCTAGCTTTTAGAAAGCACCCCTGACGGGCAAAATAAAAAAAAAACGAACGTGTCGGCAAGAACTCACAATTCTTTTGTTGCCCTCTCGGAAGCTACTTCTCAGCTAAATGCTATTTTTAAAAAAAAATATTCTTTGTCTTCTGTTGTTTGTTCGCTGAAGAAGGCTTCCTGTCAACACGTTCGTTGTTTTGTTGCGTTCCTTTTTTCAGGTTTAACATTACTTTGTATCATCAATTTTCTATTTTTCTAACCTGATTGCAGTCTCTCCTCTTATTACCCTACTTCAGGAAGTGGCCGGCCAAAGTAGCAAATGTAACTGGCAATTTCCTGAGCATCGGACATTACCCACACGCCTCGGCCAAAGTGCGAAATGGCTGACCAATTCGGGAACTGGTCGAACTTCGGACTTTGGCTGAAACTTATACACTAATCGAGTTCGCTGCCATTATGATTTTTACATAGGTATCTATCCATCCATCTCTGTGGCGCTACAGATAATGTAGGGCTTTGGCCTGCCTTCTTCCGTCCACTTAGACCTAAATGATGCTTTTATTTGCCATGCTGGGATTATGTTTACACAATATTCTGCAATGATTTACAATGATATGCTATTGTATACCATATGCCGACAAAAATATTGCTGAAGAACAGGCGGGCTGCAGGCAAGGACTTGGCACTACTGAGCAGATCCTAAACCTGCGAATACTATGTGAGAAATATGATCAACACAAACAAAACCTATACCACATCTTTGTGGATTTCAAGAAGGCATTCGACAGGGTTTGGCATGCTGCTTTATGGACCACCATAAGGCACTACAACATCAACACAAATTTAACCAGAATGATATGCAGCCTCTATGATAAGGCCACCAGTGCAGTCTTCTTCAACACTAACATCAGACAATGGTTCAATACCAGGGTTGGAGTACGACAAGGCTGCATTCTCTCCCCCACTCCGTTCAACATCTTCTTAGAGAGCATTATGTCAGATGCACTGGAAGCACATGTAGACAGTCAGCATTGGTGACAGAACAATCACCAACCTACTTTTTGCGGATGAAATAGATGGACTGGCTGGAAGCGAAGACGAGCTAACCAATCTAGTAAAGCGTCTCGACAAGACTTCATCGACCTTTGGCATGCAAATCAGTGCTGAAAATACAAACTTGATGACGAATAATAAGGTCGGGAAGGAAAGATTAGAGACAATAGGCAGCTTAAAGTATCTAAGACCAATAATCTTGGAAGAAGGCTCCAAGCCAGAATTGATGGCCATGATTGCCCAGCCCACAACAGCACTAAAGAGGTTTAAGAAAATATGGAATTACAAAAATATAGCCCCCAGCTCCAATATCAGGCGGATGCGCTCATTAGTCCTCTCCATTTTCTTGCATGCCTGTGAGTCCTGGACATAAACAGCAGAACTTGAAATAAAAATAAAGAAGATGGAGATGAGATGTTTCAGAATCTGCTTTAGAGACCATATCTCTAACGAACAGGTGAAAGAAAGGATTCGTCAAGCAATTGGGCAGTACGATGACCTCCTGGTGACTGTAAAAAAAGCAAAAACTGTAATGGTATGGACACGTGACAATAAAACAAGGGCTCGCCAAAGAAATAATGCATGGGAAAATTAAAGGAGGAAGAAGAAGATGAAGACAGAGAAAAAGGTGGGAAGATAACATCAAAGAGTGGACGGGACTAAAACTAGGCGATGCTGTGCGTAGTGCAGAAAACAGAGCGGAATGGAGGATAGTTTTCATGTCATCTGTCGCGCCCAAAAGGTCCAAGGACTAAGGGACATGATGATGATGTTATTGTATACTGATATGCGATGGTATACTGATATGCAAGGGTATCCTGATATGCAATTGTATACTGATATGCGATGGTGTACTAATATGCAATTGTATACTTATATTCGATGGTATACTGATTTGCGATGGTGTACCTATGTTGATCATGACAGATGCACTTATTAAATATGGAGAAAGAGAACTACACAATCAGACACATAAACATATAACTAATATTGGCAAGAAAAGAAAAGTTCAACAGAATGGGAAACAGTACTCACAACCACAATACACTAGAAAGGCTCCAAACTTCAATGCAACAGCTAGAATGGAATTGCCTTATTAAATGTTACATACAAAACACTGAATAAACTAATTGCCAAAAAGACTGCATTCATTTATCAAACGCTTTAATAAAACTTCATATGTGCAAAATTAAAATGTACTTTTTTAAGCACTAACTGCTTTAGTAACAACTTTCCATGGCAGTGTTCAGAATTTGATATTCGATTCGAAAACACGATGGTCCAAATTAGCTTGGGAATTGGACGCTTTTAATGAAGAGATACATAATATTTTAATGATTATTTTTATATAATAACGTTATGGAACAAAGGTTATTCTTGCATCATTATGTAGAAATATCATAATGAAATATATATAAACACAGACAAAATGTCATCATTCAAATATAAGAACAACAAATGTTACCAAGAAATATAAATAAATAAGATATATCATCATCAAATATAAACACAAATATTTTCAATCGAAATTACATAACTACAATAGTTTTCGTCATAGAAATAAATGAGTGTATTATACTTAATTTCCTACTAAAAATGTACCAGTTTATTGCGAGTTGTACAACATAAGCTATTTAAAAGATGACCCTTAGTTACACTCTTATCTGTAGGAAAACCATCTGGCGATAGCTTATCACGTAGATTCATCTCAAACAATGTAATAAAACTGAAAGTCTTTTATGTAAACACACATATTTGATTTGTTTACAACTATTTCAAAGTGAAAAGAAGATAATGTGACCATTTTTTTAAATACTGTGAAAATATCATATCACCACTCCGGTAAGTTTGTTGCGTTAAAATCATTAGTTACACATTTCTGTTGGACCACTAGTTTTTGCAGCCAAAATTATTATTCAGTCATTAGAGGTCAAGTTAAATAAAGGAATCATTATACCTTATTATTATAATATCAGAAGGGCTGTATGCAGGTTAGACAAAGAAGTATGCAGGTCAAACTGTAATGTATGCAGAACAGACAGAGATATATGCAGAGGACAGACAAGGATGTATGCAGGACAGACAGAGATATATGCAGAGGACAGACAAGGATGTATGCAGGACAGACAGGGATGTATGCAGGATAGACAGGAATATATACAGGTCAGACAGGATGTGTGCAGGTCAGACAGGGATGTATGCAGGATAGACAGGGATGTATGCAGGATAGACAGGAATGTGTGCAGGTCTGAAAGGGATGTATGCAGGTCAGCCATTTACTATAGTATTTTATAAAAAAGACGAAAAACCTGCTCACTGCCTGCGAGAGGAAAATCTTCAGAAAATTTACTGGCCTGTAAAGGTTATAATCAAGAAATAAAATCCAGTAATATAATCAAGTAATATAATCAAGTAATGAAAACAATTGATGTAATCAACTAATGTAACCAAATACTTTAATCAAGTAATGTTATCAAGTAATGTTATTAAGTAACATACTATTTTTGTGAAGACACAACCACATGGCGACAATTGAAGTAGCAGCTTTGACTTGACAGGACAACTCGAGGGGATGCCAGAACACAGAGGATCAAAAGTGGTTAAAAAATACTGAGATTTAATTCTGATGTAGACAAATACTGAGATGTTTTGATGATGTAGACAAATACTGACATTTATTGATGATGTAGACAAATACTGAGATGTTTTGATGATGTAGACAAATACTGAGATGTTTTGATGATGTATACAAATACTGACATTTATTGATGATGTATACCAGGGGTCACCAAACTACGTCAGCGGGCCGGTTCCGGCCCGCGAGGCCAGTTCATCCGGCTCGCCGATGGTACTTGAACTACCTTTATAAATCATATGGAACACGAGACGTTGTGATACAATTTAAATTTCAATATAATGATTAGAATACTAGGAGATCTTCAGTCGTGCGGAAACCTACTGGCTGCTATGCGCCTTATTTTACCATTTTAAATTTTAAATTATTGTATCTATATTTTCTTGTTATTGCAGACCTGTTTACCTCGAACTCCTAAAATCGTACAGTATTATCTCAAAATCGTACAATACCGTATATTAATAGTAAATAAATATACATGCAGTATGTAAAATAAATACAATGACTACTCGCATCGCAGAGAAACTGGCGTCAAAAAAGGTAACTTCTAAAATTAGATGACCGACATTTATATTGCTATCTGCGGTCACTTTGTGTTGCAGTCGTGCATTTGTTATTTATATTAATTTATATTGAGTGAAGGTACAGATCAAATTGTCACAGTCTTTCACTGGTAAAAATAAAGTTACTGGTGAAATTTATCGTGCTTCATACTCGAGCTCAGATCAGCATAAAACAAGATGTATCTAAATGAGAATTATATGACGACATCATAAAACAAGATGTATCTAAATGAGAATTATATGATGACATCATAAAACAAGATGTATCTAAATGAGAATTATATGATGACATCATAAAACAAGATGTATCTAAATGAGAATTATATGACGACATCATAAAACAAGATGTATCTAAATGAGAATTATATGATGACATCATAAAACAAGATGTATCTAAATGAGAATTATATGATGACATCATAAAACAAGATGTATCTAAATGAGAATTATATGATGACATCATAAAACAAGATGTATCTAAATGAGAATTATATGATGACATCATAAAACAAGATGTATCTAAATGAGAATTATATGATGACATCATAAAACAAGATGTATCTAAATGAGAACTATATGATGACATCATAAAACAAGATGTATCTAAATGAGAATTATATGATGACATCATAAAACAAGATGTATCTAAATGAGAATTATATGACGACATCATAAAACAAGATGTATCTAAATGAGAATTATATGATGACATCATAAAACAAGATGTATCTAAATGAGAACTATATGATGACATCATTTCAAAAACCTACCAAGTAACTGGATGTTGTTGTTTTAGGAAAAGCTCTTTTAAAAAGAAAAATAATAAAATAAGAATTCATTTCCATTCAGCCTATTCCTTCTAATATATTATAGTCCGATAACTACCACAAACTGGGTAGTAGTAAATGGGTGAACAAAAGGGAATGTTGGAAACATACGGGGACTTGAAAAATCGTAATCACTATGATTGGAGCTAACAGCCTTTCGGCAAGGTCAGATGTATGGATAACAGAAAATTTGGAGAGAACATAGTGCTACAGATACGTGAGAAAGCAAGGCACTTGATGTGATATTCTCTGGAACTGGATGAGTCTACTGATCTCTCACAACTTCTCGTGTTTATTTGTGGTGTCAATTTGGACTTTCAGATAGTGGAAGAGTTGGCATCCTTTTGTATCATGCATGGAACAACTAGGTCTGATGTAACTGTGCGCACTAGGTCTGATGTAACTGTGCTCACTAGGTCTGATGTAACTGTGCTCACTAGGTCTGATGTAACTGTGCTCACTAGGTCTGATGTAACTGTGCGCACTAGGTCTGATGTAACTATGCTCACTACGTCTGATGTAACTGTGCTCACTAGGTCTGATGTAACTGTGCTCACTAGGTCTGATGTAACTGTGCTCACTAGGTCTGATGTAACTATCTTTATGATAACGTCGCCTTCTTTGCTAATTTTTCAAGTACATAAATATGATGGTTGTCTTTGCTTTTTTGCATTGCACGCCACTCACCCATGATTACATTGCACGCCACTCACCCATGATTACATTGCACGCCACTCGCCCATAATTACATTGCACGCCACTCACCCATGATTACATTGCACGCCACTCACCCATGATTACATTGCACGCCACTCACCCATGATTACATTGCACGCCACTCACCCATGATCACATTGCACGCCACTCACCCATGATTACATTGCACGCCACTCACCCATGTTTACATTGCACGCCCCTCACCCATGATTAACATGGAATACTAAACTTTATTTTTCGTCATTTTCCTTCGGGCTTTCGTTCTGGCTTGAAAGTATTGTACAGAATGATTATACGGCCCGCGATCGCCATTTTTTCCCATTATTTGGCCCGCCATGAAAAAAGTTTGGTGAAAACTGTTGTAGACATATAGAGAGCTGTACTCATGACGTAGAGAAGGATTTTAAAAAGTGCATAAACACGAAAAGGTTTAGAAAGCTTAGAATGGTAAAGCACTTTATAGCCTTGTGTGGGCTAGAGAAGGACATAGTCCTACGTGTGCTAGAGCAGGACAGAGCCCTATGTGGGATAGAGCTGGACAGAGGCCGGTGTGGGCTGTAGAATGACTGAGCACTCTGTAGCCACTGTGTTTATTATTTATTTACAAACATTTGATTATAAGTAAAGAAATAAATCCATTATTCTTATGTATCAAACTTATTTTGCCTGTTTAGTTCGTATAGTTTCCATAACTTTTACTGCTAAATTCATAATAGCTTCTGGAATCAAAACAAATACAGAAGGATTTTCTTCACCAGAATGTTGATGTTGATAACAGCGTTTGTGTTGGTAATGATCCAAGGACACAAGTGTGACACACTGCCATGTTTACCTAAAGTTAGTGAACAAGTATCTTTCTGAATACATTATAAGTTTGAATAAATCAGTAGTTGCTGTTTATGTTCCAATCCATATTAATTACGTTAGATAACCATACGAATTTATTCAATATTGTTTGTTGAATTATTTTATAAGGCCTCTTTTTTTTTTGCCCAGTGCTATTTGCATGCCCCAATAAATGCCCTCTTTAAAAGCCTAATTAGTGCCCTGAATGTTTCCAATTTAATGTCTTGGTAATGACCTGTGTGATATTCGGTGTGATACCTGTTCAATGTCCTGTATAATGTCCAATTCGATGTCTTTATATGTCCTGATTGATATTGTTATTAGTTTGCTGTTTAATGTCCTTTTTTAATGTCCCGTTTGATGTTCTGTTTGATGTCCTGTTTTGTTGTCCTGTTGATGTCCTGTTGATGTCCTGAAAATTTCAGTGCACACACAAAACCAAATGGATTTCATATGTCATAGTTGTTCTATGAATGACATCATCATTCAATGTACACATGAAAGCTTGTGAGCTACAATCATATTTCTCTGACTCTGGCAGGAATGTCATGCCCTCGATCCGGAGGCCTTGTGTGAAGGCGGCAACTATACAACCATCCCAGACTTTGACTCATGTGGTTTTCATCTGACGGAGCTGGCATTTACTGTAGGTCCTAGGTTATGTCAGGGTTATTAATATTTATCACCATTTAACTAAAAAAAAATGTATGCTGATTAGAAATGATAAATGTATCATGTAGATATGTGATTACTAATAATGTCATTTATTAAGTACTCAAGTACTTCATTGTTGCTTCAGATTACCTCCAATAATACCAACGAGTTTTTAATCATTTATGAGAAAAACATAATACACGATTATTCGTTATAAAAATAACTTTCATATTGTCACTGTCACAAAGTAGGACTAAGAATAGGACATAAACTAAATACCAGTTGATCTGCAGGACTTAGAATAGGACAAAAACTATTGACCTATTAACCTGTAGGACTCAGAATGGGACATAAATATTGACCGATTGATCTGTAGGACTCAGAATAGGACATAAACTAATGACCTAACTTTAACAAAATGATTATAAGTTTAATAAAATATTAGCAAAGTGAACACATACTTCTGACCTTCTATTGCTTTTAAACTTTTTTATTCTAGGGATCTGTAATCACAAGTCTAACAGATAACTGTATACCTAGTGGACTGACGCAGTTAACATTTGATGAAACTATAATTTACCAAATCTCTGATGGCGCATTTAACAAAGCTGCAGGCACTTTGAGCTACCTGGCCTTCAACAGTGCACTGTTCGGGAAAATACCAAACGCTTTTCTAAAACTCAACGCCTTACACAGCTTGGAGCTAAATGAAATTCAAATTAAAGACTGGAATATACCTGTCATTCAAAAACTGGGATTGACCTTGACCTACTTAGGAACAACCAATGTGGGACTCGTTACGTGGCCAAGTTGGTTCATGTATTTTAAAGCACTCACCGAATTGAGATTTTCAAAAACGAAGTTTACAGACATTCCCGAAAGTGCTTTAGTAAAAACGTCATCAACACTTACCTCTTTGGAGATATCTTATGGTAACCTAACCCGCATACCTAAAGAAATTTTATACTTACAATCGCTCACCGAGCTTTATCTGTATGTGAATCAAATTACTGCAATCGAAAATCTGCCCCCTGGAGTCACGACATTAGATTTGAACGGTAATTATATCGAGGAAATTTATTCAGATAATTTTCATTACAATAGTAAACTTGAGGATGTAACCCTCAACTACAACCCAATCACCAGAATAGCGGCTGATGCTTTTGTCAGCACGCCAACTCTAAAGTACTTACATTTAATTGGAACCAAGCTAACGAGAATGCCCCTGGCACTGTCCAAGCTCGCCCAGCTAACAAAACTGGAGTTTGGTGAGGACGAGACCTTGATTTGTACTTGTTTAGAGGCCGGTTTGCGCGATTGGATTTTGTCTTTACCGAATTTGTCCATTTCCGGTGAATGTAATAACGTAGACATAAGTGAATTTTTTACAAAGCTTGCATCACAGTGTCCTGTTTAATGCTAAGGAATATAAGTATATAATAAAATGTCAATTTTTAAAACAAAATAGAGTTATGTTCCTTTGTTTAAATCGTTTTATTTTCGTTGAACATTTAGCTATTTAATAATATACATTATTGAATTATATACATACACATATGCACCAACATAAACACATCGTTTACATGTATAAATAAATAGCAATTATATTTTTTCCGGCACAACGAAGTGTCTAACACATTTGCTCTGGACCATACAAAAATATGCAGCACTTAATACACCCTTAGTTAGAGGATCCTTGTTTGCTAGGCTATGTATATTTTTTCTAACATCTGTCTGTCACAATGGGACGATGGTGTAGACTTCACAGGACGAAGTCATAAGGCCTGGTATTATTTTGGTAGTGTAAGCTGGCTCCCTACACAGCAAATCCGCTCTCTCCGCGCATCTGGAAGATCCAAAGGAGCATCATGTGTTGATGATACAGCTTGGCACCAGTAGCATCGCTGGAGTTCTCGGAATTGTTCATAATGTCACTGTTATCCGCCTACGGGACTCCATTTCCGGGTTTGAAATCCCAGTTTCCTTCTCTTAGATGAGTTGCCTATCAAGGATAACGAGTCCAATCCATCTGGGGTGCTAGTGATGTTTTTGGTGGGGATTGCATTCCAGACCACGATCTTGTGATAGACTCTGTTTAAACGACTCGGCCACTTAGAACTCTGTGTACATGTATAGAATATAATTATAAGAGGGTGGAGTTTGTGCTTTACATTTTTAGACATGAATTTATTTGCTCATTTCAACCTGTCCTACGAGAAATGATTTATTGTTTAATTTGATACCCGTGATGATTATGTAAAATATTTATAATTTAAAATAAATGGAATGGCTGAGGGGGGAGTCTAGCATTGTGTAAAAAAAAGAACAGGGCTGTACCTGGTAACACCATTCGTTACACAAAGTTGTTCCCTAGACAACACAGAGCTTAACGAACTGCCCGTTCAGTAAACATACCAACTGCGTGTGCTTGTTAATTGTGAACTCGTCTTAATAGGGGAGTTTGTTAATTGTGAATTCGCCCAAGAGGGGAGTTTGTTAATTGTGAACTCGTCTTAAGAGGGGAGTTTGTTAATTGTGAACTCGCCCAAGAAGGGAGTTTGTTAATTGTGAACTCGTCCTAAAAGGGGAGTTTGTTAATTGTGAACTCGTCCTAAGAGGGGAGTTTGTTAATTGTGAATTCGCCTTAAGAGAGGAGTTTGTTAATTGTGAACTCGCCCTAAGAGGGGAGTTTGTTAATTGTGAACTCGCCCTAAGAGGGGAGTTTGTTAATTGTGAACTCGCCCTAAGAGGGGAGTTTGTTAATTGTGACCTCGCCCAAGAAGGGAGTTTGTTAATTGTGAACTCGCCTTAAGAGGGGAGTTTGTTAATTGTGAACTCGCCCTAAGAGGGGAGTTTGTTAATTGTGAACTCGCCTAAGAGGGGAGTTTGTTAATTGTGAACTCGCCCTAAGAGGGGAGTTTGTTAATTGTGAACTCGCCCTAAGAGGGGAGTTTGTTTCAGTCATTATGATAATACATTTTAAAAGTTAATATTTTACAACTATTATTTTTTTTGAAATAATCGAATTTTATTATAATCATGTTGGCATAAGATTTGTAACTGCATGGCGCAATAAGTTAAACAAGAGCATTTCGTAGTTTTATTCTGAAGATGGTCATAAGGGCAAAGAAAGGTTCTAAAACTATCCGAGTCTTGTCGAAATCATAGACAGATACTTCTTTATTTTACTTATTCATTTTAAAATTTATATCAAAGCTTAGATTTTTGGAAAAAAATATACATTTTTTATTCTTTGTCAACAAGAAGTAACTTATTAATTTTTTTTTAATTTAAATTTTCATAGAGAGCTTCTGATGCAAGTTATCGATTTTTCATTAATTATTAGCTAGATTTTCTAGAAATTTTCTTTCCGCGTGACAATCAATTGTTACTAAGTCACGATGAACGAAGATCAGTTTAGCGATACCCTTTAAAGAATATTTTTGGCACCCAGCATACATTGGAAACTCCTGTCAAATATGAAACTCCTAAAACTTGTTTTTTAATTCACATATATTGCGTTTAATATTATACTGTCTTAATGACGCAAATAGTTGGTCTTAATCACATGAAATGATCTAAATAATTACGATTTAATATATTTCTGCGTGGAAAACCGATGGTTAATTAAGACTGGACGAAAATTTCAGTAGTCCAAACATTTCACTTAAGAAACTTAAGCCAAATATGTATTTGTGTTATGTCCAAATGTGTCACATGATTGACATGACACATTCGCAGTGATTTTAACATGACACATTGACCTTCATTTTGACATGACACATGTACAGTCAATTGTGTGTGTTGTTTTACAATATTCGAGATCTTTTGGTTAGGGTAAGGGTTAGGGTTAGGGTTAGGGTTAGGGTTAGGGTTAGGGTTAGGGGTTAGGGTTAGGGTTAGGGTTAGGGTTAGGGTTAGGGTTAGGGTTAGGGTTAAGGGTATGGTTAGGGTTAGGGGTTAGGGTTAGGGTTAGGGTTAGGGTTAGGGTTAGGGGTTAGGGTTAGGGTTAGGGGTTAGGGTTAGGGTTAGGGGTTAGGGTTAGGGGTTAGGGTTAGGGTTAGGGTTAGGGTTAGGGTTAGGGTTAGGGTTTAGGGTTAGGGTTAGGGTTAGGGTTAGGGTTAGGGTTAGGGTTAGGGTTAGGTTAGGGTTAGGGTTAGGGTTAGGGTTAGGGTTAGGGTTAGGGGTAGGGTTAGGGTTAGGGGTTAGGGTTAGGGTTAGGGTTAGGGCTAGGGCTAGTGTTAGGGTTAGGGTTAGGGTTAGGGTTAGGGTTAGGGTTAGGGTTAGGGTTAGGGTTAGGGTTAGGGTTAGGGTTAGGGTTAGGGTTAGGGTTAGGGTTAGGGTTAGGGTTAGGGTTAGGGTTAGGGTTAGGGTTAGGGTTAGGGTTAGGGTTAGGGTTAGGGTTAGGGTTAGGGTTAGGGTTAGGGTTAGGGTTAGGGTTAGGGTTAGGGTTAGGGTTAGGGTTAGGGTTAGGGTTAGGGTTAGGGTTAGGGTTAGGGTTAGGGTTAGGGTTAGGGTTAGGGTTAGGGTTAGGGTTAGGGTTAGGGTTAGGGTTAGGGTTAGGGTTAGGGTTAGGGTTAGGGTTAGGGTTAGGGTTAGGGTTAGGGTTAGGGTTAGGGTTAGGGTTAGGGTTAGGGTTAGGGTTAGGGTTAGGGTTAGGGTTAGGGTTAGGGTTAGGGTTAGGGTTAGGGTTAGGGTTAGGGTTAGGGTTAGGGTTAGGGGTTAGGGTTAGGGTTAGGGTTAGGGTTAGGGTTAGGGTTAGGGTTAGGGTTAGGGTTAGGGTTAGGGTTAGGGTTAGGGTTAGGGTTAGGGTTAGGGTTAGGGTTAGGGTTAGGGTTAGGGTTAGGGTTAGGGTTAGGGTTAGGGTTAGGGTTAGGGTTAGGGTTAGGGTTAGGGTTAGGGTTAGGGTTAGGGTTAGGGTTAGGGTTAGGGTTAGGGTTAGGGTTAGGGTTAGGGTTAGGGTTAGGGTTAGGGTTAGGGTTAGGGTTAGGGTTAGGGTTAGGGTTAGGGTTAGGGTTAGGGTTAGGGTTAGGGTTAGGGTTAGGGTTAGGGTTAGGGTTAGGGTTAGGGTTAGGGTTAGGGTTAGGGTTAGGGTTAGGGTTAGGGTTAGGGTTAGGGTTAGGGTTAGGGTTAGGGTTAGGGTTAGGGTTAGGGTTAGGGTTAGGGTTAGGGTTAGGGTTAGGGTTAGGGTTAGGGTTAGGGTTAGGGTTAGGGTTAGGGTTAGGGTTAGGGTTAGGGTTAGGGTTAGGGTTAGGGTTAGGGTTAGGGTTAGGGTTAGGGTTAGGGTTAGGGTTAGGGTTAGGGTTAGGGTTAGGGTTAGGGTTAGGGTTAGGGTTAGGGTTAGGGTTAGGGTTAGGGTTAGGGTTAGGGTTAGGGTTAGGGTTAGGGTTAGGGTTAGGGTTAGGGTTAGGGTTAGGGTTAGGGTTAGGGTTAGGGTTAGGGTTAGGGTTAGGGTTAGGGTTAGGGTTAGGGTTAGGGTTAGGGTTAGGGTTAGGGTTAGGGTTAGGGTTAGGGTTAGGGTTAGGGTTAGGGTTAGGGTTAGGGTTAGGGTTAGGGTTAGGGTTAGGGTTAGGGTTAGGGTTAGGGTTAGGGTTAGGGTTAGGGTTAGGGTTAGGGTTAGGGTTAGGGTTAGGGTTAGGGTTAGGGTTAGGGTTAGGGTTAGGGTTAGGGTTAGGGTTAGGGTTAGGGTTAGGGTTAGGGTTAGGGTTAGGGTTAGGGTTAGGGTTAGGGTTAGGGTTAGGGTTAGGGTTAGGGTTAGGGTTAGGGTTAGGGTTAGGGTTAGGGTTAGGGTTAGGGTTAGGGTTAGGGTTAGGGTTAGGGTTAGGGTTAGGGTTAGGGTTAGGGTTAGGGTTAGGGTTAGGGTTAGGGTTAGGGTTAGGGTTAGGGTTAGGGTTAGGGTTAGGGTTAGGGTTAGGGTTAGGGTTAGGGTTAGGGTTAGGGTTAGGGTTAGGGTTAGGGTTAGGGTTAGGGTTAGGGTTAGGGTTAGGGTTAGGGTTAGGGTTAGGGTTAGGGTTAGGGTTAGGGTTAGGGTTAGGGTTAGGGTTAGGGTTAGGGTTAGGGTTAGGGTTAGGGTTAGGGTTAGGGTTAGGGTTAGGGTTAGGGTTAGGGTTAGGGTTAGGGTTAGGGTTAGGGTTAGGGTTAGGGTTAGGGTTAGGGTTAGGGTTAGGGTTAGGGTTAGGGTTAGGGTTAGGGTTAGGGTTAGGGTTAGGGTTAGGGTTAGGGTTAGGGTTAGGGTTAGGGTTAGGGTTAGGGTTAGGGTTAGGGTTAGGGTTAGGGTTAGGGTTAGGGTTAGGGTTAGGGTTAGGGTTAGGGTTAGGGTTAGGGTTAGGGTTAGGGTTAGGGTTAGGGTTAGGGTTAGGGTTAGGGTTAGGGTTAGGGTTAGGGTTAGGGTTAGGGTTAGGGTTAGGGTTAGGGTTAGGGTTAGGGTTAGGGTTAGGGTTAGGGTTAGGGTTAGGGTTAGGGTTAGGGTTAGGGTTAGGGTTAGGGTTAGGGTTAGGGTTAGGGTTAGGGTTAGGGTTAGGGTTAGGGTTAGGGTTAGGGTTAGGGTTAGGGTTAGGGTTAGGGTTAGGGTTAGGGTTAGGGTTAGGGTTAGGGTTAGGGTTAGGGTTAGGGTTAGGGTTAGGGTTAGGGTTAGGGTTAGGGTTAGGGTTAGGGTTAGGGTTAGGGTTAGGGTTAGGGTTAGGGTTAGGGTTAGGGTTAGGGTTAGGGTTAGGGTTAGGGTTAGGGTTAGGGTTAGGGTTAGGGTTAGGGTTAGGGTTAGGGTTAGGGTTAGGGTTAGGGTTAGGGTTAGGGTTAGGGTTAGGGTTAGGGTTAGGGTTAGGGTTAGGGTTAGGGTTAGGGTTAGGGTTAGGGTTAGGGTTAGGGTTAGGGTTAGGGTTAGGGTTAGGGTTAGGGTTAGGGTTAGGGTTAGGGTTAGGGTTAGGGTTAGGGTTAGGGTTAGGGTTAGGGTTAGGGTTAGGGTTAGGGTTAGGGTTAGGGTTAGGGTTAGGGTTAGGGTTAGGGTTAGGGTTAGGGTTAGGGTTAGGGTTAGGGTTAGGGTTAGGGTTAGGGTTAGGGTTAGGGTTAGGGTTAGGGTTAGGGTTAGGGTTAGGGTTAGGGTTAGGGTTAGGGTTAGGGTTAGGGTTAGGGTTAGGGTTAGGGTTAGGGTTAGGGTTAGGGTTAGGGTTAGGGTTAGGGTTAGGGTTAGGGTTAGGGTTAGGGTTAGGGTTAGGGTTAGGGTTAGGGTTAGGGTTAGGGTTAGGGTTAGGGTTAGGGTTAGGGTTAGGGTTAGGGTTAGGGTTAGGGTTAGGGTTAGGGTTAGGGTTAGGGTTAGGGTTAGGGTTAGGGTTAGGGTTAGGGTTAGGGTTAGGGTTAGGGTTAGGGTTAGGGTTAGGGTTAGGGTTAGGGTTAGGGTTAGGGTTAGGGTTAGGGTTAGGGTTAGGGTTAGGGTTAGGGTTAGGGTTAGGGTTAGGGTTAGGGTTAGGGTTAGGGTTAGGGTTAGGGTTAGGGTTAGGGTTAGGGTTAGGGTTAGGGTTAGGGTTAGGGTTAGGGTTAGGGTTAGGGTTAGGGTTAGGGTTAGGGTTAGGGTTAGGGTTAGGGTTAGGGTTAGGGTTAGGGTTAGGGTTAGGGTTAGGGTTAGGGTTAGGGTTAGGGTTAGGGTTAGGGTTAGGGTTAGGGTTAGGGTTAGGGTTAGGGTTAGGGTTAGGGTTAGGGTTAGGGTTAGGGTTAGGGTTAGGGTTAGGGTTAGGGTTAGGGTTAGGGTTAGGGTTAGGGTTAGGGTTAGGGTTAGGGTTAGGGTTAGGGTTAGGGTTAGGGTTAGGGTTAGGGTTAGGGTTAGGGTTAGGGTTAGGGTTAGGGTTAGGGTTAGGGTTAGGGTTAGGGTTAGGGTTAGGGTTAGGGTTAGGGTTAGGGTTAGGGTTAGGGTTAGGGTTAGGGTTAGGGTTAGGGTTAGGGTTAGGGTTAGGGTTAGGGTTAGGGTTAGGGTTAGGGTTAGGGTTAGGGTTAGGGTTAGGGTTAGGGTTAGGGTTAGGGTTAGGGTTAGGGTTAGGGTTAGGGTTAGGGTTAGGGTTAGGGTTAGGGTTAGGGTTAGGGTTAGGGTTAGGGTTAGGGTTAGGGTTAGGGTTAGGGTTAGGGTTAGGGTTAGGGTTAGGGTTAGGGTTAGGGTTAGGGTTAGGGTTAGGGTTAGGGTTAGGGTTAGGGTTAGGGTTAGGGTTAGGGTTAGGGTTAGGGTTAGGGTTAGGGTTAGGGTTAGGGTTAGGGTTAGGGTTAGGGTTAGGGTTAGGGTTAGGGTTAGGGTTAGGGTTAGGGTTAGGGTTAGGGTTAGGGTTAGGGTTAGGGTTAGGGTTAGGGTTAGGGTTAGGGTTAGGGTTAGGGTTAGGGTTAGGGTTAGGGTTAGGGTTAGGGTTAGGGTTAGGGTTAGGGTTAGGGTTAGGGTTAGGGTTAGGGTTAGGGTTAGGGTTAGGGTTAGGGTTAGGGTTAGGGTTAGGGTTAGGGTTAGGGTTAGGGTTAGGGTTAGGGTTAGGGTTAGGGTTAGGGTTAGGGTTAGGGTTAGGGTTAGGGTTAGGGTTAGGGTTAGGGTTAGGGTTAGGGTTAGGGTTAGGGTTAGGGTTAGGGTTAGGGTTAGGGTTAGGGTTAGGGTTAGGGTTAGGGTTAGGGTTAGGGTTAGGGTTAGGGTTAGGGTTAGGGTTAGGGTTAGGGTTAGGGTTAGGGTTAGGGTTAGGGTTAGGGTTAGGGTTAGGGTTAGGGTTAGGGTTAGGGTTAGGGTTAGGGTTAGGGTTAGGGTTAGGGTTAGGGTTAGGGTTAGGGTTA